>JANHMN010000015.1:50754775-50798723 GCA_030674055.1 Rhabdomys pumilio | reverse complement strand
TGTGTGTGTGTGTGTGTGTGTGTGTGTGTGTGTGTGTGTGTGTGTGTATTTATTAGAGTGGCTAGCTTAGAGACCACTCTCTCTAATGGAAGTCTCCCAATAAAAATACAAAATTTTAGTTCAACTTGGGAAGCAATATATCTTAATTGGTATTCAGTAGATGCCAGAAGTTCCAAGGAAGTAGATTCTACTTCTAATGAAGCAATGAACTTCCCAGAAAGAGTGAAAGGGCAAGCTGAAGGTGTGGGCCAAATATGAGATGAAACTTCCTACCTAAAAAAATGATGATTAAAGATGGCTTATTAAGAAAAACACCCCCCTCACAGGTATACCCAGCCTCTTGTGTTTTAGTTGCTTTCAGATATAGTTTATTTGACAACCAAGAACAGTTCACATAAACATCAGTAGCATAGGCACTAAAATCAACAGTTCACGAATGGAACCTCATGAAACTAAAAAATCTTCTGTAAACCAAAGGATGTCATTCAGAAGACAAATACAGACTATTGATTAGAAAAAGGTTTTTATCAACTACATATCCATCAGGGAATCAATGCATAAAATACATAAAAAATACATAAAAATACATAAAAAACTAAAAAATTATATTATATTGAAAAACCAAATAACTGAATTACATATAAGGTACAAAACTAAACAGAGTCATTATTCGAATGGCTGAGAAACTCTTAAAAAAATCTTCAACATCATTAGTCATCAGGGAAATGCAAATCAAAACAACTGAAATATTTCATTTTAAACTGGTCTATATAGCCATTATCAGTAAAATAATTGTTATGCTGGTAAGAATATGGAGTAAAAGGAATACTCATCCATTACTGGTAGGAATGCAAACTTGTATAAATGCTAACAAAGTCATTGTTGTGATTCCTCAGGAAGATGCTGTCGATGTATCTCGAGATCCATGATATTCAACATTATATCCTAATTCAAAGATACTGATCCACTTCCATTGACATTCTGTTCACAGTAGCCAGAAATTACTGTCTAGTTGTCCATCAACAGATGAATGGATATAGAAAATGTTACACAAGAGACTATTATCCAACTGCTTAAAAACATATAGAATTTTAACATTCATAGGTAAATAGAGTTAGAAAAAGTCATCCTGAGTGAGGTAACCCTACTTTTGCTCTGCCTACTTTCACGGATGCTTTTTAAGCTAAAGTCTCATAACCACGGGGTACTGAAAATCTTAACATCAAAAATTGCCAGTTGGAGAGGACTTATGTTATTTTAATGGATTAAGAAACAAGATCTCTATTTTTCCACTTAGAATAAAACTCATCCTGTATCCAAGAATACATGCAACCTTAGAATGTAATATAGCAAACCAATTACTCCAAAAAGATGGAACAAGAAATCAACTATGCATTGCTATGGTAATATCTGACAAATTAGACTTTACATTAAAATTTATCAGGTGAAATATAGAGGGACAAGTCATTATGATCAACGAAAATGAAGCAAAAAGACATTGCAATCCTAAATATATGTGCATCAAATTTGGTATACCCACTTCTATTACAAAGCATATAGTAAGGCTTCAAGATAAAGATTAACCGTAATTCAGTAGTAACAGTTGATTTCAATGCTTTACATTTTTATAGATATGCCATGTGGACAAAACATGAATAGAAAAAATTTTCAAGTAAATGGCATCAGATAGCAAAAGAGCTAATATCTACAAAATATTCAATCAAGATGCCAGCAAATATACATTCACCCAAAATATATTCAGGCTATTTCTGTAATATATTTTTATTACTCTTTGTGCCATGTCTTTTCTGTACCTTATTTCTACATACACTTGGCATAGTTTGCTGCTATGTAGCCAAGCATGACACAAGAAATCCTAATTCTCTTGCTGTTTCCTTCTAGTTTTAAATGAAGGGTTATTTTCTTTTTATTTATGCATATTGATCATATCTACCAATGATCTTTTTCTGGTTACTGTGTTAAGTGATCATTAACCCAAAAGTACAGAATACCCATGATGCAACTCATGGACTGTATGAAGTTTAATAAGAAGGAAGCCTCTTGTTATGATGTTTCAATCTCACTTGCCCAGCCTCCCTTCTCCCTTTCCCCTTAATCCATCTTTCTTTTTTTCCTCTCTCTCCTCCCTCTCCCTTTTCTCAGCTACTGCTCCATGGCCTTACCTCACATTTTGCTATGTTCACGCCTCCTCCTATGATGATCAGGAATTCACACTTTGGAACTTTAAGCAAGACTCTAATTAAATGCTTCCTTTTGTAAGTTGTTTTGGTCATGATGTCCTTTAACAGTGAAAGAACAGTGACTAAGGCATTTACCAGTGGATAATTAAAGCATATGTCAACATAAAATCCTACTTAATTTTGAAAATAAAATATATTTTTACTTGATCTAGAAGTGTAGAAAACTTGTGGTTAGAAATACAAATGAGAGAGAATTCTACACAGATAATCATTTTAGAGGAAGACTTTGTATCATCATTAAAATAGTTTTCAGTAGTAGTTTTTGAGTTCATTTGAACTCGAAACAATTATTAAGTGGTTACTCTCCTCAATCTCATTTTGTGTTTGGGAAGTTTTTCATTTACTTATGTTAACTTGGCTCAAGACAGACAATTTGCAAATGGTGATGATAAGGGACATTTAGCATGTCTAGTTCTAAAATCTAAGTTTTTAATAACTATTCTGAAATAATCAAACCTGGCATTAAATCCCTGAAAAGATATTTAGGCACATCTTTAAATGATCTATGAAGGCTGAATCGTCTGCCTAATTGAACAAGAGAGATATTTATAATTTCAAAATATATATAATAAAGTTTTCTGGAAGACATTTCATATAGCATAAGTCAATTATAGAACAACAGATTGAAATGTGAGGCATATTGAAAAATCTGCTCTTTTTTTCTGAAGCCAATCTTAACAGAAAACAGCTTAGTGAAGTACAAAGTTAAATCAAAATGCTATTGTTTTTAATATATAATTATACTCATTAATATTACTCATTTATATTCTGAGATAATGGAGTTACCATTTTTATTGCTAAAGTATAACTATTTGGGCCATTTGTGCTTAATTTTCTAATGGCATTTGTAATAATGTTTTATAGAGAAGTGCAAAACAGAATTTTTTTTTAAAAAAAGAATTGAGGTTACTGTCTATTACCTTAGGCTACATATATTAAAAACCACTGCACTGATCTGCAACGCTGTTTACCCATCATTCTTGTACTTGACTATACAAAATTACGCCTTCTGTGAGAATATTATAGTAATATTTTCTACTTCCTCTTCTCCTATGAGCAGGTGGCAGCTCCCTTGGCACTTCACGTTTCTTCAAGACTAGGTGCTTCTTCTTCCAATGAGAGCAGCCAAGGCAGCCCAGCTAGAAGAATGAATCTCACACACAGGCAACAGCTTTTGGGATGGCCCCCATTTCATTTGTTTCAGACCCATATAAACACTAAACTGTACACCTGTGACATATGTGCAGGGAGATCTAAATATAGCCTGTTTATGTTCTTTAGTTGGTGGTTCAGACTCTGAGAACCTCAGGGGTTCAGGTTAGTTGACTCTGTTCATCTTTTTGGGGAGTTCCTATCCTCTTCAGATCCTGTAATTCTTCCTCCTGTTCTTCCGTAAGAGTCCCTAAGCTCCATCCCCTGTTTGACTGAGGATGTGAGAATCTGTCTGAGTCAGTTGCTGGGTGTAGCCTCTCAAAAAGAATGTTCCTGTCTAGCTGTGACTTACTACATTGGGGATATGGAACCTGAAGAGGTCACCTCCTGTAGAAAGACAAGAATCCCAGTCGAGTAATTGAAATACCAACCTACCCACAAAACTTACAGGCCCAAATTTATCCTGTCTACAAGTAATTCAGTTACTCAGGAGGAAGCAGAGATGGAAGGAATGGCAATCCAATAATTGGCCTATGATGGTTTGTATATGCCAGGGAGAAGCACTATTAGAAAGTATGGCCCTGTTGGAGTAGGTGTGTAACCATGGATGTGGGATTTAATACCCTTATTCTAGCTGCCTGGAAGCCAGTATTCTGCTAGCAGCCTTTAGATGAAAATGTAGAACTCTCAGCTCTTCCTGCATCATGCCTGCCTGTTTGTTGTTATGTTTCTTCCTTGAAAATAATGGACTGAGCTTCTAAGCTTGTAAGCCAGCCCCAATTAAATATTGTCCTTATGAGTTGCTTTAGTCACGGTATCTGTTCACAGCAATAAAACTCTAAGACATGACCCAACTTAAGACTCATTCCATGGGCAAGCACCAATCCCAATCATTACTAAAATCTTTCCTGGTTTTAAAATCCATCACATGGATCTACTATGCCTTCATTTCAGCCACGAGATTACTTCGGTCCTGTGGAATTTGTGAGTGCTGTTTTGTGGTGTTGTAGTAATTGTTTTATTTGCTTTGTTTGAATTAAGTTGCCAATTGTTGTTTCTTCACTCAAAATGCTAAATTTCCTTCAGAGTTACAGGCAGCTTTATAGTATGACAACACTGGAGAGAAACTGACAATCAAATGGATGCAGTAAGGATTCAATAAAAGCGGAAATTCTGAGTGATAGGAAAAGAAATTTAAAATTCAGTTATCTTTTTTTTTTTCCACTTTAAATTTGGTCCCATTAACAGACTTTTTAATCTGCTGTAAAAGAGCCAGGGCAGATGAAAAACTACAGAAAATGAATGGGGTGCTCTTCAGTCCATCAGTGAGGAGACTACAGAGAGCCAAAGAGGGAGAAATATGAGACAAGGTAATATATTTACAGACTATTTGCATGAAGTCATAATAGATCCTTGAACAAATCCATCGGTTTAATTTGGATGAGTATATATGTGACCTTAATGATGAAATTTTACTGTGATTTAGGTTATCTCACATGTCTGTTCAATTTAAACATGGGGATTTCAAGTTTCCTATGTACTGTAGACTAAATGACTACTGTTTTCCTTTAATGAAAATTTCAAAGTCTTAAACAGGTTCTCCAGAGAACTGATAAGAGATAGTGTTAACTTCAACTCCATGTCACCATATGTCTCTAAAAGCCATAATCTGAAATGAGAAAGAACCAGCTACATACTGGGTAGTCATAGCACTTTTGTTACCAAACATTTTCTTACTTAAAAATTTTTAAAAAGATTACAAAAATAATGTAAACTTTTAATCTTATTAAGTTAATGACAGTATGTTGAAATATAATGGTTTCTAATAAAGACATGCTTAGTTTGATATATCAGTTCATTATAATAAATTATACTTCAGGCAAAAATAAACACTACTAAGTAGCAGAAGAAATTATTGTGTTAACCCAGTTAAAAGAGCTTTGATTTTTGTCTGACTTTTACACTACTTGCAAGACCCCATATCACGTTGCTTCTGAATTCCATCATTAATGTTAGAGAGACATTTTTCTGGCCCCCAAAATGAAAGAGAGCCTCCAAAAATCATGCAGGACCATAAAACCTAATTGACAATGCTGAGATATGCATTCTTGGTGGATTGAATAATTAACAGATTCTTTGCCTCTCTAATATGAGACCCTCTATATGTCTGTGTGGTCATTCTATCAGTTCTATTTTGAGAATGCAGTGATTTTAATTATTTTGCAAATTTTTCAACTAATGTCTTTGTGTTTGAATTTCAGAGAATCCTACATGAGAGGAGGAATGATAATAGGAACCAGAAAACTCAAGGACTCTAAAAGAAAACCCACAGAATCAACTAACTTGGCCTCATAGGAGCTCACAAGACTCAACTAACAAGACTGAATGGGTATGAGGTAGGTCCTTTGCATAAGGTAAGTAATGGTTGTGTAGCTTGATGTTATTATAGGACTTCTAACAGTGGAAGCAGGTATTGTATTTGACTGTTTCACTGGCTTTTGGGATCTGTTTCCTCCTACTGGGTCTTTTTTTGTCTAGGATCAAGAAAATAATGTTATAAATTTCTTGTAACATATTTTATATGGTCATGAAATAGGATTATATACTTTGGTATATGGTAACTCAGATATGCATGCACACAGAGAGAGTTTCATAGAAATATAGATGTGAAAATAGATATAGATAAGTGGATAGATAGATAGATAGATAGATAGATAGATAGATAGATAGATAGAGATGGAGAATATAAACATATAAAATATCAAACTCAATGTTGGGCACTCTACATATTTTCTATGATACTATGATCCATAAAGATTTAAAGTGACTATGCAAACCCTAACTGTTAACCACATGGATCCATACAACACAAATTTTATTGCAAGTTTAAAATATTTGTAAGTGTGAAAAATAATATTCATTTTTATTGGGGCATTGAACTAATATCAGGTGTTAACTAAAGTTACATTCTCTTTTGGAAGTGATAGTACTTCCCACTCTGTGATATTGACAGGTCAGTGCTGTTCTGACTTTGCAATTTAAAGACATTCACTTATTTATTCATCTTGTCATTAAATATTCTTACTTTGCTAGTGAAGAGTGTTTTGTGTCTCACTAACAAGTTGCTCTCAGTACTTCTATATGCTTTGCTTTATCTACTTGAAGTTCTGCCAAGTGTTCATAATTTCTCCTCACAGTGAAACTCTGCTCCTCCTGTTAGTCAGCTGATGGGGATGTCCAGATAAAGAGTGTGGTGTTTGTGCAACATTTTCTATCATACTCAAATACTTGCCAAAAGTTTTCATGAATAATGTGCCCTTGTAAAACCTTGAAAGAATAAAATGAATAAATTCTACTGATACATTGGAGAGTCCATAGAGGAATAGGAATGCAATCTACTTTTACTGAATATATGCCAGTCTGCTTTCTACAAATTTAATAAGTCATCATAATGAAGAGTCAAGAAAAGTTGATCGAAAAGAGAAAACCTAAATTTTATTATAAAATGTATATTCCAGCTGTTATAAGATGTGAGAGAAAGTCAGTCAATATAGAAAAAGCACACACAGTATCTCCATGGGTCAGATATAGGTAAATAATTTATGGTTTCATGGATAAGCAGAGCCTACCTGACATCTGCAGTGTTTCTTTTTCTTTTTTTTTTTTCATTTTTTTTATTGGATATTTTATTTACATTTCAGATGTCATCCCCATTCCCCATTTTTCCTCCCTAGGAAATCCCTATCCCATGCCCCCTTTTCCTTTTTGCTTTTGTACAATTTTTTAAAAATGTTAATCAAAGGCTTTATAAGTTTGGTAATGCTCAATCAGAAGTGTAACCCAATACCCAGCATAGATATATCAACTATCTTTGACTGGTGAAGACACATGAACATCTGCCTCCATGTCCCCACCTCTTTCTCTCTCTTTCTCTCTCTCATCACCTAGCTTCTCCTCTCCTTCTCCTTCTCTCCTTACTCCTTCTCTTCCTCTCTGTACTCCTCCCACCTTAGCTCCTCCTACATATCACCCTTCCTATTAAAGTAAAACCTTTCTCTCAAGATACAATTAGAGCATAATTATGCCAATTTGTACCAGTGAGGTACAAGATAGTCCTAATACCCAGTCCATCATTTTGTTGACTAACCAGAACCTCTGTCATCTCTCCTAACTAAAACACTTAGTTCTAAACCTGGATTTTTTCATCTGCACTGTTTCTATATCTCCATTATCTTGATATCTCTGGTTCTATAGGAATAGAATCTAACAGAAGGTAGAATTTTTGGAGATATAGCTGCTTTCATCATATTCCCTGAAACATGGAGCCAATGCACTATCGCTTATAAAACAAATGTTAGCAAATATCTCATGGTACAACAATGACATTATTAAGAACCTCTTATTTTCATTTGTCGTCACATCTCTGGCCTGTTTGCCATGGCCACGTAGTATGATGATCATGGCTAAACAGGCTTACAATCTTTATTATTTTTGTTCTCTGTGTTCTCCTTTTTTTTTTTTTTCAGAGAAAACAGCAACTCTGAAAGATTTCATTGAAAACAATTAAGAGCTAGAACATGATGTTCTTAAACAGATAGTCAATCACAGGGAGCACGGCATAAGATACAAAACAGCTTTCGGGCATCCGATTCTCATGCCAGAAAGCTACCTTGTATCTTTTCCTGAGCACAGGTAAACAACACACTTCAAACTACAAAAGGGACTAACCATCCCACGGTTCTGCTCAAGGTAATGACCACTGCTCCCTTAGGAGAGGTTATAAAGTTAACCAGCACTATTATGTCTCTCTTTCAGTTAAAAAATGCAAAAAAAAAAAAATGCAAGTACAGAATTATGCTAATTTCTGAATATATCCACTTCAGGGAAAATCTCATTCTTCTTCATTCCTCTAAAATAACCCATAACCTCCTTAATAAGACTTTACTAGTAGCTAGCTTCCTTCCCCACCCCCAATATGTAAGTCTTTATTATTATTTCGTACTTGTTTCTTGGAACCTAATCCACACCTTCTATAAAATCTCAGCCTTCCCTCATAAACTAATAACTTATTAATAGCATGGGAATGTATTATGACAGTTTGGGCTTTGAAAATACGCATAAAATTACTCAGGGTTGTTTGTTATTACTCTATAATCAGAATCTGTTAAGTAAATCTATGGGCAAGTTTCTTATATTTCTTTTTTCTTTTCTTTTAAAAAAAATATCTTTAATCATTTTTTTACAGTCCAGTCATTATCCCCCTCTTCATCTGTCCTCATCCCATTCCTCTATCCCTGTCTCCAAGAGGATGTTTCCAACCCCCTACTCCATTCCACATCACTCCACCCCACCATACCCCACCAGGCCCTCCCCACTCCTTGGGGCCTCATGTCTCTTGAGGGTTAGGTGCGTCTTCTCTCACTGAGGCCTGGGAATTTTGTTGTAATTTTTTAAAAATAAAAACCCAATTATCAAATAAAGATTATGATGCTATACAATTTTATTTCAGGCAAAAGATAAATAGCAATAAAAAGTTGTCACTTCATTACTTTATAAATAGTAGAAGCATTTTCATAACTAATAATGTATTTAAGTATGTTGGAACATATTAAATGTATGGGAACAGTACTTGAAGTTAAGCCTAGAGAAATCAGCTGAAATTTTCTCCTGAGAAATCTTGTAAACCATTTAATGATATTTGTACATTGTTCTAAAGACAATGAGAAAACAAGCAGGCAATATTAAACTGGGGAAAGGCATGCTGTGGTGTGCATTTTTAAAGTATCTCTTTGGGGCAAGGATTCATAACGGGTGATATTAGAGAGAGGGAAGCAATTAGAAGGCAGCTGAGGTAAAATAGTTTGAGGAATGCTTATGCTTATGCTTATGCTTTTTGCAGATATGGTTGTTGGTGGAAGGAGATTGGCATATCTGATATAGGCTGAGATGTAGAAGTATGATAGCCTGGATGGATACGTTTATGAGGACAATAGAGAAATAATAAAGGACTGTGTCAAAAGTTTTATACCATGAAACAAAGAAGTTCATAATCTTTCTCTGAGGTATAAACAGAATATTTGGAAGCAAAAATATTTCCATTTTTAATTATTTAGTTTGTGCAGATTGTATCTCAAAGAGAGTTTAGCATGTGGGCCAAGTGCTCAGCCAAGACATCTGGACTAAAGAAAATATTTCAGAAATAACAGCAATTTGATAAAGGAACACACATGGCTCCTACGTAAAGAGCTCAGAGAGGCTTCTTGAAGTTTACAAGATGATGCAAGACACACACACACACACAAACACACACACACACACACACACACACACACACACACACACACACACAAAACCAAATACACAAACAAGAAAAATCATCAGTTATAAACTCAAACCTATTTAAAGCCACAGCAATTTGAAGACAAAGTATGCATTCCTGTCAAGATGGTAAAAATACATGGTGGTTAGACCTGGGGAGAAGGATCAGCTTTGAGGACATATATGAAGGAAAGGGAGAAAACATGTAAAGTATTAACAGCACTAGAGCTTTTAGTCTGGAAATTTTATTTTTTGGATTTTTTTTATTGGATATTTTATTTACATTTCAAATGCCATCCCCTTTCCCCATTTCCCCTCCCTAGAAAAACCCTATCCCGTGCCTTTTCCTTTTTGCTATTATACAATTATTTTTAAATGTTAATCAAAGGCTTTATAAATATGGTAATGCTCAATCAGAAGTGTAACCCAGTACCCAACCTAGATATATAAACTATCTTTGACGGGTGGAGACACGTGAACATCTGTCTCCATGCCCCTCTTCTCTTTCTCTCTCTCATCACCTTGCTTCTCCTCTCCTCATCTTCTCCTCTCCTTACTCCATCTCTTCCTCTTCGTATTCCTCCCACCTTAGCTCCTCCTATATATCACCCTTCCTGTCAAAATAAAACTTTTCTCTCAAAATACAATTAGAGCATAATTATTCCTATTTGGGCCAGTGAGGTATAAGATAGTCCTAATACCCAGTCCATCATTTTGTTGACTAACCAGAACCTCTGTCGTCTCTCTTGACTAAAACACTTAGTTTTGAACCTGGCTTTTTTCTTGGCATTAGAATGAATGTCAGCTGAAAACCATCCACTCAGATCTTTTCTCTCAAAGTAAATAGCCAGGATTGGCTATGAGACTATAGGTCTTCAACCCCTGCCAGAAATCCAGAATGACTGAATTAACTGAGGTTATGGGAAGCACTAAGCATAGCTTCTAAAACTTAGCCAATTTATAGAGACCGCTGAACACCTGGACAGCCCCTATACTACCGAACGTTGGAGCATCAAATCTTCAGCCTTTTGGCCCAGAATCATCTGACAGACCTTAGTGATGCAGAATTATTAAGAGCTGATTACTCTGTCTAGGCAGATATAATCAGTCGACTATTCTGCAAGTGTGTCCTTTTCTGGACAGTAATTTTTCTGTAGATGGAAAGAGGCAATTCTTGACTAGTGGCTGTCTCCGCACAATTGGAGTAACTCCAAGGATGCTTAATTTCTTCTTAGAATCCAAGACAGGAAGCTGTCAGGAGCAGACAAGTCTCTAATCAAAATGAATATAAATATAGAAATATTTGTGACATCAATTCTATGGATTTCTGATGTTTTGAAATCCAACTATCCATGTAAGGTAACCTGGACTGTTGTCTTTTGAATCCTCTCAGCTATTTCTAAATAAAATATAGAAAACACCCTAACAATAAACTCAAAGTCATGAATTTGCTATAGTGCCTCAACTCACAGGCTAACCGTCCCAAATCAGTTAAAAAAGTTAAAGAAGGACTGGGTTTAAGCCTTGTATTTCTAAATGTGTTATACAGGCACAATGCCCATGAGAGTATCTATATTCATTTCACTTTTATATCAATAAGAAGCTCATACCAATGAAAACCTTAAATTTGAAATCAAAGTAAATTTTGTACTATTTAAGAAATTATAAATTCATTTTGATACTAATTATACAGATTTCTACCAATAGGTTATGGCTATGCCATAAATCCTAGCTAATCCTCCCTATTCCAACAAAACCACTATTTTTCCCCAGAAAGATAGCCCAATATTAACCACCTTAGTCCCCAAGCCCAGGGAATAGGGGCATTGACTCTTCTTTAACTTCTTCAAGCTGATGATGGGCATTGAGATATTAGAAGAGGGGTGGGGGGAAGAGTAAATTGGTAAGCCTCTGACACTGTGTCTTCACTGCATCCAGATGGAATTCCAGGACATCAGAGGTTTGAGCAAGTCTGCTCAATTTGCCTGATGAGTAGATACACCAAGGCTGTGTATTCTGCAATATACAGTTCTCAGAACAAGTTTTAGTACCAAGAAAAAACTTTTTTTTCCTAGAGGGCTGATATTTTTTAAAAGATGTTGGTTCTAACAACTTTTCTTTTTTTTTTTACTTTTTTAATTGGTTATAATATTTACATTTCAAATTTTATCCTCTTATCCCATTTACCCCACTACCCAGGAACCCCTTATACCATCCCCCCTCTTAGTGCTTCTATGAGGGTGAAATTTTCCAGTTTCTATGATACTGTTTCCATTAACATAAACTGCCTACTAAATTTCTAAATCCTTCCATTTGTGTTATTAAATCTCCTATTTTTCTTTTTTCTTTCTTTTTTTCTCTTTTTTTCATCTCTTTTTTTTAAATTTTTACATTGGGTATTGTATTTATCTTTCAGATTTTATTTCCTTACCCCACTTCCTCCAACCACCCAGAAACCTCCTATCCCATCCCCCCCTCCTCATGCCACTATGAGGCTGTGCCAGCACCTACCCCCACCCCCACTACCCCATCCCCACCCTCACATTCTCCCCCACTCTATGTTCATTTTTTGGGGGGACCAAGAATCTCCTCTCCCACCTATGCCCGACAAGGCCATCCTCCCCTACATATATCGCTGGAGTCTTAGGTCCCTCCCTATGTGCCCCCAGGCTGGTGGCTTAGACTCTGGGGGGCTCTGGTTGTTTGGTATTGTTGCTTTCCTCCTGGGGTCACAAACCCTTTCTGCTCCTTCAGTCTGCTCTCTAAGTTCTCCATTGGGAAACCCTTGATCATATCAGTGGTTAATTGTGAGCAAAGTCCTCTAAATGTGTTAGTCTTTGGCAGACCTCTATGGAGATAGCTATATCATGTTCTTGACAGCATGCACTTCCAGCCATCCACATCAGCGTCTAGCTTAGGTGACTGTACATGGGATGGATACCCAGGTGAAATGGTACCCTGATGGCCCCTCCTTCCGTTTCTGTCCCAGGTTTAGTTTCCATAATTGCTCCCTTGAGTGTTTTTGTTACTCATTCTAAGTGGAACTGAGGCATCCCCTCTTGGTCGTCCTTCTTCATGAGCTTCATGTGGTCTGTAGGTTGAGTCTTCGCTATTCTAAGCTTTTGGGCTAACATCCGCTTAACAGTGAGTAAATACCATGTGTGTTCTTTTGGGATTGGGTTAATTATCACTCAGGATGATAATTTCTAGATCAATCCATTTACCTAAAAATTTCTCAAATTCCTTATTTTTAATAGCTGAGTAATACTCCATTGTGTAGATGTGCCACGTTTTTTGTATCCATTCCTCTGTTGAGGGACATCTTGGTTCTTTCCAGCTTCTAGCTATTATAAATAAGGCTGCTATGAACATAGTGGAGCATATATCCTTATTATATGTTGGAGTATCTTCTGGGTATATGCCCAGGAGTGGTATAGCTGGATCCTCAGGTAATGCTATGTCCAGTTTTCTGAGGAACTGCCAGACTGATTTCCAGAGTGGTTGTAACAGTTTGCAATCCCACCAACAATGGATGAGTGTTCCTCTTTCTCTGCATCCTCACCAGCATCTACTATCACGTGAGTTTTTGATCTTAGCTATTCTGACTTGTGTGAGGTGGTATCTCAGGGTTGTTTTGATTTGCATTTTCCTGATGACTAAGGATGTTGAGCATTTCTTAAGGTGTTACTTAGCCATTCGAGTTTCCTCTGTTGAGAATTCTTTGTTTAGCTCTGTACCCCATTTTTAATAGGGTTACATGGTTGTCTGGAGCATAATTTCTTGAGTTCTTTGTATATCTTGGATTTTAGCCCTATATCGGATGTGAGATTGGTTAATATCTTTTCCCAATCTGTTGGTTGCTGTTTTGTCTTACTGACAATGTCCTTTGCCTTACAGAAGCTTTGCAATTTTATGAGGTCCCATTTGTCAATTCTTGATCTTAGAGCATAAGCGATTGGTGTTCTGTTCAGGGACTTTTCCCCAGTGCCTAGGAATTCGAGGGTCTTCCCCACCTTCTCTTCTGTTAGTTTCAGTGTATCTGGTTTTAAGTGAAGGTCTTTTATCCACTTGGATTTGAGCTTTGTACAAGGAGATATGAATGGATTGATTTGCATCCTTCTACATGTTGACCTCCAGCTGAACCAGCACCATTTGCTGAAAATGCTGTCCTTTTTCCATTGGATGGTTTTAGCTCCTTTGTCAAAGATCAAGTGACCATAGGTATGTGGACTCATTTCTGGGTCTTTAATTCTATTCCATTGATCTTCCTGCCTGTATCTGTACCAATACCATGCAGTTTTTATTACTATTGCCCTGTAGTACAGTCTGAGGTCAGGAACAGTGATTCCCCCAGAAGTTCTTTTGTTTGTTGAGAATAGTTCTTGCTATCTTGGGTTTTTTGTTGTTTCAAATAAATTTGCAAATTGTTCTTTCTATCTCTATGAAGAATTGATTTGGAATTTTGATAGAGATTGCATTGAATCTATAGATTGCTTTTGGCAAGATGGCCATTTTTACTAAATTATTCCTGCCAATCCAGGAGCATGGGAGATCTTTCCATCTTGTGAGGTCTTCTTTTATTTCTTTCTTCAGAGACTTGAAGTTCTTGTCATACAGATCTTTCACTTGCTTGGTTAGATTAACTCCAAGATATTTTATATTGTTTGTAACGATTGTGAAGGGTGTCATTTCCCTAATTTCTTTCTCAGCCTATTTATCTTTTGAGTAGGAAGGCTACTGATTTGTTTGAGTTGATTTTATATCGAGCCACTTTGCTGAAGTTGGTTATCAGGTTTAGAAGTTCTCTGGTGGAAGTTTTAGGGTCACTTAAGTATACTATTATATCATCTTCAAATAGTAAAATTTTGACTTCTTCCTTTCCTATTTGTGCCCTTTTGACTTTTTTTTTGTTGTCTAATTGCTCTAGCTAGGACTTCCAGTACTATATTGAATAGGTAGAGTGAGAGTGGGCAGCCTTGTCTAGTCCCTGATCTTTGTGGGATTGCTTCAAGTTTCTCTCCATTTAGTTTGACGCTGGCTACTGCTTGCTGTATATTGCTTTTCCTATGTTTGTGTATGGACTTTGAATTCCTGCTCTTTCCATGACTTTTAACCTGAAGGGATGTTTAATTTTGTCAAATGCTTTCTCAGCATCTAGTGAGATGATCATGTGTTTTTTTTCTTTGAGTTTGTTTATGTATTGGCTTACATGGATGGATTTTCGAATATTGAACCATCCCTGCATTCCTGGGATAAAGCTTACTTGATCATAATGGATGATTGCTTTGATGTGTTCTTGGACTTCATTTGCGAGAGTTTTATTGTGTATTTTTCATCAATATTCATAAGAGAGATTGGTTCTCTTTCTTTGTTGGGTCTTTGTGAGGCATAGGTATGAGCATAATTTTAGCTTCGTAGAATGAATTGGGTATTGTTCCTTCTGTTTCTATTCTGTGTAATAGTTTGAAGAGAATTGGTATTAGGTCTTCCTGGAAGGTCTGATAGAATTCTGTGCTAAAACCATCTGGCCCAGGACTTTTTTTGGTGGGGAGATTTTTAATGATTGCTTCTATTTATTTAGGGGTTATGCTACTGTTTAGATGGTTTATCTGCTCCTCGTTTAACTTTGGTACTTGGTATTTATCTAGAAAATTGTCCATTTCATTCAGATTTTCCAATTTTGTTGAGTATAGGCCTTTGTAGTAGGATCTAACGATTTTTTTAAATTTCCTCTGTTTCTGTTGTTAGGTCTCCCTTTTCAGTTCTGATTTTATTGTTTTGAGTGCTGTCTCTGCACCCTTTGGTTAGTCTGGCTAAGGGTTTGTCTATCTTGTTGATTTTCTCAAAGAACCAGCTCCTGGTTTTGTTGATATTTTGTATAGTTCTTTCTGTTTCAACTTTCAACTTTTCAGCCCTGAGTTTGATTATTTCCTACCATGTATTCCTCTTGCGTATATTAGCTTCTTTTTGTTCTAACGCTTTCAGGTGTGCTGTCAAGTTGTTAATGTATGCTCTTTCCATTTTCTTTTTGTGGGCACTTAGAGCTATGATTTTTCCTCTTAGTACTGCTTTCATGGAGTTCCACAAATTTTGATATGATGTGTCCTCATTTTCATTTAAATCTAAAAAGTCTTTTATTTCTTTCTTTATTTCTTCCTTGACCAAGTTATCATTGAGTAGAGCATTGTTCAGTTTCCACGTGTATGTGGGCTTTCCATTGTTTTTGTCCATGTTAAAGAAGAGTCTTAGTCCATGGTGGTCTGATAGGGTACATGGGATTATTTTAATCTTTTTATATCTGTTGATGCCTGTTTTGTGACCAATTATATGGTCTATTTTGGAGAAGGTACCATGAGGTGCTGAGAAAAATGTATATTCTTTTGTTTTAGGATGAAAAGTTTTATAGATGTCAGTTAAGTCCAATTGGTTCATAACTTCTGTTAGTTTCATTGTGTCTCGGTTTAGTTTCTGTTTCCACGATCTGTCTATACCTGAGAGTGGAGTGTTGAAATTTCCCACTATTATTGCGTGAGGTGTAATGTATGCTTTAAGCTTTAGTAAAGTTTCTTTTATGTATGTGGATGCCCTTGATTTGGGGCATAGATGTTCAGAATTGCAAGTTCCTTTTGGTACATTTTTCCTTTGATGAATATGAAGTGACCTTCTTTGTCTTTTTTGATTACTTTTGGTTGAAAAACGATTTTATTTGATATTAGAATTGCTACTCCAGCTTATTTCTTGGGGCAATTTGCTTGGAAGATTGTTCTCCAACCTTTTACTCTGAGGTAGTGTCTGTCTTTTTCACAAAGGTGCGTTTCGTGTCTGCATCAAAATGTTGGGTCCTGTTATGTAACCAGTCTGATAGTGTTTGTCTTTTTATTGGAGAATTGAGTCCATTGATATTAAGAGATATTAAGGAAAAATGAATGTTGTTTCCTGTTATTTTTGTTATTGGCAGTGGAGTTATTTTTGTATAGTTACCTTTGTTTAGGGTTGTTGGAGGATTACTTTCTTGCTTTTTGTAGGTTGTAGTTTCCCTCCTTGTGTTGGAGTTTTCTACCAATTATTCTTTCAAGTGCTGGATTTGTGGTAAGATATTGTGTAAATTTGGATTTGTCATGGAATATTTTGGTATCTCCATCAATATGGATTGAGAGTTTTGCTGGGTATAGTAGTCTGGGCTGGCATTTGTGTTCTCTTAGGGCCTGTATGATATCAGTTCAGGATCTTCTGGCTTTTATAGTCTCTGGTGAGAAACCTGGTGTAATTCTTATAGGTCGGCCTTTATATGTTACTTTACCTTTTTCCCTTACTGCTTTTAGTATCTTCTCTTTGTTTTGTATATTTGATGTTTTGATTATTATGTGATGGGGGGGTATTTCTTTTTTGGTCTAGTCTATCTGGGGTTCTGTAGGCTTCTTGTATATATAAGGACATCTCTTTCTTTAGGTTAGGGAAGTTTTCCTCTATAATTTTGTTGAAGATATTTACTGGCCCTTTAAGTTGGGAGTCTTCACCCTCATCTATACATATTATCCTTAGGTTTGGCCTTCTCATTGTGTCCTGGATTTCCCGAATGTTTTGTGTTATGAGCTTTTTGCATTTCACATTTTCTTTGACTGTTTTGTCTATGTTTTCCATGGTATCTTGTGCGCATGAGATTCTCTCTTCTATCTCTTGTATTCTGTTGGTGATGCTTGCGTCTATGACTCCTGATCTTTTTCCTAGGTTTTCTATCGCTAGGGTAGTCTCCCTTTGGGATTTCTTTATTGTTTCTACTTCCATTTTTAGATCCTGGATGGTTTTCTGTAATTCCTTCACCTGTTTGGTTGTGTTTTCTTGTATTTCTTTAAGGGCTTCTACCTGTTTACCTACGTTCTCCTCAAATTCGTTGAGAGTGTTGTTTATTTGCTTTTTAAATCCCTCTATTATCATCATGAATAGTGATTTAATTCTGAGTCTTGCTTTTCTGGTGTGATGTGGTTTTCTGGACTTGCTATGATGGGGGAACTGGGTTCTGGTGATGCCAAGTAACTTTGGTTTCTATTGTTTACATTCTTACGCTTGCCTTTTTCTCATTTGGTTAGCTGTAGTGCTACTCGCACTCTCTGGTTCTGACTGGAGTCTGCCTTTCTAGTTATCTTGACTGTGTCAGAACTCTTCAGGGTCTGGATGTCTCTATGATCCTGAGCTCCAGCTGTTCTGGGTACAGTGGCTCCTCTAGAACATCTCAGGTGTTTGCTGCTTTGAGTGTAGTTATTCCTCTAGGATGCTTCAGGATATGGTGTCCCCTGCTCTGCAGCTCTGCGGTCTGTGACCTGGCTTGGATGCAGTTTCCTCAGGGGAGCAGATCAGCTGTATAGCTGCTCCATCCACTGGGGTGCGGGCAAGGGGCAGAAGGGGCGTGGTTTTCCACAGGAGTGGATTCTTGATGCCAGGTGCACTCTGGGGTCTCCCTACTGCCTGTTGTGCTTCTGGGGCCGAGGGCGGTGTGCAGGTGCTCCTACCTTCAGCTCTGTGGTCCGTGACCTGGCTTGGTTTCCACTGGATGCAGTTTCCTCAGGGGAGCAGGTCAGCTGTGTGGCTGCTCCTTCCACCGAGGTCCAGGTCAGGGCAAGGCTAGTCTGGAATTTTGAAAAATGTTTACAGTTCCCTAATGTGACAAGTGGGAAAGCTGAGTTTTAATAGGTGTGCAGGAGACTGCCACAACAGTGCTATGACATAAGAAACAATGAGGGACAATAGGACAAGGAAGATGATATGCCAGTTGTGTCCAATGTCGACTACATTAACTTCAGTCTTGACTGTGATGTGAACTGACTCTGGAGAGTCAAGGATTTGATGAACATGGTGTTTTATAGCCTAGAGATCTTAAGAGACTGAATGATAACTGACATACACATGAAGTGCAAACAACAGTTTCAATGTTCCTTAAAGTAATTGCATATTGTATAGAGTATTTTTGTATATGTTTAATATGCATGTATGATGTAGTATGTTTATGACAATACATACATCACATATAGAAAGAACATATGTATGCATACACTACAGTATAGACATAAGTAATGTGCATAATAATCCATGAAGAAATAGATGATACTTCTGTGTCTACACTGAAAAGATACTCCAAATTTTTCCAATGTATTTTAATTTTAGGTAGTCATAGGTCAATCACCTTAGACTAACATTGTGTAGATATTCTGTGATATTGAATATTTAACAATTTCAGTATGAATAGGATTCAAATCAGAAGTAATAAATATCAAGTCTTTCGCAAGGTTAGGAAA
The DNA here is from genome assembly GCA_030674055.1 of Rhabdomys pumilio. Classification (NCBI taxonomy): domain Eukaryota; kingdom Metazoa; phylum Chordata; class Mammalia; order Rodentia; family Muridae; genus Rhabdomys; species Rhabdomys pumilio. The sequence goes on along the minus strand of JANHMN010000015.1, from coordinate 50,779,702 downwards.
ATATTTCCCTAATATTTGTTTGCATCAAGTGTATTTATCTTTATTCCATTTATAAATTCTACTGAATATCCACTAGACCCTCAGACTTCTATGTTTCTTCAGCTTTTCATAATATTTTATCTTAGTCAAATTATGTGTTGCATTCTAGGAAAACTGTAGTTGTCATGTACTCTAACTCTCATTCTTAGCTGTTCACAATCCGTGCTTTCAGTCATCTAGTGGCCTTATCCTCTCAGTGTCTATTTAATGTCCATATACTATTTTGAAATCTGGCCTTTCCACTATTGCTTCTTATTCTAAATATGTCTTACATATTTACAGTTTTATTCTCATAAGTTTGCTTATTAAATTCTCTTAGATTAATTATACTGATGTATGAAAGTCATATATTTATTTTATACATATTCATGGGAGGTTGCTTGGGGCTATTTTCTTATTCAACATCACCTCTTTTTGGATCTCGAATGACCTACTTTTGGGATGTATCTGTCCAAATCAATTTTATATTTATTCTGGCTGAATGTCTGAGGATCTTTCTGCCTCATGTGTTATTTATTTACTGCAGAATCTTGGAGCAACTTGAGAGTTTGTATCCATATCACAGGCTGACTAAAGACATACATTGATTCTGAAATTTTAGCACTTGGATTGAGACCAACATACATGTAAAGGACTCAATGGTGACTCCACATAAATTACACTGGAGCTAATAGAAAGATTCCAATTACTTTGTTCTGACATGTTTTATACATATATGGATATATAGTTTAATCACCCATTTGAAGGCTCTTTTAGTGAGAAGGGTTTTAGAGCATTTCACTCATCATTTGTAGATGAAACAATTTCATGACTTAATTATTGAAACTGCCCTTTTCCTCAATGTATATTTTCAATTCAAATCAGTCTAGGCTACAAAATCAGTTAGCATTCTACCCTCTGCTTAGTGAGGTCCATCAATTTTAGCCCTCTGAATTTTATCTGTTGGTGATTTTGTTTTCCTTTTGAATTTCAGAAAACTCTCCCAGATGAAACAGACAAGGAAAAATGGGACGTTCTTAAGTTTCAGTGATGAAGCCAACTGGGGAAGAGTGGTTTATCCATTAAGCTGTATTAAATAGAAAAGATTTCTCCTCAAATCCTCTTCCCAGTACAGTGACAGTCCTTTCTCATTTCCATGACCTGAAGTAAAATCAAATTTGCTTGGAAGCTCCAATATGATCAGTTGATTGGTACAACTCCTATAACCATAGAGTGTAGAATAATATTGATTGCAAAGCTTTTCATTAAAAATGGAATTTACTTTTATGAATTTTATGTGTAGGCAAAACATGCCAAAGACTTTTAAGAAGCCAAGCTTATATAACCAAAGTTTTAAAACATAAATATACCATTTTTCTTTTAGATCTAGGATTAAATGTTAATCAAGTGAAGAATAGATAAAGAAAATGTGGTTCATTTGTACAATGGAATATCTCTCAGCTATTAAAAAGAAGGCCATCAAGAATTTTGCAGGGAAATGTATGGAAAGAAAAATATCATCCTGGATGATATAATACAGACCCTAAAGAAAGTGCATGGTATATATTCATTTATAATTGGATATTAGCCATATAGTACAATCCACAGACCAAAAAAAGCTAAATAACAAAGAAGACCCAAGGGAGGATGCTTTAATCTTTTTTCAGAAGGTGAAATAAAATAGATACCATGTGTTTCTCCTGTATCAGTCATAGTTGAAATAGGTCTAGTAACATCAGAAGTTATAAACTTTCATCAGCATGGCTGTTAAAGTGTGAGCTGAACATGTATGACACCAATAAAAAAGCCAAACTGGACATGAAAATGTCCACGAAGCACCAATCCTACATAAAGACATATAAGAAACTTATAAAATGTAGGAATTAGAGAGGTGTACCAATAATACCTTTTTTCCTCAAGAAAGAGCACAGATATTAGTTGACCACAACCAAACAGTCAAGACAAAAAGCAGAGATAAAAGTAACATTATACTGACCAAACAGGCTACACACACACACACACACACACACACACACACACACACTCACACACACACACATATATATATTTTTTTTTCAAGATATATATGCATGCAATAACAATTAGTGGAAAAGATACCATGTATCTGAAGTATGATATTGAATGGTATGTGAAAGTGTTTGAAGAAAGGAAAGGGAAAAATTTATAGCTATGTTATGATCTCAAAAGTTAAGAAAATTTCAAAAATAAAAATAAAATAAAATTTCAGTGGCAAAATGCCATGATATTTTCACCACAGAAATTCTATATCCACAGGATTCAAAATGTTGTCTAAAAACACTCAGCATGATGCTAGGCCATGTTTTGTACAAATTATTCCAAATGCTTTAAAATGAACTTTCATTTAGGCTAAAGTTGTTTGCCAGAATCTCTGACTATCATATGGCACTTCAAGTGTTTGTATTAGAGCAGGCATTTTTGACACTTCTTCATCATAATTCAGCTGAGTTAACACGTGGCACAGTTTTATTATTTCTATTGTAATTCCTTGTTGAATTTCGTCAAAGATGAAATTCAAGCAGTTAAATAGTCCATGCTAGTGCTTTTTCCTTAGAGTAAACAAATAGAGAAATGAGTCAATCTATTGAAATAGTAACATAATCACTAAAATATTAGCAAGTTAAAAATGTTTTTAGCAATTAAAAATGTCTAAAGGATCCTAAAGCTCCAAAGATTACACTGATTTCTTATAATCAACGCCCTTCTATAACTGTTTACATTCTGTTTCCGTAGCTTGAGAAGGCATGTCTGCTTAGTTTCCACATCCTTATCTCCCAATAAGACAGAGTAAGCCTGGAAAATGATTGCAGAGGAAATGCAGTTCTAAATGTAATATATCCTTATGAAACCTAGTGCTTTCTTGAATGTCCACTTCTGGTTGCTTCTTTAACAATTAAATATTTTGCAAATGTCAATTCATATCCTCAAGACTGGAGTTTACATTTTACTTTTGAATAATATGCAAAGTGTCCTATTAATGATTTACATAAACACACACACACACACACACACACACACACACACAGATTTGTATATACTACACCTGGGTAGAGTCTACAGAGATCAGAAGAGAGAATCAGATACCCTGGAGCTGGAGTAACATGTCATTGTAGGTCATTAGTTGTATGATCTAGGAGACAATTCCTGGTCATCTGCAAAGGAATATTTGTTCTTAACCACTGAGTCTTCCCTCTAACCCCAAATATGACTGATTAAAATATCCATTTGATGTCAGAGTGGCAGGAAGTTCATAACCCCCCCTCTTAGTACTTTTACTTTTGTAATTAATATTCAGATTAAATTCAATGATAATGTATATTGCTAGTGAATTTTCAACCTAGTAAATAATTTTTCTATATTTAGTTTTCATAAACCTAAATAGAAATCTCAAAAATATCTTTATAAATAGAATATCTAAGCAGTCATTTATATTTGGGTGAAAAAGAAATAAAAACATACCCAAAAGTCATCCTCCTTTAAATATATCACAGGTTTATTTCTAGAAAGATTTGTTTTGCTTGTTTAAAACTAGGACATGGTACAGAAAGATGCAATGATGCTTTTCAAACACGGACAACAAATGATGCATTCTAGTGTTGTCGACTCTGCTTAGTGTCAGTGAAGATACAGGCTCAGCAGTATAAAGCAATTGTCTCTTTAAGAGCTAAATCTTATTTGTGCAGAGCATTAGCAGGAGCCCCAAGGCAACAATGAAGATGTTTTCCAAGTATTGCTTGGGAGTTTATCAGTGATTCTCCCTGACATTAATGGGAGTTCTATGGGCAATTCTGTTCCCTTTGCTGTGAAATGTGTAAGTGAGGCTTTCAATACCAATGCTTTTTCAGGCTTTGTGAAGATTTTGGGAAGAAATAATCTGAACTATGAATGTGTCTAAAACCAATGCAGTAACTATTTCTCTCTGGTGTATCCAGAAAAACATTATGGGAAACCCTATTAGCCAAAATGGTTTTCTTTTTCAATTTTTTAAAGATTTATTTATTTATGTATAGGAGTACACTGTAGCTGTCTTCAGACACAGCAGACCCCATTACAGACTTTTCCAGATTTTTAAGTTGAATAGTTTTATTATTTTCCTTTTATTTTGTGGGGTTTTATTGCTATAGATGTTAATCTGTAAGTCTCTGTGAACATATTTCGAAAATATCCCATCTACATGGAAAATAATACAGAGCCTAGATGTCAGTAAACACTGAGTTAACGAAAATGATTAGCACCAGATCTAGACATTGATAATATAATGAGGATTCAATTTCAGGGAGTTTAGTCCAATCATAATACAACAAAAATCACCATAAAAAACCCGATGTCAATATACTGTATTTATATATCTATTAAATATATTATATAAAATGTATAAAACAATCTAGAATAAACTTTCCTGTAGAGGAGAAAGAAGATGATGACTCAGTTGAAGCTCATTTCTCCTGAGACAGTGTAAATGGTTAGGGGCATGCAGGTAGTTAATGATGAGGAGAACAGTGTGGACGCAGTTGGGACAGTGAGAGAAGTGAAAAGAAAAAAAAATTGGTTGAAAAGTGAATACAAGTTTATGTTACATCCAAAATTATTTAGGACTTCTTAACTTTTTCTGAGAAAAGATTACTGATAATTATGAAAGACAATTTACTCCCTCTCCTGGTCCTTGTGGCTGGAGCAGACACCTAGCTGGTCTGCTCCTGTGAAGACACCATATCCTGAGACATTCTAGAGGAGTCACTGCACTCAGAGCAGTGGACCCTATATCCTGAGACATCCTAGAGGAGCCATTGCACTCAGAGCAGTGGACACCTAGCTGATTTGCTTGCACGAAGACACCATATCCTGAGACATCCTAGTGGAGCCACTGCACTCAGAGCAGCTGGATCTCAGGATCACATGATCACAGAGGCATCTGGACCCTGAGGAGTTCTGACACAAACAAGATAACTGGAAAGACAAGCTCCAGTCAGAGACAGTGAGTGCAAGTAGCACTAGAGTTAAACAGATGGTGAATGGCAAGAGCAAGAATGTAAGCAACCGAAACCAAAGTTATTTGGCATCATCAGAAACCAGGTCTCCCACCATTGCAAGCACGGAACACCCCATCACACCAGAAAAGCAGGATTTAGAATTAAAATCACTTCTCATGAGGATGACAGAGGACTTTAAGAAGGACATAAAGAACTCCCTTAAAGATGTACAGATGAACACAGGTAGACAGGTAGAACCCCTTAAAGAAGAAACACAAAAATCCCTTAAAGAATTGCAAGAAAACAACCAAACAGGTGAAGGAATTGAACAAAACCATTCAGTATCTAAGAACGGAAGTAGAAACAAAGAAATCTCAAAGGAAGACTACTCTGGAGATAGAAAACCTAGGAAAGAGATCAGGAGTCATAGACACAAGCATCACCAACAGAATACAAGAGATAGAAGAGAGAATCTCATGTGCAGAAGATACCATGGAAAACACTGACACAACTGTCAAAGAAGATGCAAAAATGCAAAAAGCTACTAACCCAAAACATCTAGGAAATTCAGGATACAATGAGAAGGCCAAATGTAAGGATAATAGGTATATCTGAGGGTGAAGATTCCCAACTTAAAGGGCCAGTAAATATTATCAACAAAATTATAAAGGAAAACTTCTCTAACCTAAAGAAAGAGGTTATGTCTATGTAATGTACAATTGTATGTCCATGAATATACAAAAAGCCTACAGAACTCCAAATAGACTAGACCAGAAAGGAAATACATCCCATCACATATTATTCAAAACATTAAATGTACAAAACAAAGAAAAAATACTAAAAGCAGTAAGGGAAAAAGTGTAAAGTAACATATAAAGGCAGATCTAAAAGAATTACACCAGACTTCTCGCCAGACACTATAAAAGTCAGAAGATCCTGGACTGATATCATACAGACACTAAGAGAAAACAAATGCCAGCCCAGACCGCTACATTCAGCAAAATTCTCAATCAATATTGATAGAGAAACCAAGATATTCCATGACAAAACCAAATTTACACGATAACTTCCCACAAATCCAGCACTTCAAAGAATAATTGATGGAAAACTCCAACACAAGGAGAGAAACTACAGCCTAGAAAAACCAAGGAAGTAATCTTCTGTGGAGAGCTGCGATGACCGGTGACAACATCCGCCATTGGAACATGGCGCTCGCACCTGACACTCTTGGGTAAACAAGTAAAATTGCGCATGTGCAGTGGCAAAGGCCCGCCAAATCACCGCCCAACCCGGGGTATCATACGGGGGTTTTGAGCAAGCAGCCAATCAGATATGTCCACCCCACCCTAGGGTGTATATAAAGCAGCGCCATCTTAGGTCTCTCTCTCTTCCTCCTCACATGGTAATAAACGCTTGCTGCAGAAGGATCCTGGTGCCCGTGTGCGTTCTTGCTGGCGAGAAGATTGCGCGGGTCACAATCTTCCAACAATCCCAAAAGAAGATAGTTACACAAACATAATTCCACACCTAACAACAAAAATAACAGGAAGCAGCAATCAGTTTTCCTTAATATCTCTTAATATCAATGGACTCAATTGTCCAATAAAAGGCATAGACTCTCAGACTGGATACATATGCTGCATACAAGAAACTCATGTCTGTGAAAAAGACAGATACTACTTCAGAGTAAAAGGATGAAAAACAATTTTTCAAGCAAATGGTCCCAAGAAACAAGCTAGAATAGCAATTCTAATATTAAATAAAATCACCTTTCAACCAAAAGTAATTTAAAAAGATAAGGAAAGACACTTCACACTCATCAAAGGAAAAACCTACCAAGATGAACTCTCAATTCTGAACACATATGCCCCAAATGCAAGGACACCCACATACATAAAAGAAACTTTACTGAAGCTCAAAGCATACATTGCACCTCACACAATAATAGTAGGGGATTTCAACACCCCACTCTCAGCAATAGACAGATCATGGAAACAGAAACTAAACAGAAACACAAAGAAACTAACAGAAGTTGTAAACAAAGTGGATTTAACTGATATCCATAAAACATTTCATTCTAAAACAAAAGAATATACCTTTTTCTCAGTGCCTCATGGTATCTTCTCCAAGATAGACCATATAATTGGTCACAAAACAGGCCTCAACAGATACAAAAAGATTGAAATAGTTCCTTGCACCCTATCAGATCACCATGATCTAAGGTTGGTCTTTAATAATGACAAAAACAATGAAAAGCCCACATGCATGTGGAAACTGAACAGCACTCTACTCAATGATGACTTGGTCAAGGAAGAAATAAAGAAAAAAATTAAAGACTTTTTAGAATTTAATGAAAATGAGGACACATCATACCAAAACTTGTGGGACTCCATGAAAGCAGTACTAAGAGGAAAAATCATAGCTCTAACTGCCTACAAAAAGAAAATGGAAAGAGCATACATTAATAACTTGACAGCACACCTGAAAGCTTTAGAAGAAAAAGAAACAAATACACCCAAGAGGAATAGATGGCAAGAGATAATCAAACACAAGGCTGAAGTCAACCAAGTAGAAACAGAAAGAACTATACAAAATATCAACAAAACCAGGAGCTGGTTCTTTGAGAAAATCAACAAGATAGATAAACCCTTAGCCAGACTAACCAAAGGGTGCAGAGACAGTACTCAAATTAATAAAATCAGAACTGAAAAGGAGACATAACCACAGAAACTGAGGAAATTAAAAAAAAATCATCAGGCCTTACTACAAAGGCCTATACTCAACTAAATTGGAAAATCTGGATGAAATGGAGAATTTTCTAGACAGATATCAGGTACCAAAATTAAATTAGGAGCAGATAAACCATCTAAACAGTCCCATAACCCCTAAATAAATAGATTCAGTCATTAAAAGTCTCCCAACCAAAAAAGGTACTGGACCAGATGGTTTTCGTGCAGAATTCTATTGGACCTTCAAAGAAGACCTAATACCAATTCTCTTCAAACTATTCCACAGAATAGACACAGAAGGAAAATTGCCCAATTCATGCTATGAAGCTACAATTATGCTCATACCTAAACCTCACAAAGACCCAACAAAGAAAGAGAACTTCAGACCAATTTCTCTTATGAATATTGATGCAAAAATACTCAATAAATTCTTCAAACTGAATCCAAGATCACATCAAAGCAATCATTCATCATGATCAAGTAGGCTTTATCCCAGGAATGCAGGGATGGTTCAATGTTTGGAAATCCATCAATGTAATCCACTACATAAATAAACTCAAAGAAAAAAACACATGATCATCTCACTAGATACTGAGAAAGAATTTGACAAAATTCAACATCCCTTCATGTTAAAAGTCTTGGAAAGATCAGAAATTCAAGGCCCATACCTAAACATAGTAAAAGCAATATAAAGCAAGCCAATAGCCAACATCAAACTAAATGGAGAAAAACCTGAAGCGATCCCACTAAGATCAGGGACTAGACAAGGCTGCCCACTTTCACCCTACCTATTCAATATAGTACTGGAAATCCTAGCCAGAGCAATTAGACAACATTAGGAAGTCAAAGGCATACAAATAGGAAAGGAAGAAGTCAAAATTTTACTATTTGCAGATGATATAATAGTATACTTAAGTGACCCTAAAAGAAGATAAAATCTGGAATGTAAATATAATATACAATAAAAAAAAACCAAAACAACAATAAAAGAAAATTTAGAAGCTAGGAACTTACTGTTTTGTCATATTTGTAGAATCATTTGTCCTAATTCATTATAGCAAAGAAATAAAAGTATTTTCAGAAACAAAGTCACATAACAGTAAATAAATATTAATTAGAAAGATAATCTGATATCACTAGATAATATTGGTGGTTGGATGTCATTAAACAGTAAAGCTAATGATGTATAAAAAGATATATGTGGATAGACAGGTATATTCAGTTTTGCCGAAGGAGAGCACTGTTGATTTTGGCAATAGTATTTACATTTAGTTATAAGTTCAGTAAAAAATAAACATGATTGTAGAGAATTTAAGAAGGTAAGTAATGCAAAAGTTGGAATAATCATAATGTCTTGAACAGGTGTGATTTTATTAATAAGGTTTATTTGAATATGTGCATTTCCTTACTATTGCACTGTGGGGAGCCGACAGAAGGCAGCTATCATCCTTGCAGCCATCTTGAGCCATATACCCTGGCTAGAGACTTGTTTACAACAGCCTATAACAGCTGAGCACAATCTGATAACATCTTGTTTTAGATACCCAGGATTTTCCCTTGGGTGTGTGAGAATTAAAGGTGTGAGACTTAAAGGTGTGACTTAAAGGTGTGATTTAGAGATAAGACTTAAGGGATTGACTTAGAAGTGAGACATATAAAAGGCAAAAGGCAGACAGAAGAAATTATTAGACACTTGTACTAGACATTAGTACTTGAGACTTGAGACTTAGACTCGGAAGAGAGACTAGAATCTTGAAGGGACTGGAAAACTTGGAACTTGGAGGCACCAGGGACTAGGAACTAGGGACTAGAAACTCGAGACTTGGGACTTGGACTAGGAACAAGAAACTTGGAAAGAGAGAAGAAGAGAGACTTGAGAATAAACAGGACTGAATCACACTCTGTCTGGTCTCCATTCTTCGCATCCACCCTTACTCTTTCTCTTGTTGAACCCTGACCCTTGGACCTGAGCAGCAGTATGAGCTGGGACAATTTAGCCACCAAAGCTTGGGGCAGTGAGGGTTCCAACATTTGGCAGAGTGGTCTCTGACATGGCACAACTGAATAGAATGCCACTAAAGATTCAAAAGACTTCTAGGATGCTAAACAGAGAGGTTCAGTAAGAGGGAAAGATTTGATCTTAAAAGGCAACATTAAGTTGACATTACTGTCATATAATGGGAGTGTGGAAAATCAGATAAGTTAGCAGGGGTTTGAATTTTTTTAAGTTTTACCCCAAACAAGAACTTTCATTATGCCTGTCTGTGCCCTAACGTAACTCTTCAAAGGTTGATTTCTTCTCTAAATTATGTTTTACTGTTTGGTGTTCAGGTTCTGATCTCTGTTTGATCTATTTGCACTCTGTCATTCATTGACAAGCAGCACCAACACTGGAGTATTGAATTTTGTGAGTTTAACCTACAAGATTCATTGCTTTATATATTTTTTGATCAAAGGTACATAAACAAATTAAATCATGTTTTTATATTATGTAATACGTTTAAGTGTTTTTGTACGCATATATCATTGTGTACAATAAATGATCAGGTTAGAGGACTGTTTTCAGTCATCTGGAATGAAAGCTACCACCATGTGGTTGCTGTTAACCAACTCAGGATCGCTATCAGAGCAGCGACTGTGCTTACCTACAACATCTCCCCGTCCCTGACAACTTTCTTTTTAACACATGATGTGGAGGACACATGCACATTTTAAAATAACTTTGAAATAAAGTATAAAGTGTAAATACAAGTGCAAAAACTTTGTGAAAATAAAAAGCTTATTCAAACACACAAGCACATTTTTTGTATATGTAAAATCTTTCATAGTTTCTTTGAAATGGCACAGTTTTCATTATAGGTTACTATTCTGATTTCCTTATTGTGATTTAACAACATGTGACAAAGTGCTTTTTATAGCATGTCTATTAAATGATACTTATTTTTTTTTTACTAATTTTTGAATGAAATATAAAGGATTTAAAGAGAAGAAACCTAAAGGATTTGCTATTTGATGCAATCTATCAAAGTAGGATGAGGTGTAATTTACTGTGTAGTGAAGGGCTGAAGATTTTCTTTTAAATGAAGAAGTAATTGCAATAACCCCAAGGAAGATGAATTTATCAGGAAATTTAAGGACACCTTGAGTTAGCACAAAGGTCTATTTGATATTGGGTATCATAAATCTTTTGTCATCCAAACTCTCAAAATATTACAGTTATGGTAATACTCTCAAGTCTTTGGAACAGTCTTTAAAATCCAGACACATTACTGACATCTCTTACATCTAAAATGAATGTTGGCTTCTCAGGTAGCCTTATAATTTTACCTTTTCATTCTTGGGTGAAGAATAGCCTATGTGTACATACCTACACATGACTTACCTACGCATTTTACTGTACTCTGACCCAAATAGCCTTACTAGCATGCAGGCTGCTCCTATTTTGCTATTTTGTTTTTAGTTTATTTATCTCTTCTATTTTTCTTAAATCTCAACACTAAACTAAACCTAGAAAAATAATAAGCTAATTTATCTAGTTTCCAATGAGTTTGATTCTCTTTGCTTTTTAACTCTATTAATTGCAATGTAAAATTTTCAAACCTCTTTGTCCATAAATTTTATACTCTCTTAATGGCATTCAGATAAACAAAATATTAAGAACTTTTATCAATGTAATTAAATACATTTAAAAAGTATATGTTCTCCTTAAATAGAAAGAAATTAATGTTAAATGTTTGGAAATGTGGTATTACATTTTCATGTAAGGAAAATAAAGTGAACCACCTGTTGAAGGGAAGTATGTAGTATATAGAATATCAAAAAAAAATGGCAACACTTCATTCAAACAGAGTCTCTATTCTTTTGTTTCTAGGTTGTACTATTTAGATTGCTCTTGTCATCTTCTTAATGCCATGGCAGCTGAAGTTAACTAGTGGGGTCTCCAAAGATGACGTCAACCAAAAGAAGTGTGATTGAAACTGCCATCAGAAACCATTGCTTATACAGTCTCTGATTTCCAAGTTAATGTTCAGTTTTTTAATTATCATTTTACCGCAAGAATAACATAGTACTTAAGAGAATTTCATGAAGAATTAGTGTATCTATGTATTTCACCATATATGTATATATCACTGTATATCATATATTATATACCCAATTATATATGATATACAGTGATATATTCATTCATACATATATATATGCATATACATGAATATCTATATCCTAGTTCTCTAAGCAAGTAAAATAACTGGCTTTATTTCCATCACTAAAGTTTTAACTAAAGATCTTGATTTAACATTGTTTCAGTAGGTCTTTGTTTGTTTATTTGTTTATTTATTTATTTGCATTCCAGATTTTTTTCCACACCCTTCCTATCCACCCTCTTACTGTTCCACATTTCGTACATCCTCTCCTTCTGCCTGACTCCATGAGGATGTCCCTACCACCCAACCCCCACCCAACCAGACCTCGAAACTCCTGGGGCCTCTAGTAACTTGAAGGATAGGTTCATCTTTTCTGACTGAACCCAGACATTCCTCTGCTGTATATGTGATGGAGGTCAGCTGGTGTATGCTGCCTGGTTGCTGCTCCAGTGTTTTGAGAGATCACAGGGGTCCAGGTTATTTAAGATTGCTGGTGTTCTTACAGGGTCACCCTCCTCAGCTTCTTCCAGCCTTTTCCTAATTCAACCACAAGGGTCAGCAGCTTCTGTCCATTGGTTGGGTGAAAATATCTGCCTCTGACTCTTTCAGCTGCTTGTTGGGTCTTCCAGAGTGCGGTCATGATAAGTCTCTTTTTGTGAGTGCTCCATAGCCTCAGTAATAGTGTCAGGCCTTGGGACCTTCCCTTGAGTTGGATCCCACTTTGGGCCTGTTGCTGGACCTTCTTTTCCACAGGCTCCTCTTCATTTCCATCCCTGCAGTTTATGCATGAACCACATATCTGATAGAAGGCTAATATCCAAAATAAATAAAGAACTCAAGAAGCTAACCACCAGAAAACCAAACAATCCAATCAAAAAATGGGTTGTAGAACTCAATTGAGAATTCATAACAGAGGAATCTTGAATGGCTGGGAAGCACTTAAGAAATGTTTAAAGTCCTTAGTGATCAGAGAAATGCAAATCAAAATGACCCTGAGATTCCACCTTATACCAATCAGAATGGTTAAGATCAAAACCTCAGGTGACAACACATGTTGGGGAGGATGTGGAGAAAGAGGAACATTCCTCTATTGTTTGTGGGATTGCAAACTGGTACAACCACTCTCGAAATCAATCTGGAGGTTCCTCAGAAAACTGGAAATAGATCTACCTGAAGACGGAGCAATATCACTCTTGGGAATATTACCAAAAGATGCCCCAATTACCACAGGTGCAATTGTTCCACTATGTTCATTGTGACTTTATTTGTGATAGCCAGAAGCTGGAAACAACCCAGATGTCTCAAAACAGAAGAATGAATACAGAAAATGTGGTACATTTACACAATGGAATACTATTCAGCTATGAAGAATGAAGACATCCTGAATTTTGCAGGCAAAGGAATGGAACTAGAAAATAGCATCCTGAGTGTGGTATATTTCAGTAGCTCTCCATTATTTATTTGTTTGGGTAGTTATATTTTGATCCTCGACAAAAAATCCAATGCTTTATATACCGTACATGCTAAATATATGTAATATCTTTGATCTAAATTCCTGCTTCTTTTAAAAGTTGATGACCACCCTATAGTCCTGGTTTTCAATTCTTCTAAGAATCTCAAAATCGAAAAAACTTAGGTGTTGATTAATCAAAGATTTTAAGGAACTTGAATTATAAACATTGAAAGATCTACTTTAGCTATAACCTATATAAATAAATAAATGGTCTTAAATTGGAATGATACTTGGGACTTTTCTGTAGCTGACCCACATGTGTCATGTATGCTTCAATGAGATTGACAGAGTCTCTCTTTATATATTTTCTTAGTAAGGCAATATTTTGGTTTTTCTCTTTTATATTTTTGACAAATTTTGTATATTATATTCTAATTTAACCTTCAACTTTTGCTTAGCTAAAATAAAAGTGAAAGTCTATCTTTGTTATAATGGTTAGGAGCTTAAATTCCAGCATAGGCCTTTTAGGTGGCATGTGCCAAATAAATTCTTTGTAATATTTTAATGTATGCATGCTTCAAAATGAGACATGTCTGGCACATACTATGATTCTTTTCAGTCTGAGACTCTTCCTTTCTCATTATTCAGGAGTATTCATTGACCCAGATCAAATAATGATAGACAGACTAATGATCTTCCCTAGAGAAGATGTTTCTGTCCAAATTCCCAGAATCTCTGCAAGTACCTGGCAAAGGGTGTGAGATAAAAGTTAGTGACCTTGAAATGAGAAGATCTCTCTCAGTTATGTGAACCATGTAGCTTAAGTACATGTGTTCTTAAAACCAGAGGATCATATTTATTTCCTTGTTTCAGGAGACGGTGGCTTTAGAGATTGCAGAAAGACTCATGTTTAAGAATGAGAAGGACCAAGCACTTGCATGTAATTAAAATGGTATAAAAGTAAAAAGGAGGAGGGAGGATGGGTTATGGGAGTTTTGGGGGATAGGAATGGGGAAAGGGGAAGACATCTGAAATGTAAATAAATAAAATATCCAATAAAAAAGAATTGGAAGGTTCTCTAGGAAAACAAGAGTCGGAGAATTGTCGCTTTATCCAATGCCAGTAGAAAGAACATTCTTGTCAACCTTTTGAGAGAAAGTACATTGTGGAAGAGGGAAGGCTAGATCCAGAAAGGACAACTGCTTATTGAGTAGGTGCCTGGGAAGCTGGGAAATTGTTCATTTCACAAATACAAATGAACAGTCCCAGGAAGTAGGTGCAGCAAAAGTTCTGCACACTGAGTTAGCCATCTTACTCAGAGTAGATCTCAAAGAAACAGGTAGTATGATAAAGTTGTTATTTTTGCTGTTTATTATGAATCAGCTTGCAAACTAATGTTTCCGTAGGGTGTTTCCTACTCAGCTACCCCGAATATTCACTTATCTCCCAGTTTCCACCTTCTAATTTGTTTTATTTTCTCCCCTACCTCTTTTGTATAAGCCACTTTTTTTTTTTTGTAGTCATGAGGCCTTCCTTTTAGTTTCCTGGCCTTAATCCAGGTAATTGTCACCTGGATATACATATTTAATATCTAAAAGCTAAGATCTGCATATGTGATAAGAAAACCACTGTCATGTAAGTCCTGCTTTTCCTGTGACAGAGCTATAGAGGGACATTCAAACTGTGATGTGGCAGGGTTTTAACAGACTTTGCATCATAAAATGAACAAGTTTCCTCCCATGTCACATTCCTATTTGTACACTGTACTTTAGATTCTTTAGATTGAGACAATACAGTAACTATGGCACATATATATATATATATATATATATATATATATATATATATATTTCAAGAACTTGAAATCAGTATGTCAAAGAGGAACATATACTCCTGTCTTAAAAGTAGCCTGTTAAAAATAGAGTGAGGAAATTATCTCTATTATCTATCTATCTATCTATCTATCTATCCATCATCTATCTGATCTGTCTACTATTTATCTATTTATGAATCTAATTTCTTTTTGTACGTTTATTTACTTTACATTTTTTTCATCTATCTATGTTCATGCAGAGAATAAAATGGACTTAAGAAGAACCAAAGAATTTATGGAACTAGCATCAGCTAATAATGTCTATTTCTAATGGTATGTTTGATTTCCTGTATATTTTGAGAAACATCTTACTGTTTTTATTGTGACACATGATTGTGTATAGAATAATATAATAAGATATATTTATACCTAAACTTAAGCTTTTAATAGATGGAAGAAGATGAAAGAAACTATCTTTTGTTAAGATATGTCTTAGTTTTGATCAGAAACTGTGGGAGGAAGACAAACCATAGTTTTTAAGGTCTTGAAATATCATAGCCCCAACTTCCTATTCAGAAGTTCTTTTTGATCATTCATTATCAACGTTAGCATGAAATCCAATCTCCTAGTTAATGTTGTATTACCTTCAGTAGTTAGTTGAATATAAAAAGGATTTCTTTCCCTTAAGATAATTATTTTTATTATTTTATACAAGAAACCTTATTTATTTTGACAAAGTACATGATGATGTTCATGAGATACATAACAGATTTCTAAAATTATTTGTTGTTGTATTTCTGTATATAGCTATTTAAAATAAAAATATAAAGAATATTAATGGTAGAATGAATATAAAGTATAAATTATTCATAAACAACATATTTAGAAGTCTATATTTTCTAAAAAAGACAGACAAAATCCCACACAGACACATACACAAACACAGAATCATTGGACATTGTCTAAGTTAGTGTTATCTTCTCTTTTAGGATGGATATAGAGTTAAACATTTTCATGAAGCCATTGTTTTTAATAGCTGAGTTGTAGTCCCTTGTGTAAATGTACAGTATTTCTGTATTCATTCCTCCATTGAGGGAAATCTGGGTTGTTTCCAGCTTCTGGCTATTATAAATAAGGTTGCTATAAACATAGTGGAGCATGTTTCCTTGTTATATGTTAGAACGTCTTTTGGGTATATGCCCAGAGTTGGTATAGATGGGTCCTCAGATACAGAGGATTTACCGGACTGATTTACGGAGTTGTTGTACCAGCTTGCATTTTCTCAAGCAATGGAGAAGTGATCTTCTTTTCTCCACATTCTTGCTGGCATCTGGTGTCAACTGAGTTTTTGATCTTAACCATTCTGACTGGTATGAGGTGAATTCTCAGGGTCATTTGATTTGCCTTTCCCTGATAACTAAGGATATTGAATACTTCTTTAGGTGCTTCTCTGTTGAGATACTTCAGTTGAAAATTCTTTGTTTAGCTCTGGACTCCAATTTTTAATAGGGTTGTTTGGTTCTGTAGGGTCTAACTTCTTGAGTTCTTTGTATATAGTGGATATTAGCCCTGTATTGAATGTAGAGTTGGTAAAAGTAGTTTCTCAATTTGTAGGTTGCCATTTTGTCCTATTGATAGTCTCCTTTGCCTTATAAAAGTTTTTCAATTTTATGAGATCCCATTTGTCAATACTTTCTCTTAGAGCCTAAGCCATTGGAGTTCTGTTCAGGAAAATTTTCCCTGTGTTGATATGTTTGAGGCTCTTTTGCACCTTCTTTTTTCTTTATTTTTCTTTTTTATTTTTAGATTCAGTGTATTAGGTTTTATGTGGAGATCCTTGATCAACTTCAAGTTGAACTTTGGACAAGGAGAAAAATTTTCTAGTTCCAAATGTATGGAACTAGAAAATTTCATCATGATTGAAGTAATTAAGTCATAAAAGAACAGACGTGGTTTGTACTCACTGATAAGTGGATATTAGCCCAAACCTTGAAATGACCAGGATACAACTCACAGACCATATGAAGCTCAAGAAGAAGGAAAACTGAAGTGTGGATGTTTCAGTCCTACTTTGAAGGAGGAACAAAAATAATCACAGAAGGTAGAGGGATGGAGGGGCCTGGGAGGGAAAGAAGAGGGAAGGGAAAAGGGAGTAGGATCTGGTGTGGGAGGATACAAAGGAGAAATGCAGAAGGTCAGGAAATTGAATAGAAATATGTAGCAGTAGGGGTTGGGGAACTGGAGTGGGTGAAACTAGAAAGTCCCAGATGCCAGGGAAGCAAGAGGTTCACAGGACCTTATAGGGATGACATTAGCAGAAATATCCAAAAAGGTAAGTTAAAACCTGTAGAGACCATATACAGTGGATAGTACCGTCCCTAGTTGAGAGATTTGGCTACCCATCCATCTCAAAAATTTTAACCCAGAATTGTTCTTGTCTAAAGGAAATTTAGGGAAAAGAGTTGGGCAGAGACTGAAGGGAAGGCCATCCAGACACTGCTCTACCTAGCGATCCATCCAATCTGCAGATACCAAATGCAGACATGATTGCAGATGCCAACTTCATATGATTTCTTTCAAGCAAAAATGCAAATCAAAATAAAATAAACAACAAAACAATAAGACAAAAAAATACCCAACCAAATTAAAATACACACACACACACACACACACACACACACACACACGTACACAAGAAAACATGAACTAGTTTGTGTGTTGGCCAACTATTGTTTAGTGCGTGGCATCCCCTGAGAATGTGTATAGGTCTCTGGCATGTTTTTGCAGTCCCTATAAGTTAATATATTCACTTGCTCTGCTACGTCTGAAAGACATTCTATCCTTGAAGTCATCCTTCACCTCTGTCTCTTAGAATATTTCTGCCTCCAGTTTAACATAGATCCCTGAGATTTGATGAGAAGAATTCGATTAAGGCAACCCGTTCAGGATTGAGTGCTCAAACACATATTACTCTGGAAAACAACATCTTCCAGTTGAAGGTCTTTGTGTTCATTACCATTTACTGAAAGAAGAAGCTTCTCAGAAGAAGGTTTAACAATATACTAATCAATGGATATAACAACATGTAATTAGGAGTGATTTTATTGCTGAATTCTGTTAGCAGAAAAAATAGTAGTCAGTACATTTTGCCCTTTGCCTACATTCAAGCCAGTATTTGTCATTTTTAAAATCTTAGCCATTCTGCATTCTTATCGGGTAAGATAAAAATCTCAAAGCAAGCTTTATTTTATTCCCTTAATGGCTAAGGATGTTGAACATGTTTTAAATGTTTCTCATCCATTAACATTGAATTTTTTAGAGGTCTTATTGATGAAATTTTATTAGATTGTGTGTTTTCTTGATTACAAAACTTTTTAAATTCGTTTTATGCTCCATGTACTAACCCTCTGTCAGAAATAATTTTTCTTTCTGTAGGTTGTCTCTTGATTAAGTGATGCTGTCCTTGGATATTCAGAAATGTTTTAATTTCATGAGGTCTCATTTATTAATCTGAGATTTTAATAACTGCCAGCAGAAACCTGGTGAGAAAATCCCCCCCCCCCTGATCCAATGAGTTAAATTTTCTACTTTTTCTCTGTCAGATTCTGGGTACCAGGTCTAATCCTCAGGTCTTCAAGCCATTTAAAAGTTGTTTTGTTTTTTTTTTTTTTCCACGATGAGAAATAGAAATCAAATTTTATTCTACTACAAAACTATCAGGTTTTATCAACATGGTTTGTTGAGGATAATGTCTTTTCTTTAATATATATTGTTGGCTACTTTGTCAAAAAAATGATGACTGTATGGGTGTTGGTACATATGTGAATCCTCATTTCTATTTCATTGCTCATTTACTGTTTTATGCTAGTCCTGTGGTCTTTAAATGAATGTATCTCTGGAGTATAATTTTAAATTTTGTATTGTGCTCTCTCTGTCATGTGTTGGTGCTGTTTGCTGCTGTTGTTTAGGATTGGTTCCTGTTATCTCTAACAAAGTAAATCAGGTCAACAACCTGACAAAGGAAATGTCCTTGTATTCCTTAATTCACAAAAATTCTGGCTTTATAAGTCTCCTTGATAGGACATCTTCAGGTCCTTAAAGTACAGCCAGAATAAGTTACAACAGAAATTACTGTTGTAGGCTATATCTGTTAAGGATACAGAAGTCTCAATTTAAAGATTATCTTTCTTGTATTATTTTGCTTACTTATGCCACTCAAATAAAGAAAATTATCTAGCTGTATTAAGTAATAATATTTCTATTTATAAAAAAAATCATTTCTGTAGCTCAATTCAATTTTGAAAATACTTGAAAATATAATACTGTGCATATAGTTTCCCTACCTGCACTGATGATAGATTGCAATGAACAAGAAAATCTGAAAGCGGAAACAATAACAGAACAGCAGCTCATTTACATTGGATCTTTGAATTGCTCAAGTCAATTTTCTTTTGCCTCTTGGCAAATGTTTTTCCACATCCTCAGATGTAGAATGCATTCCTATTGGATACACTAACTTCCTAACAGCTGAAAATGCAGCGTGAGTCCAAAGACTAATAGCAGCTTTGGAATAAATCACTTTTATTTTATGGAATAAGGCAAAGCTATTTTACTAATGGATCACAATGAGGGCAAGAACATGACACAAATGTTCTTCTAAATTGAATATACTGCACAGCATTAGTTCTTGTACGTCACCATTAGCATCTATGTAAGCTGTATGCCAGATTGAGGTTTCAGACTCTTCTTTGATGTTCAAAATGTAAGTTTTAAAGTGGCTTAATTTAAGTTGTATAACTCATGTCTGTGTCCAAAAAATCTTTGTTCCTCATGAAAAGTTCCTTTGTTTATATTTTCCATGTCTTTTGTGATATTCATAATGTATCAAAACAGATCCTTATTGTTTAGAAGTCATTATCAATAAGAAAAATCTCAAAGGTATGCATATAAAAACAGAAATAATTTCAAAATCCTCAGACAGCCTGTAGTGGAGTCCCAGAGACACAGTGGCACTCCTTGAAGTCATTTGTGTACACAGACATGGAGGTGCAGTTAGCACCTGAGATCCCATCTTTGCAAAGAGCATAATTAAACAATGCCTTCATCAGATGTAGATCCTTCCTTTCTGCGGATTTTCTATGTCAAAATGAAGTCGTGCAGATTTTCCCTTTGCTCTCAGCACCTGTTGACCTTTACAGTAAACAAATAACAAGTAAAGAGATTTTAAAGTTATTTCATATCAAAAAATTGTAAATCACACGATTTATTTTTACTTCTCAGTTTTTCTTAACGAAAAACAATCCATATGGACATTATAATTATTATAGACTATTTATTTGAATATAAACATGTGCTACTTAATGCTACACTACTATTTTACTATTTGTACAAAAGAAATACAATGTCTCTTTTCTCCAAAGGTAATATTACCTATATTGAAGGACCGTTCACAACTAAAAGATGTTATAATTTAGGTTATTAGGATTGACACTAAAAGAAGTTAATGGGGCATGTCTGCAAACCAGGATGTGAATAGTATACACAGATAGATGTAAGTTCAAGATCAACCTTAGCTATAAACTAAACTATTAGACAACCTGTGTTACAAGAGGCCTGGTCTCAAAAATAAATAAATAAATAAATAAATAAATAAATAAATAAATAAATAAAAGTTTGTGGGACTATTGAAGGAAAGGAGATACTAGTAAGGAAATATCAGCATGTAAAGAAAAAGGAACCGTGTGTGTGTGTGTGTGTGTGTGTGTGTGTGTGTGTGTGTGTGTTTGTGTGTAACTCATCATTTCATATGTTAATTTAAAAGTAAATTGGAAAGCTTTAAAATTACTGATGTCAGAAAGATTGTGCTTGCTGTTAAAAGGACATTCCTGAGATTAGTGTAACTCAGAATCTCATTAGCATGAAAGATTTGCTGATACTGGTAAAATACCACTCACTGTTTATGAAACACTTCATTTTATCCTTTCTTCTCTGCTGCTGAAATATTACCCTACAGAGCTGATAACAAATGAGCAACTGTGGCAGAGACAGGAGAGTTCCAAGCCCAGTGAAACAGGCTAGATGCTTGTCAACTGAACAAGGGGTAGAGCCGAGAGTTCACATGTCAAGTTACAGAAGTAATGAAGTGCAGTGAAGTGGACATTTATTTGATAAATGAAGAAAAGGCAGAACTATGGTGAGTAGTAAGGCATCAGGGTCAGGGCACCTGGGCCAATGCCAAAGAGTAAGTGGCTTCAATAACTGCAGAGGTACAGCCATGACAACCTTAGAAGTAATGAAGCTGAGGTTGCAGAGTTAGCAGCGATGTGACAAGGACAATAACAGCAGAGGGAACAGCAGTGGAGATCATAAGTGAGAAGGGACTTGTTATATATGGAAAATGTAACAACTGCTGCTGACCAGGGCTGAAGAATCCTAAAATCCTAGGGATAAATAAGAGCTACAACATTCTTAGTGCTGAATATCTGAACCAGAACATCTGCTAATGCCATTCCCGTAGAGGATGGTACCTGCCATTGTGCCCATTGTGTATTGCTAATGTTTCTTTTCATCAGACGCCATGGGATATAACAGTTGACAAACAAGAGAACTGAACGAGTTTCTCCTGGCTTCTCTATAGTTTCTATCTGGGTAAAAATAAAGAATCCAAGGTGACTGGCTAGTAACAGTTCCATGGGAGCCTTGCAACTATTTTAAATTTTTGTTCAGTCCTACTATTCCAGATACACCAATCCTTGAAAGCCTTGGACTTTATCCACATCTGTCATTATCATATAAGTCTCAAATTTTAGATATTTCCTTTAAAATGAATTATATTTAAAATGAATACAAATGGAAATCCCAAGAGTCATTGCTTGCCAAAAAATATTGTCAATATGGGATGTTTCCTTTTCTGGAATATAAACATATACTAGTGTGAAAGTTTTCAAAAATATTTCTGTAAACTGGAAATTAAATCAAATCAGAAAAAATAAAGAAGCCAATGACTGTGCTTTTTACTCCAAAGATGGAAAATTAAATCCAGACCAGAGGTCTGAAAATTCTTGCTTTTTAGTAACTGAAAGTGGCAGATTTTATTGAAAACAGAAAAAGGTCAAGTATATAATATTCATGTGTGATAAGAAACAGTCCTACAAGAAACTGGATATCAGACTCTGAAATGGGAGAAATCTGTAGGTTTGTTGAGATTAATTTTCATCCAATTGTGTAAGTGTTCTGGCAGAAAAGAAGTGCACAGGAGCTCTGCAGAAAATGAAATGGAGAGTTCAGGCAGATGGAACAGGGCATGTGGTCCTTGGCACACACCTGTCAATCAGCAGAGGACTGAAGCTTTAGGGTTTTGAGTGTTTGAGCACATTATCTACCCGAGGCCATAACAGATGATGAAACTGCATATAATTTGTAGGCCACTGGGATCTAGTTTAGAAATTATGAGATCTTAAAAATATGAACAGAGATAATAACAACTATACCTTGAGAGAGACAAAAAAAAAATCTATATAACTCAGAATTTTTATATTATTTTTTAAATGCCTAGTGTTTGAAAATCCAAAACATAAATGACACAGGCAAATTTTTGTTATGCTAAGGACAAATGGTAATCAATTTAACTAGACTCAGAGTGAACTCAGAAGCAAGATTTTTTAAGCCAATTATTTTACAGTAGTTTATTAGATGGCCTGATAGTTTTATTTACAGATGTTTACACAAAAGAAAAACAAAATAAATGCTCACACAAAGCTTTACATGAGGATTTCATAAAAGACAGTTATTTACTACAATTGCTCAAATAAAAATAGTAGTTAAGAGATACATTTTAAATATGACACTAAGCTTTATTCCCAGCATATTATCTATCTTTTCACAAATAGAATCCTCACGTTCCCAATACATCTGTTAATTCTGCTGTCAAGTTACCAGGATTCTAATATATCCTAGTGTATAAGTATTTCGATACTGTGATGGTTTGTATATGCATGGCCCAGAAAGTGGTACTATTAGAAGGTGTAGCTTTATTGAGGTAGGTGTGTCTCTGTGGGCATGGGCTTTAGTATCCTCATCCTAGATGCCTGGAAACTAATCTTCTTCTAGGAGCCTTCAGATAAAGACATAGATCTCTCAGCTCTTCCTGCACCATGCCTGTCTAGTCACTGCCATGCTCTCTTTGATGATAATGGACTGAAACTTGGAAGCTATAAGGCAGTCCCAATTAAATGCTGTTCTTATAAGAGTCACCCGCAGCAATGAAACCTTTACTAAGAGAGAAGTTGGTACCAGGAGTGGTGTGTGGCTGTGAAAGTCTGACCATGCTTTTGTTTGGAAGAACTTGGATTTTTGGAAATTTGGATTTGGAAAACAGTGGGATTAAATGGGGCTTAATGGGCTATCATAGTAGGACTATGAATTTTTTTTTTCCTGAGGGAGATTTGAACTGTGAAGACCTAGCCTAAAAAGTTTCAATGTTGAAGAATTTCAGTATGTGGCCTAGAAACTGTTTTGTTATATTTTGTTGAAAAAAAAAATGTGGCTGCTTTTTGCCCTTGTCTGAAGAATCTACCTGAGGCTAAGGTAAAGAGATTTGTATTAATTGAATTGACAAAGAAAGTCTCAAAAAATCCCAGCAGAGACTTCGTTCTATGGTTATGTCTCGTAAAGACTGTTTGGAACAAGTGTATCAAGCTTAGAAAGAAAAATATAAAATATATGGTTGAGTACTAAAGGGATACCAGAACATGAAATGGAGCTGAATTCTGTGTTCAAGCATATTAAATTGAATTAATGGAGTAGGGATCTTGGAGCAAGATCACACCCAGCTAAATTTAGGTCCTGGCATGGTAGTTGTAAAAGCCTTTAATTCCAGGAGGCAAAGACATGATTATCTGTGAGTTCAAGGCCAGCCTAGTACAGAGCAATTTCCCAGTAGAGAAAAACTTAAATCTGGCCTTGGTGGACCATCCTTTAAATCCCAGTGCTTAGGAGATAAGTATGTAGATCTCTGTCAGACTATAGAGCAAATTCCAGGATGGCCAAACTTAGGCAGCAAATGAGTTGGAAAACAGAATGTGCTGATAATGTAATAGAACAAGGGGGTTATGTTCTAGTCCTAGCAAACAGCAGAACTCAGTAGCTTTGGCCATTTGGCTCTGGCTTTATAGTCAAGAGGAGACTGAGACTACTGAGACAATTGATTCTAGTTAGCTGGAGCTAAGTAATTAATGGTGATTAAGAAGAGACCATCATGACTGAGGTAATATCTTCTAGGAAGTATTTTCTGAGAAGACAAAGAAGCTGTGTAGCACAGATAGCCAAGGTTGTACCTTGTACTGCAGCTGTACTTGGTAATCCATAAGAGTCACCCAGGTGGTACTAGTTTTGAAGACATGAGGGTGTCATGAAAAGGAACTGAGACTTGGAACTATGAGAGGGCAGGGAAGGCCATTGATGAAGGTACAGGCTCAGTTGCACTTGACATTCCACTACTAAAAGTGTCACGCAAATAAACTGAGGCAGAACCATGAAGAGAGCCTATGAAATGCTATTGGTGAAGCTTAGTTGCAGCAAAAGACCCCTGCATATTGGAGATGCCAGTACCATGGGATGCTCACCAAAAACAGCAGCAGAGCAGTGGAGTCAACCAAAGCCTTGAGTACTATAGAAGGCAAAGCTACAGAAGTGATGTAGCTACAGAAGTGATGTAGAATATAGAATATAGAATATAGAATATAGAATATAGAATATAGAA
>JANHMN010000015.1:50717768-50754765 GCA_030674055.1 Rhabdomys pumilio | reverse complement strand
AGAATATAGAATATAGAATATAGAATATAGAATATAGAATATAGAATGTAGATATAGAAGGCAAAACTACAGAAGTGATGGCCCTTTGGAAGAGGCCAGAAGATTGTGTGTGGTTCACTGACATTGGAACACTATAATGTTGAAGCTATCATGTTGAAGTTGCCTTGGAGACCCCAAAATGTTTGAGATGCCAGAGGTGTGGGATATTTGTTGATGAAAGCTGATAACATGGAGTGGAAACAACCCAGGATAAAGAAGTCTGTTGCAGTAAAAAAGATGAAAAAGTAGTTGGTGACCTAAAGAAAGCTTTGACGTCAGACATGCAGATGTAGAGTTTGGAGTTTGCCCAGTTGGTTTCCTGTCTTGCTTTGGAGATTAATGTTAAGTAATTGGGTGAATCTCAAAAGAGACTTTGCACTTTTAATATTGTTGAAATTGCTATAGACTATGGTGACTTTAAAAGTTAGACTAAAGGTATATTTTTATTTTGCTATGGCTATATAAAACTTTCAAAGATTCAGGTGTTTGAAAAAGCCTATGAAGGCCAGGGAGTGGAATGTGATGTTTTATATATGCTTGGCCCCAGAAAGTGGTACTATTAGGAAGTGTGGCCTTGTTGGAGTAGCTGAGTCACTGTGGGCATAGGCTTTAATACCTTGATCCTAGCTGCCTGGAAAAGTCTTCTTCTAGCAGTCTTCAGATCAAGATGTAAGATTTTCAGCTCCTTCTATACCATGCCTGCCTAGACACTGCCATGGTTTTGCACTTGATAAGGGACTGGACTTCTGAAACTGTAAGCCAGCCCCAATTAAATTTGTCCTGATAAGAGTTGCCTCGGTCATGGTTTCTATTCACAGCAATGAAACCTTAACCAAGACGGATAACGTATTCTTTATAAGCTGACTTTACAAAGAAATGTAAGGGATAAAATCATAGGTGGAGGAATGTCACCCTGGAATGTACCAAGAAGCATGCTGGGCATGTTTTCATTGATGGAGTATTTCAGTTGTCCCGTCCAGCGGTCAAAGTTATTACAGGGTCCCTGAGTAGCCACCACCTGAAAGAGACACGGGTGGGAGAGAGAAGGGAGACCAAGCGGCGAAGAACGGACAGAGTCAGTCTAGTTGTTGTCAAGGTCTCATTTACTAGAGGCAAGGCTTGCAGTATATAAACAAAATTAAAACAGGGAAGTAAAAACACCCATCCCCGCCCAGTGTCCTTAGTCCCATTATCTATGGCTCGAGGCTGTTGCTTATCTTCATCATCGGAATGTTCACGTTCTGAGGAAGTTCTGAGGTCCAGCTGTGACATTGCTGGAACTGTGAAGGTTGCGCCTTTTCTGGAAAGCCTCTGTCCTTTGGCTGACCCTGGCAGCCTAGGGGTCTCTGGTCTCCAACATCTCTCCCTTCCTTGTTTTAAGGAAAATCTCAGTGGGGGGTGGGGGGAGGTTATAAAGACACAGCAAACCAGGAAGTTTGGGTGAGGGTCATTGCTTAGGGCTATCCTTATTAGACCATCCCACTGTCATAACCAACTCCAAGGAAATGCCAGACGTTCTTTACGTTCCTGGGACCAGAGAACAGTGAACGTCCTTTCTTAACCTTGTACTGACTAGACTTTCTAGAACAGCAGGTAATTTCCTGGGCTTGGCTTCTGGCATTCAATAAAGTACAAAGGACTCCATGTTTCTTGAGATGTGAGCTTAGAGTATGCATATTGACAGTTTGTTCACATACAGAATCAACAACTTATGTAATATCAACTATGACAGAGATCAAGATATTGCGTCCCTAAAACTTAGTACTCAGCCATGTTTTCCCTGAAGAGATGAAGCCCATAGAGAATATGAGAAAACTGTATTTAACTGTTTCATTATTCAATGGCTGCTTGAATATAACATGACAGTTGGCACCATGTAAGAAATTATTTTCAGCCCAATGAGATTTTAGTGATAATTCCAAAAGCATCAGCAAGCTTACATTTCTATAGTATTTTAGTTTTGGGCATCCATACAGGTATCTTTGCTGCTAGCTCAAGTAGTAATTTGCTGTTTTTAAGTAAAAAAAAAAAAATGTTATCGAAACTTTATTTTTAAGCAAGCCAAGGACAGCACCATGACAACTAATGCCTTATTCTTTCAAATAGAGATCTTAATGGAAATAAAAAAATAAGTATAATTGTAATATGAGGTTTTACATTTGAAACTGAGAGGAACCATTGAAGATTGAAGTATACAAAACTGCATTTTCTCTTTCTATCTAAAACATAAGTGCTTATGACCTGAAGAGAATGAAAGATGCTCACTTAAGAGAACACTGGGTAATTATTTTTTTCCATTAACATGAAAGAAGGAGGAATCCTTTTAACACTAATTTTCAGTCAGCTACAATTTAGCATGTAACATGGGTCTGTTAGATCTTAGATGCAAAGGAGAAAGCAAACAACTCACTTTTGGAGCATTGCATGCTTCCTTACACTAGAAAAAGTTAAAAGTAAATAATAGTTCTGTTCAAAATCACCGTAAATTACTATATGGAATATATTCTCTTAATTATTATTAAAGCATTTACTTAAATTGCATATTTAGTATCCCAAGATACATAAAAGTACATGTCAAACAATGCAGATAATAGAAATTAATTTTAAAATGACAGTATACTTACATAACTATTGATAACAGTTTATGTGCATACCTAGTTTTTAATTAATAACATAAGTTAATGTACTTTTCTGCATGAAGTTGGGTTTTCAACCGGAACTGCACTTTCAATGTTTCAATACCATATTATCAGAATACATCTTTCACTAAAAAAATTGTAAAATATAAAAATGTTGTTAATTTTTATAGATGTAATAAAATACCATGACTAAAGCAACTTAAAGAAGAGTTTATGTGGGTCACGTTTTATAATCGTAAGAAAGGTGTGTCATGGTAGCAGAAGGAAACTATTAGCTATAAGAAGCTAGCGGATGGAGCCGGGGGTTGGGGGGAAGAGAATCAGTGATACATCTGGCAATGCCTTATCTCTAGAAGTTTCAGGACCATTCTAATAAGTGCCACACACTGTGGTCAAGTCTTCAAACAAGTAAATCTTCAGAGGATATTTCTCATTCAAACCACACCAATACTATGTCCTCAGGTCCTATAGGTTCATGACCAACTGGTGGTGTAAAATGCATTTAGTACTACTTCTAGAGTACAAAGTCTTCAATAGTCTCACTGTTATCCAAAAGTCCAAGAAACAAATTGCTCCTGTGACTCAAGACAATTCCTTGATCATGACTTTCCAATAAAGAAATTACACATTTCCACATACAATGACACTGACTATAAATTACCATGCCACCCCACAAATGAGGAATGGGAGCACAGCAAGTAAACAATTAGATCAAAATAAGACCCAAACCTCACAAGTCAAACAAGTCCTAGAGATTCTTGTTCAGCATCAGTTTTGAAGGGTTTAGATGGTAGAACCCCTGTAGCCTTTTAGTCTGTACCCCACATAGTTCCCAGGTTCCTGTCCTGTTATTCAGCTGTGCTTAGCAGATGTCTCATCATGCTGCACCACTGATAGTTTTCTCTATCACAACCTAGGCTTACTCATCATAGCTTCTTTCAATTGTCTTTCACAGTCTACTCTTGGGGAACTCCTACCCTGTCACTTTGCCTGGACCTCGATGTTCTCTGAAGAATTAAAATAATTATGAAGATGAAGAATCCATGATCACTTTGCTTTTCTATCTTTCATGCTCCCCAAACCAGTACTATCTAGATGACACTGCCAAATTCAGCTGCCAGTTTGGGATGTACTTTGAGTATTTGGAACACAAATGTGATAACTTTTGGTAGAAGCAGAATTCCCTTGGGCATTTTCTTCCCTGTAATTCAAACCTTGTTTGTGCAGATCACTTCCTGTCAGCTCATTTTTTATTTTTTCTAAGACACAGTAGAAGGCTCCTCTTCAATGTCCATTGCTGCCTCAATAATTATTTCAACATATCAATTGGTTCCAAAAACATAAGCCACCATACCAGCATTACAAAGAAGGACACACCAACAATTCTACTTATGATGCCTGTGAATCATTGTAATGTTAAACATATCACAATAATCCTACTGGTATGTTAAGTATTGTATAGATGCTTTGGCAGTGAGCCACAGCTCTCTATTTGAACATAAATTCATTTAAAAAAAGAAAGAAATTATGCCTTATACTAGAAAGTTAGCTAACTATTAATGTCATGGATACTGGAGGAGAACCTATAACCTACATTTTACTAAACCAGCAGAATCCTTTAATGTGTTCTTAATATTTGTCCTTATATAGTATGTTATTTAAAATCTATAATTGTTTGCTATTTTGAGGTTTTTCAAGATTTTTATTTCTAAACCTAAGAATAATACACGTTTTCCTTATACAGCTTCATCTGGTAATGAATAATATCAAAATATATTTTTTTGGCTATAAAACATAATGTATTCCAGTTCTTGATAGTTATTGACAGCTTGATACTCTATTTACTCTCAAACACTAAACAAGGAAAATTTTTATTAGATGCCAGGATTTTAATTTGACTATTATTGTCAAATGAAATTGTCAAGTTCACTTAAAATTCTTTATGAATGTTGACATGTATATTGTTTAATCCTTGTTTGCTATAATACCTTATAATTCATTATTTTCACTCACAGGATTGTCTTTACAGATTATGTGTAATGGGAAACAAACACATCATTGGAACAAAAGCATACCTTTATAAATCAGATTTTCTAGACTCTAGGTTTTGTTTGTATTCATTTTTTTCAAATTAAGGGTTCATTGATATTTTTATAACTTATATTCTTTATGTTATATCTCTGTTCCACAGTGCTCTATTAAACCATCGGTTTTCAGTACAGGAAACATTTGCACATTCTGCTCCCACTTAGAGGCTCTTCTTTTAAACTATGTGGTTAATATTGTCTCATCTCTTAGGTCCCAGATTACAAAAAATTTACATGAATATTCCTTGACTATTATTTCTAAATATGCAAAGTTGATAGTAATAGAATCTGCTAACTCATTTTTGCATAGAGCTCAATTTAGTTTACATTGTGAATTACATTTTATTTTAAAATTAAAATATTTAAAAATTAATCTTAAAAATAATTAAAGTTCTTGTTTAATAATGTCATTGAAAGAAAAAAATTGTATCTCTGTTTCTTTGAAGAGTTTTCTGTATATGTTTAGTGAAATTTACTAAATATATGCAAATTTCTGAACTCAATGTTATTAAAATTTTACCATATATGAATCTGTACATTAGCTGTAGTAAGTTAAATGTTATAGAGTGGGATAGAATTTTTAAGAAAAATAATTGGAGAGGATTCACACTATCTGTCTGCATATATTTTGATCTTCAGGGACTTGATTTTCTCTATGCTGGTGAATAAATCCTGTCCATCATTCATGCTATACAGTTCCTAGGCCAGTGAGGTATAGCTTCTGAGCTTTCCTCAGTAGAGATTGTCAACATGGTTAAATACTATATTTTTTCACTTGGAATGGTATAATTTTGGATGAGCAATTTTTTTCTAATGTTTTATTCCATAAGATGGAAGCCTAAGATAAATTTTTGACTTATAGTTGATTTAGAATATGTATTTGCTATGCTGCTACCAATAGTTCAACTCTATATTTGATTTATAGTATCAATCTTTAAATGATATACATTTTAAAATTTAATAAGACCTTGGTGATATCTATAAAATAGCTGTCAATCCCAAATATTGGAGCAGAAAATTGGAAGAAAATGAAAAGTTTTACATTCATGGATCACCCATGCAGTCTACGATTAGTATCACATTAACTTCTTTAACTAGGATCACTGTATAATGTCCAGAAAGGTGAACATCTTTTTATTATCAGTGAGTCTACATTCCCAGACAACCTAGTGCTTGTGTATTGTGGCCAATGCTGCTGGGAATGGAAACAGTGCATGGGGTCAACCACTAACCTCACCACAGACATCCATAGCAAAGAACTTTTGAAGAGTTACTTTCTCAAAAAGGAAATGTGTATCAAATCTTAGTGGGAACTATTCAGATATAGAGTATGATATCTGATATAGAGTTCAGTACAGGATCTGTTCAGATATATTATAGAGTAACACCACATATTAGCAGGATGACATAATGCTGTACACTAGCAGCAGCTTGCATATTTTAGCGTTGCTGGATATCATTGTATTTTATACTTCAAGTCAGAATTTCTGCCTTCCAAATTGCATGAGGAATGACTATCAGGAGAAAAGCTCATTTATTTTGAATGGAATCTATTACAAAAAGACATTCAGTCTACCTTCTCTAACATGTTTTACTTATGACTGACTTTGTGTATGCATAAATGTTTGCTAAGTTAAAAAATTCTGAAATATGAATATTCTCACTGGAAATGTTATTACTAATAAATCAACTACTTTGGTATATATTTAAAATTTCAGAAGACCTTGGTGTTTTCTATAAAATAGCTATCAACCTTATTTTATTATAGTTAAGAGAAAAGCATTTCTTATTGTTTATAATAAAAGGTTATGCGTTCAAGATAATTTGTAGATAAATGTAGATTCTCAATGCAGAGGAGAAGATACAGAGTCAATTAAAACTTAAATATGCTTGCTATCCCTGTTTGTTTTCTAATTTAACAAAGGGTCAGAAGTTCTTGAATATTATGCCTTTATAACTGACCTCCTTTTGGCCATGATTACACACTTAATTCTGCTTCTGAAACTCCTATTGATACTACTGACGTTTTTTGTAATCCAGTCAGTTATAGCAAATTGTATTAACCAAGGTGGGTCTGCACTGAATCCAAAATTATACAATGAGAGCTACAATTTAATAAAGTTTAAATTATACACATGAGATAAACGTTAAAGAATATAGGGAAAGAAATTTGAATAAACAACTAGATTGTTAATGGCATGTTCAACAATATCATACTGTAATAATGTTCCATGTTTCAAAAAGAGAACAAGAAGAGAGGCAGAAAACAAATTTAAAAGAAATAGTGCTATTGTGTTCCATATTTTACTAAAAATTCTAATATCTTAGTGATACCCAAACTGAATAATAGACACACAAACACACACACACACACACACACACACACACACACACACACACACACACTGATGCCTTAAATTTAGCCACTAAAAAAAAGGTAACTCACAGACAAATATAGATACAAACTATGACTTATCTTTCCATAGAAATAATTCCTCTATTGGTTGACAATTTGTTTTTACATATTGAAATTTTTAAAAAGAAATAAGATGTATGTATAGTAGACAAAATGTTTCTTTTAATTTTGTAATCCCTTTTATTATATGTTATAATTAATAGAGTATCTAAAAGATATTGTGAATACTAGAGTATATAATGTAATATATATTTTAGATAGCACACAGGGAGTTTCATAGAACAATGATATCAGAAGTTATGTACATTAAACTGAGGTGGTGGAATATTAATTCTTAATATATTTTTATTAGTCAATGGTGAACATTGAAATTCTAGAAATTCTATTATATGTTATAATTGTTACAAGTAAACATTTAAGTAATTTATAATTCAGTGCTAAAAATTACCGAGTGAATCCACAATATGTCAACAAAGATTAAAGAAACAGGTTAAGGGAAAAATTATGGAATTATTTTTTCCTTTTTATATCACTACTATGCAAGCATATACACACACTCATACACACACAACCTCTTAAATCCATTTAGTGTTCTTCATATATATGCTTTTTGAGCTGACCACTTGGTATTGGCTAATCAATTAGGAGTCTTACCCATGGGGAAGACTAATGTTCCTTCTTAGTTGGTATTGGTTGCTAATCATTTACATAAAGGGAAAGGATCATATGACTTTCTTCTAGCTATGATCACCTTGGCAATGGGTGTCGTAATTTCTGTTTTTGAGATTATAACTTAATTATGTTTCTGCTTTCCCTTTTCTTCCTCTCAAAACATCCACATATTCCTACCTATTCACCTTCAAATTCATGACCTCTTTCTATATTGCTGGTATATATATATATATATATGGAGAGAGAGAGAGAGAGAGAGAGAGAGAGAGAGAGAGAGAGATGAAAGTCTATATATTGTTACTTGTATGTATGTCAGGACTGATCATACAAAACTGGACAGCCAGTTGCTTCGTTTTTCCTTGGAGACACTTGGTTTTGTTTAGGCTGTCATATTACAGAGATTTCATGGTTACATATTCTCTGGCATTTTATATAACACGGTCTCACTGCAGACATCTGGATCTCTAACTCTCATAGTCTTTCTGTTCACTTTAAAGCAAAAATTAGGTTTAAATTCACAAAATAGTAATTGTGACTCATATCTGTATAATTATATTAAGTGTCAGAGTGTAGATTATTTGTTATACCATGAATATAAAAGGAAATAATTTTAAAGAGAATTGATAGGAAAAATATATTTAATTGTGTTAAAGTATCAGAAATGTACTTTGCCCACATATTAAAATAATTAGGAAAATGGTTTGTTTTCTCTATTTATTTGTTTGTTTATTTACATCGAAGTGCTGCTTTTCCTCCCATGGAGAGGAAATGTGACACTTTGGGCATGGGCTTTGTGAACCTTCTCCTAGCTGTCTAGAACCCAGACTTCTGTTTCCCTTCAGAACAAGATGTAGAACTCTCCTCTCCTCCAGCACCATGCTGCCAGAATGCAGCCATGATGATAATAGACAAAACCACTGAACATGTAAGCCAGCCCCAGATAAATGTTTTGATTTACAAGAGTTTCATTGGGCATGGTGTCTCTTAACAGCAATGGAAACCCTAAATAAGACAGAGGTCATGGGACCAAATTTGCCCAAAATGGCTTCCTGTCTGGGGCCTTAATGTTCACGGATATGTGTGATATTATGGAGCCCGAATCTGAACTATCCTCAGATATACTTTCTATCCTGTTTTCCACTTGAACTGTTGACCTTAAATGAAGAACCCAAAAGAAGAGAGTGTCCTAGATTCTTCCAGAAGAGAAGAACCACTATAGTAAAAAGAATCATTAATACACAAGTGGCTTCTAATATGGCCAGAGCCATAAAAGCTGATGGGAATACATGGATGCCCATTTTATATGCTTATTGACATGGCATTCTCACTGCTCAGGCTTAGAGAAGAACAATTATGTTCACTTTGAATTTCTCCTTGCTCCTACATATTCTACTTCTCATATCCATCCCAAGTGCTTTTGGAGAATGAAGCAGAATAAAGACAAACATGGGAATGTCATGAAATGCTTGTCTTTTCTCTTAGAGCACTTCAGTGGCCTGTCAAAAATTAGTATTTAAACCACATTCTGGACATATAGTCTCCCTCTGTTCAGCCAGATCTGCTGACTTGTGAATCCGAACTCAGAAACATGGATCATGAAGACACAGGAGACTGTAGCAGAAGGTCCAGGTTCCATTGATACATTGATAAGTCAGATCTGATCACTTTTGATGCAGAACAAAGAGACCAGAAAGATGGAGAGAAATGAGACAGTTCTAATTATCACAGTATGCAGGATTTGCTGTTATAAAGGACCTTCAGTTTGGGTACCGACTCTACAGAGAAGGCATTTCAGTACATATCAGAACTGATGGCCTATCGCATAGGTCTGTATGTCTACTTTTTGAACGCGTTCATGTTCTGCTGGTCATTGGGCTCTACTGTGTCTTCTGGAGTCACAGCTGGGATAACTCAAGTTCCATACTATTTAGATGGGCTTGTTTTGGATACTTGGATTACTTGTGCTTTCTCAAAAAATTGTTTTTCTTCTGAGGGGGAAAATTAATTGAAAAATTGGTAGATTTAATGAAGCCATGCTGGTCAGACTTTGAACAACAAAAAGGGCATAGATTGTAGCTCATGGTCTTTGCTAGATAATGGAATATAAAGGACACTGTTTTGTCTTATAATTTCCCTCATTACCTGTACCACTCCCAGGCTCTATAGAAAGAAAGCTCAATAAGACATGAAGTGTCTTTAAAGTTGAAGAGCTAGATTAGATTTGGAAAAGCTACTGAAATAAGAATTTGTAAAACACATTAATGAGGAAGAGGTTATACAGCGATCATCAGAGGATTCTGCTAAATTCTTAGCTGAAAACTATTTCAAAGTTTTGTTAAAGAAAAGTGCCCAAAGTCAGGAGATGAAAAGGAGTCTTCAAGAGCTTAGGTGACTTCATATTTCTATCATGAAAGTGTGAAGTCCTAACACTACTGGTAGAACTTGCAGAGGGCTGAGATCTTAATAGCAAGGCTAAATTAGTCAGAACACTATGAAATTTTGTGATATTTTGTTTGCACATCTAAAAAGCAAGTATCAAAATTATATATATATGATATTGAAGAAATAAAGAAAACTCAGACTCAGCATTAATTCCAATGTTTCTTGGTTTCTAATTTAAATTACCCAATTCCATAAAAAAATTGCAAATGTTTTTTACAAATAGAATGTTCATGTGTCAGTAAGAACATAACGTGGCACCCATTTTTAGCCTCTGTAGAAATGGAAATGAAATCATGAAGTGAAGTACTGATTTTATTTGAAAAGAAACCGTATATACTAAGAATTGAGATGGATATTTGGCAGATTAAACCAACACTGTTGTTTAAACAAAATGTTTCACACTTAGAAAGCAATCTGTCACTTCCTCAAAAATTTAAAATTATATGCTCTGGTTAGATGTTCAGTAGTCAAGAATGGTTGTTGCTCTTACAGGAGACCCAATGTTGGCTTACATTACTGGTGTTTAGTAGTTCACAGCCTCCTATAACTTCACTTACAAAGAGTCTCTCATCATCTTTGGCTTCCTCATGTACTGCATTGCACATGGTCCCCATATAGATAAGCAGTCACAGGCATGTATACCACACATATGCAACATATGCACACTCTCTTACATAATCCACACACTTGCATACATGTACATACACACACACACATACACACACACACACACACACACACACACACACACACACACACACACCTACTGTCTTAGTTAGGAATTCATGGTGTCTGTGAAGAGACACCATGATCAAGGAAACTCTTATAAATGGAAACAGTTAATTGAGGCTAGCTTATAGTTTCAGAGGTTTTGTCCATTATAATTATGGCAAGAAGCATAGCAGCATACAGGCTGGCATGGTGCTGGAAACTGAGCTGAGAGTTCTATATCTTCATGTGAAGGTAACCAGGAAAAGATTGCATTTAAAACTGAACAATGACACAGTTCTTCGAAGAAGGCCACACCTATTTCAAGGACATACCTACTAGTTAGTGCCTCTCTCCTTTGGACAAGCATTCAAAACTACGTGTCTATAGGGGCCATACCTATTCAGTCCTTCACCCATACTTTTGACTTGAACTTATAGACACAATTAGCTTTGGTCTTAAGGAGCCTTGCAGGACCCCAAGAGCATCCTGCCTCCTAAAAGAAACCTTCAGGAACTTCAAATCTATTGAACCTATTGAACTTGGAACTCTATGTGACCAATCCTATTCCAGTTGAATCTGCCCTCCATCCTAGTTGGGTCTGACTAGGTCACAACCTTCAGAGGTGAGTTGTACATGGTCTTCTGAGCTCAGCAAAACTTTCAATTACCATGGATGAAGAAAACAAGATATTCCATGACAAAACCAAATTTAAACATTACCTTTCCACAACCCAGCCCTATCAAAGGATAGTAGAAGGAAAATAACCAAATCAATTAGGCTAACTACAGTCAAGAAAACACAAGAAATAAATAATTTTACACCATTTACACCAATAGAAGAGCACACACACCACCACCACCACCACCACCACCACCACCATGAAGAACATCAACATAACAGGGAGTAACAGTCATTGGTCATTAATATTGCACAACCTCAATGGATTCAATTTCCCAGTAAAAAGAAACAGGCTGACAGAATGGATGCACAAACAGAAACCATCATTCTGCTCTATGCAAGAAATTTATCTCAGCAATAAAGATAGTAATTATCTCAGTATAAAGGGTTGGAAATAAGTTTTCCAAGCAAACTGACCGAAGAAACAAGCTAGAATAGTGATTGTAATATCTAATAAGATAAACTGTTAACTGTAGCTTCCTGCAGCTACAGGTAACTGGGTTCACCTGAAAGGAAGCCTGGGAATGAAAGGGGAATGGAGGGCGAGAGAAAACATGGGGCCAAGACAACTTATTCTGATCAAGTTTAATATTTTGCTCTCACATATAAAGGGGAAGTCCCACCCCACAGAGTCTCTTCTCCTTTCAGCCCTGGGTTTCAGGCTGGGTGAGGGGATAGCAGCCCAGAAGTGTCAAGGCAAGCTCAGCAGGTGGTCCATTCTTCTTAGCTCCTGTAGCTGATTGCAGGGTGTCAAGGCACCTAGGTCCTATTGTTTTGGTCTACTGTGGTAAATGGCTTGCAGGCCTGCTCAAGGCTGTGGGGGAGGGCACAGTCAACTGAAAACAAAACAGACAGGGAAAAATACTTCATACTAAAGTTTTACTGCTGTGACCAAACACTATGACAAAAGCAAATCTTATGGAAAACATTTAATTGGGGCTGGCTTTCAGGTTCAGGTGTTCAGTCCATTATAATCAAGCTGATAGCATGGCAGTACCCAGGCATGTATGGCACAGGAAGAGCTGAGAGTTCAACATCTTCTTCTGAAGACAAACAGGAAAAGACTAGATTCCGCACAGTTAAAGGCCATGACCACAGTAACACACTTCCTCCAATAAGGTCACACCTACTCCAACTAGGCAATGCCTCCAAATATTCCCAGTCCCTAGCCATGCATATTCAAACCACTACACTCATCAAAAGAAAAAATTAACCAAGAAGACAACTCAATTTTGAACATCAATGCCCCCATATCAAAGGTACCCACATTCTTAAAAGAAACATTACTAAAAAGCTTAAATGACAAATCTAACCCCACAAATTACAGTCGGAGATCTCAACACACAACTCTCACCAATGGACAGGTCATTGAAACAGAAACTAAAGATGTAAGTAAGGAAACTAACATAGGTTATCGTTCAAATGGACCTAACAGATATCTATAGAACATTTCACCCAAACACAAAAGAGGATACTTTCTTCTCGCCACTTCAAAGAACCTTCTTTGAATTTCTCCAAAATTGACCATATAATCTGTCACAGGGCAAACCTTAACAGATTCAAGGAGATAGAAATTACTCCTGTAGAGTGAAAAATTATAAAGACCATTTTATGAAATATATACAGGCTTTTTCTTTACCCTAGACCTGAGCAAAAAGAATGCAGATTCCAGAAAGCAAAACTGAATGTAAGATTTCAGGCCTTCACTGCCCCTGGATACATTCTGGGAAGAACATTAACATTTCTCAAGCCTCAGGGAAGAAAACCCACCTGTGGGTGGGGAATGCTCAAAGCAGGAAGACACATTCCTGACCACAAAGAAAGATGCAAGTCATCTAGGTGGTTCCAAGAACTGGCTAACTTTCCACTGTTCTTGGTTACCCTCCCCCCCCCTTTGAGGGCTTCCTAGTGTTACAGCTTGCTGATGTTCAAAATTTGTAAAGCAATCAATCACGTGTAACCGAGTGAAAATTCCTTCCTTTTCCCACCCCTTGCTATAAAAAGTCCCTTAGCCTGCCACTCTGGGTCAAATTCTGCTCCTACATGAACATGCAATTTGACCTTGGCTAGCCAACTCTCCTCCCTAATAAACCTCTGCTAATTGCATCCAGGTACTGTGTCTTGTGATTTTTGAGTGGCTGTGATTTCTGGAGACTTGAGTAAGGGTCTCTTGAGTTTGGGGACTTTCACTCCATGCATCTTATCAGATTTCCATGGACTAAAGCATAACATTAACAACAACAGAAGAAATAGAGAGCCGACATAGTCATGGAAATTGAACAACTCTTTATGATGACTGGGTCAGAGAAAAAAATAAATAAAGAAAGTAAAGATTTTCTAGAATTCAATGAAAATGACGGCACTACATATCCAAACTTATGGAACACAATGAAAGCAGTGCTAAGAGAAATGTTCATAGCACTAAATGCCTTCATAAAGGAATCAGAGAGTTCTCAGACTAACGAATTAATGGTACATCTGAAAACACTAAAATAAAAAGGAAGCAAACACATGCAGAAGGAGTAGATGGCAGGATATAATCAAACTCATGGATGAATTTAAAAAATTAGAAGCAAAGAGAACAATACATAGAATAAAGAAAAACCAAGAGCTGGTTCTTTGAGAACATCAACAAGATAGACAAACCCTTAGCCAAACTAAATAAAGGGCTTAAAGACAAGACTGACTTTCAGAAATTAAAACATATTTATAACAATGGACCCTGAGGAAATTCAAAGAATTATTAAGTCTTATTTCAAAAACCTGTACCACACAGAATAGAATATCTAAATGAAATGGATGATTTTCTAGACATATACAAATTACCAAAACTAAATCAAGATCAGGTCAATTATCTGAATACTTTTATAACCACTAAAAAAGAAAAAGGGGGCATGGGATAGGGGTTTTCTAGGAAGGGGAAATGGGGAAAGGAGATTACATCTAAAATGTAAATAAAATATCCAATAAAAAAAGTAAATAAAGAAATCTCCCAACCAAAGAAAGCACTTGACCAGATGGTTTTAGTAAGGAATTTTACCAGATTTTCAAAGAAGCATAATACACTATTTTACAAAATAGAAACAGAAGGAACATTGCCAAACTCATTCTGTGAAACATCATTTACCTGATACCTAAACTACAGAAAGACTGGACAAAAGAACAAGAGTTTCAATATTCCTTATGAACACTGCTGCAAAAATACTCAATAAAAACTTACAAACCAAATCCAAGAACACATCAAGGATATCATTCACCATGATTAAGTAGGTTTGATCCCAGGAATTCAGAGATGGTTCCATATATGTAAATCCATCAATAAAATCCAGCATGTAAACAAACTGAAAGGAAAAGAGCCACATGATCATCTCACTAGATCTCAAAAATGCATTTGACAAATTCTAATACCCCTTCATGAAAAAAGACTTAGAGGGAGCAGGAATATAAGGTGCATACCTAAATACAACAGAGGCAATATAAAGCAAGACAATAGCCAGAATCAACAAAATGGAAAGAAACTTAAACATTTACACAAAAATATGGGTCAAGGCTATCCATTCTCCCCATATCTTTTCAAGATTTCCCATGCTTAGTGTTCAGTAGAATTGACAATGAAAATGGCCATCTTACCAAAAGCAATCTACAGATTTAATGGAATCTCCATCAAAATTCCAATACAATTCTTTACAGATCTTGAAAGAACAATTCTCAGGTCTTTCATGATGTCAAGTATTCATACCAGCTGTACTTAGAATATCCAATCTGAGTGTCACTCAACAATACTGGGTTTAGAATTAACCAAACAAACTATTTCCCCATCTTCATTAACTTTATTGGGTCTTCTAAGAGATCAAGAAGATTCTATCAAAGAGTGATGATATACTTTTCTTGAATAAATCTTAGGCCTCAGCTTAAATGACTTGAAAATCTTGTTGTGACTCCAGTTTCTTATGAGAACTTTTGTGTTTTTACTTTGTCCTACACTTGTTCTGACAGGACTTACATAAGTGGCTCATCAGAAAGCTTACATGTGGTTTTGTGGGTGACTTCAGATATTTACAACCTAGTACAGGGTTCAGAGACAAAAGATTATGAGAGAAGTTATCTGTAGAGTGTTAGATCCTAGAGGCTTCAGGATTTGGTCCAAATTGTTTCACAACTATAGCTACACTTCATTGTAAAATCCCTCCTCTCTAGATGCTGCAACAAAGTGGAGAGGCCACCCACTGATCTCTTCCTTGCAGCTTAGGAATCAGAAGCCACCTTACTGTGGGCACATAGCATGGCTCATACATTAACTATATCTGATGTTTGGTGATATTATTGTGACCCGCGCAATCATCTCGCAGGCGGCAAGAATGCACGGGGGCACCAGGATCCTTCTGAAGCAACCATTTATTACCATGTGAGGAGGAGCAGAGAGAGAGCCAAGATGGCACTGCTTTATATACACCCTAGAGTGGCGTGGACATATTTGATTGGCTGCTTGTTCAAAACCCCGTATGACGCCCCGGGTTGGGCGTTGACTTGGCGGGCCTTCACCACTTGCACATGTGCAATTTTACTTGTTTACCCATGAGTGCCAGTTGTGAGCTCCATGTTCCAATGGCGGATGCTGTCACCTCTTACCGTGGCTCTCCACATCTCCCCCTATTAGCTTTATTAAATGAGACCGTAAGGTCGTCTGGCAAGGCTCTAAGTCATTTCTCTTGTAGAGGAAGGTAGAGGTCTAGTCCCTTGTGCAGAATGTTGGGATATTGTAAAGAATTTCCACCCTGGTCGTTGAGTCCACGAGTGTACTTTAATCTACCCATCCCGTTGCCTTTGACAGGGAGAGAATTTGGCAACTCAACCTCTATGCAACCAGACATGCCTTCAAGGAATCTATCCCTGAGGAACATCCCCTGTATATCACAGTATACACTCCACCCAGAGACGTGCAGAGAGTGCAACTTTTGCCTCACCGACCCAGGGCAATGGGATAGAACCCGTGGGGTGCATCGGCTGAGGGCTCAAGCGCTAGCTACTTTCGTAGCATAGACAGCCAGACTCTAGGGGAGGAACCTTGTTCTAAAGCAGCAAATGCTTGGGAAATCACCGCCTTGTCACACTTCTGTTGGAGTTTTGAGTTTGCAGACCAACCATAACATGAACACTAATCCACAGCATAGGGGTGTACCAAACAGGCCTACTCCCACCCATTCTTTAAAGAAGGAAAAGGCCAAAGATCTCTCAACGTTTCCTCGAACTCTAGTGTCCCATTCTGCAGCAAAAACCTAGAAAGGAATGATCCCCCATCTCAGTTCCACATGTCCCGCCGTCAACAGTGTCAGCCAGAATATCACTGTCAGCAGGAGGGTCTTCATGTCTCTGGGCAGGATCAAGCTGAGATTCCAAGATTCTTTGTGTTAGGCGCTCCTGTAGCCAGAACAGATTATCTTTTTCCTGTGGAAAAACACAAACAGCTCCCCTGGATCTTATTAAAATAGGATTCGGGCCTTTCCATTGTCTGGTCAAAACATCCTTCCATTTGACCATCTCTTTTGGCCTGTCAGGCTCTAAACAATGACAGTCAGCTGCCGTGTGAACTTGACTGTTCAGATTTAAAAAATTAAGGGTGAAAAGTGCTATAGAAACAGTGACTCGTGGCACTGAGGGTAGAGCTTCCTCGACTCCCCCCTTTTGCTTTATTAAATAGGATTTAAGAGTGCGATGAGCCCGTTCTATAATGCCTTGTCCTTGAGGATTGTATGGTAGACCTGTTAGATGGGTCACCTCCATTTGGCGGCAGAATTGTCCAAACTTATGAGAAGTGTAAGCTGGTCCATTGTCAGTTTTAAG
This sequence comes from Rhabdomys pumilio, assembly GCA_030674055.1. Lineage (NCBI taxonomy): Eukaryota > Metazoa > Chordata > Mammalia > Rodentia > Muridae > Rhabdomys > Rhabdomys pumilio. The sequence goes on along the minus strand of JANHMN010000015.1, from coordinate 50,737,240 downwards.
AATTTTAGGCTTTCCCCAGGCACTCCATGCCTCGAGGCAATGCTGAATAACATGGGCTGCCTTTTCTCCCATCAATGGGGAAGCAAATATAATTCCAGAACAAGTATCAATGGAAACATGTAAATATTGCAATTTGCCAAAGGATGGGATGTGAGTAACATCCATTTGCCAAATCTGTAGTGGCCGAATTCCTCGTGGATTAATTCCTACATGAGGCACTGGTAAGAATTGACAACAATTTTGACATTGAGTGACTATATCCCTAGCCTCTTTTCTGGTTATGTTAAATCTCCAACGTAAAGTCTCAGCGGTTACATGAAATCTTTTATGGAAATCTATGGCCAAGGTCAACTTTGGAGATAGGGCAACAGCTATTAACTTTGTGGCTCGGTCTGCCAGATCATTTCCATGGGACATTGGCCCCGGTAGACCTGAGTGAGCCCTGATGCGTGTAATAAAAACAGGAGATCTCCTATTGACTAGGGTAAATTGAATCTTTTGAAAAACTTTTGTAAGTCTACTAGAGGGCTTAATTAATCCAGCAACTTCCAGAACCCTAACTGCATTTACTACATAAAAGGAATCTGAAACAATATTTAAAGGACCTGGGAAGGTTTCAAGAACCTCTAATACTACCAAGCATTCCACAACTTGGGGTGAGGTCTCATGGTATTGTCTGGCTGTGACTTCATTATTAACTACATAGGCACCCACACCTGTTTTTGACCCATCTGTGTAAACAACCACTCCATCTGGGAGCGGCTTCTGAGATATAATGTGTGGAAACATAGTAGCTTGAGTTAAGGCAAATTGTAAAATAGGATGTTTAGGATAGTGATTATCTATTTGACCATTAAAGGAAGTGACCAACACCGCCCAAACATCAGAGGTAGCAGTTAATGTTTGAACCTGATGTGCAGTATATGGCACTATTAAAACCTTAGGATCCCTTCCAAAATGGGTAATGACTGCTTTTAGCCCACGAAGGGCAAGCTGAGCACCTGCATCTAGATACCATTCAATAATCTTTGCAGGGGATACATTAAAAATCCTGCCTGTCGCTTCTGTCATCCTAGCAACAAAGTCTGAGAATGGCTCTTGGGGGCCTTGCAAGATTTTGGTTATATGTCCCCCAGCCTCACCTTTCTTTGAAAAGGCTTTCCACGCCTTAATAGCGGCATCAGAGATTTGACCATATGCTCCCTAATCATAGTTTATTTGATCGTTAACAAACTGTCCCTGCCCTGTTATCAATTCAAAAGTCCACTGTCTTTGATTGCCTTCTGCATTAGCGTTGGCCTTTGCCTGTACTTGAGAAGCATCGTGCCACAAGGCTTTCCATTCTATGTACTGTCCCATATTAGGGAGAGCAGCTTTTACTGTATTTTGTCAATCATTCGGAGTCATCGCCATAGCTGCGAGTCTCTCAAGTTGCATGACTGTAAAATTAGCATCAACTCCATATTTGTTAAATGATTCAGCAATCTCCTTAATAGGGATATATTCTATCGATGCGTGGACACGACCTCCCTCTGCGGCCTCAAACTCTGGAAAGGCTTGTAACATCCTTCTTTTGTCTTCCTTTGAAAGGAAGGAGTCTGAGCAGCGCTTGTCCGCATAAGGTGGAGGAGTGCTGGAGACAATAAGTTGGGAGGGTGCGACAGGCCGAGAGGCCATGCGGTTCCCATCTACCGCCTTTTCCCGCCCTCCATCTTGTAGCGGCGGCAGCCCATCCAGACGGCACCTTTCCTCCTCATAGGGACCCAGTTCCCCTGTTTCAGAACCATCAAGCCCCAAGGCCTCCAGTTCCTTTACCAGATAAAGAGGTTTCTTCTGGGGGGCCCTCCCTTCCTTCTTAAGTCTCTCTCCCAGGGTGTCCTTTCCCTCCTCTCTCGCTTCCATGGACTGAGCGTCTTTGGAAGGGCCTGTTTTCTTGTATGCGCATTTCCTATTCTCTTTATGAGTTGCTAGCCTCTTATTTTTGTTTCTAGCCTCTGTTTCTGACATGTTGTCTTGTAGCTGTTCTAACACTCCCTGACCTGCCACGATAGTTGAACTACTTTTCTCATCCTGTAAAATCAAAAGGAAGAGAACGAGCTCCGCTAGCACATTAGCGAAAGTTTTTGGAGCTCCTTCCGATTGGGGAGAAAAATGGGATAAATAAAGACCAAACATGCCTCTCAGAGCTTATCTTTGTGCTACAGTTCTGAATCCTCTCTGCGAGCGGAGGCTCTCCTCGATGCCTGCGATGGTGGGTTCCTGGGTTTCGGCACCAGCTTTGACCCGCGCACTCGTCTCGCGGGCAAGAATGCACTCAGACATCAGGATCCTTCTGCAGCAACCGTTTATTACCATGTGAGGATGAGCAGAGAGAGAGCCTAGATGGCGCTGCTTTATATATACCCTAGAGTGGCGTGGACATATTTGATTGACTGCTTGCTCAAATCCCCATATGACGCCCCGGGTTGGGCGTTGACTTGGCGGGCCTTCACCACTTGCACATGCGCAATTTTACTTGTTTACCCACGAGTGCCAGGTGCCAGCACCATGTTCCAATGGCGGATGCTGTCACGGCTTACCGCGGCTCTCCACATATAATACCACCATTCTTACTGATGACTTTAGGAGTGATATTAACTATATATGGTAGGACTGAAAACTTTCTCTTTAGACTACATTGTGCTGTCTGCTCTATTAATATAGTGCTAACTCTCTTAACAAAGCAATTATCTGAAGGATGATTCATTTCTGTGTCTCTTCCAAACCTCATTTCTTCATTCCTAAAATCTAAGTGGATAAAAGCAACACTACATGGGATTAAAAAAAAACTTACTTGGCCTCTTATTGCCTGAACTACAAGGGACATAGTTTCTCTTTTCCTAAATTGAGAAATAGTATAGAATGCAGCAAGCCAACACTTGGCTCAGAAATCAAAGGGAAGTTTAGAATGCTTTGAGGGAGATGCTACAGCATAATGAATCTGTATGAGACTGGTTTGAAATCAGAACATGCTAGAGCATGGCCAATTCTAGGCATCGAGAAAGCATAAACTTCAAAGACACTCCAAAGCTTGATCCCCTGAGGCACTGGGATGTGAACAGGAGTAGGATAACAGGAGTAGAGATTGAGGAAAATTATTAATAAAGGAAAATGTTATAATATGATGATTAGAGGATTATATTCCATCAAGGAGTCCTTAATAAAATGTTAGTAGTATAAAACACACACACTGGAGTGGTGGAGCAGAAACAAAGATAGAGAGACAGAAAGAAAGAGAGACGGAAAAACAGAGACAGAGAGATAAATAATATATCCTTTTTGATGGACTCCTTACATTTTAGTCATTGTGACAGAAACTTCTGATATATAAACATGAAGGGAATAAGTTTGTACTGTTCGTTTGTTTGTTTGTTTGTTTTCTGTTACTTATTGTTTTAGCTCATGGTTAAGTGGCAATCATTTTTGTGGGTAATCATGGTAGCAGAAATATATGACAGGTGTTAGCTGTTCTCTTCAAGAATGATCAAGAAGTATACAGAATACAGTATGCAGAGACCCAGCTGGCCACTTTCTTTTTTTCTCTCTTTCTTTCTTCCTCTCTATCCCTCTCTCTCTCTTTCTCTCTCTTTCTCTCTCTTTTTCTTTCCTTTTTTCTTTTCTTCCTTCCTTCCTTCTTTTCTTCCTTCCTTCCTTCTTTCTTTCTTTTTTTCTTTTTTTCTCTTTTTTCTTTCTTTTTTCTTCCATTCTTCCTCTCTCTTTTTTTATTTGCTTTTTAAAAATGTTTTACATATAATAAATTTTGATCACATTTCTTTCTCTCTCACAACTAGTTCCAGATATTCCCTACCCACAGCATGAGACGGGAAAAGAAAACATTCACAAAGGTATATCTGGTGCTTGTTTTGTGCTGGACACTTAGTAGACATGGGCTTACCCTGGGGTGTGGTTGATATACCCAATGACTCTCCCCTGGAGAAAACTGATTTTTTTCCTTTTCCAGTTGATATCAGTTGGAAATACCTTCTTGGTTAAGGGTGGGGCCTAGTGTTCTCTTCCTCTATTCAGTGCAGTGATTTTTTTTCCTAGTATAAACTTGTGCAAATCTTGTTTTTACTGTTGACTCTTGAAGACAGTATCAGTCTGTTGGTTGAATCTTGAAGACAGTTTCCTTGTAGTCATCTACCATCTTGCTTTTATCATCTTTCTGACTGTTTTTCTATATAGATCCCTAAGCTTAGCAGGAAGGTTTCTCTTATTCTCTGCATCCTGTCTTGTTGTGTGTCTGTGTTAAATACCATCCACTACAAGAAGCAACTTATCTGGCCTTTCTTCTCCTTCTCTACATTTAGGATTTACCGGCTAAGGAAAACAAACAGGGGAATACAGGAGACCTCTCTGCTAGAGCACCCAGCCACCACATGGCAGAACAGGCACCTCCCTCACTTATATTGTCTTATCTATGTGTCCCCAAATTTTTTGGTTTGTCTTCACTATTTATATAAAAATGACAAATGAATGTATTTATATAATCCTTGTCAGATATTTGATTAAATTCTACTCTGTTAAGTTGTTTTAGTCCATCCATTTCACCTGCATTGTAATTAGAAGGTGCTGAAATTTGGGAGTCATGAATTATATATCTTTGTTAATCACAAAAAATTCATTTCACACTTTCCATTTAGCAGCTTCTCAACATGTGTTTTTATTGGCTTAAAGACTATCAGAAACTGATGACACAGGGGAAACATTCAAGGCATTAAATATTTTTTTTCCTATAGTGTAAATATTTTAACATTTTATTATTGCATGATCACAACATTGCCACTGTGACAAACATTTAATGTTCATTAAAACCAAGTTCATCTCATTTGAAAGCTATTTACTCTACATAAATGTGAAATGACAAGAAAAATCCAATATAAATATAGATAAAGAGCCAAATATCAAATATTAAAAGATACACTGTTAAAGCAACTATAAAGAATATTAGTCTAAATCATCAAAGTCTCGAGTATGCTTCTCTGTTGTCTTTGGCAGGTTTAGAAGCAGTGAGGGAGGTGCCTGTTCTGCCATGTGGTGGCTGGGTGCTCTAGCAGAGAGGTCTCCTGTATTCCCCTGTTTGTTATTAAAAACAATGACATCATGAAATTTGAAGCCAAATAGATGGAATTTGAGAATATCATCTTGAGTGATGTAACCAGAACCAGAAAGACACTTATGGTATGTACTCACTTATAATTGGACATTAGCCATAAAGTACAAGATAAACATTCTACAATCCACAGTTCAAAAGAAGCTGGGTAATAAGGAAAATTCAAGGAGAATGTGTGAATCTCAGTCAGAAAGAAAAACAAAATGGTCATCAGAGATGGATGGAGAGAAGAAACTGAGTTGGAGAGGTAGTAAAGAGGGTTATGGGGATGGTGGATCACGTATGGGGTGAGGGGGTCAGGAGATGACTGTGAGTAAGAATAAAAACCAGGAAGGGAAGTCACTTTAACTAGCTGGAGACTGGGATGTGGGAGGCTGTGGGGAGTCTATGAGGGTTGCCCTAGCTAAAATTTCTACCAGCAGGAGATAAGGAGACTGAAGAGGCCACCTTTTATAGTCAGGCAGGAATTCCTGTGGAAGGAGGAAGACATCAACATATGAATAAAACCTTCAACCCCAAATTTGTCCTGCCTACAAGATGTCCAGGGATAAAGATGGAGCAAAGACTGAGGGAACAGCCAACCAATGCCTGGCTCAAGATGATATTCATCCCATGTGAGAGAATCACAACCTGGCACTATTAATGATACTCTGCTATGCTTCCAGACAGGAACCTAGCATAGCATTCTCTTGAGAAGCTTCACTCAGCAGCAGTTAGAAACAGATTCAGAGTCCTATAGCCAAACATTAGGCAGAGCTCATGGAGTCTCATGGAAGAATAAGGGATAGAACTGAGACAACCATAGAAGTCAAGAATACCAGAAGATTCGCAGGGTCAACTAACCTAGACCCATGGGTACTCAAAGAGGTGGAAACACCAACTAAAGAGCATTCATGAGCTGGACCTAGCCACCTGCTACATTTGTAGCAGATAAGCAGCTTAGTCTTCATGTGAGTCCCATAACAATTGGAGCAGGGACTAGCTCTGACTCTGTTGCCTGCCACTGGATCCCCTTCACCTACCTGGACTTGCTGGTTGGGCCTCAATGTTAAAGGATATGCTTAGTCCTGAAAGTAGATGTTGCAGAATGGGGTGGTACCTAATGGGGACTTCCACTTCTCTGAGGATAAGGGGAGAAGGAAAAGGCGAAGGGATTTGTAAGGCAGGGCTGGGAGGAAAGGAGAGATTGCATTGTCATTGGGATCTAAAGTGAACAAAATAAATACATAATAAATAAACAAATAAATTATGGGAAAAAGAAATTAACAAACATACTAATTGTTCTTAACTCCTCTAAGAAAAGTATTTCAAGTGAATGAGTATATAAGTCTAATTTTTGGCTATTTTCCTAGATGACTTTTCATTGAACAAAAGATTTTCCAATAATAAATAAAATATGTAAGTCCTAAATTTGTCTTATAAAATATTCATGAAAAGGTACGTTAGAAATGTCTCATTTGAAGGCAGTGTGGTTAAAGAGAGGTATTGTGGCTTTAGAGAGTAACAGACAAAACTAGTGATAATGTTTAAGCGTTCCTGAGATAAAATATTTCACTCCATGTTATACATGTTATTCACTTCATTTTATCTCCTTTCTTTTAATGAACTATAAGACTGCAATTAATCTGAGTGAAGTTGCTATGGAAAAGATAATTCAAGCATCACTATAATGTAGTGGCTCCTGGTAATATTTTTAGGAATGGAATATCTAATTCTGTATACATAGAACACACAGCATCACAATAAAATAGGCTAATCTTTAATATTTTGCCAAGAGAAATAACTTGGATGTAACAGGACCACAGAGACAAAATCTGGATACTGGGTAAACCCTGTAAGATCAACATAAGCTACAATAAACTTATCAAACAATTGATAGTATATATTATTTAACATGTCATTTTATATACTGCTAGGCATTTGACTCTAATGTGGTCCTTTAATCATTAAAAACAGTCCACGTGTAATGAAATTGGATCCTCAAAAGATACGTGAAGTCTATTTTAAAAACACAGTAACCTGTTCCTACATAGGAGACTTTGTGTATTTTTTTTCCTCAGTTAAGAGCACTGGTGATTATTCTGTTGTGTTTTGTGTCCCTGCATGTGTTCACACACACACACACACACACACACACACACACAGTTCCTTCATTTTTAATGATTCTGTAAACATCTTAAAAATATTTCTTGAACTTGGAGAGATGATACATCAGTTATGAGCACTGGCTGCTTCTGCAGAGGACCCAAGTTCAACTCTCAGCACTTACATGGTGCTTCACAACACACTATAACCGCAGTTCCAAGGGACCCAGTGTCCTCATTTGACTATCAAGGGCAACAGATATGCACATGGTGCATAGACATATATGCAGTAATACACTCACACACATACAAATAAGTTAATGTGTCTTTTAAAGAAGATATTTCTTAACCGTCTATAAAACATATATCACCACCATTATGCTTCCTCAATTAATCTCTTGCCTACTTTATTTATATCACTCATTCTTGTATATCACATCATGTATTTTTAACATTTATATGATTACCAGAATTCCTTTTTCTTTTATCCTCACAGTAAATTATTTGAATTCTACAAGAAGAGATATTTTGATTGATTGCTTATTTCTAACCTGCCAGAAGCCTACAGGAGTGCCTGACATGTTATTTACACTTGATTTACATTTGTTGAATGAGAAAATATTAACAAGTTGAATTAATAATACTCTGCTCTTTCATGTTTTTGAAATATATATTTAAAAATGTATAGTTAGGAAAATCTGCTTATAAGCATTGCAAAACAACATCAGATTAATGATACTAAAGTGGGAAAATATTTAGCAATATTGACAATATTGTTAAATAATTAGCAATATTGACTAGCTTTGAATAACTAACTAGGAATAGAACAAAAAAAAGTATGATGGAAAAAAAGCAGGTTGAGCCTTCCAGCTGAAAAGTGCAGACAGTACCAGCTACAAAGGGATTTGAATATGGCAGAGAACAAATTTGAATAATCCACATGGCAGGTAATAGACTTATCTTATCTGTGCACTTGTTAAATACAAATACACTTCTAAGGGCCAAGAAATGCAATTAGGATGGATGTAGGTAAACAAGTATTTCAATTCTCAGGAGAAACAAAGACTTTAGAGAGCCCAGACTAGCTCAATGAGGATTTCATGGAGCAAAATATGTAAAGTATGTGACCCAGTGACTGACTATTCTAACAAAGGAATCACAACATGCAGGCAGTGACCCATGGACCTTGGTAAGTCTTAAAGTATATGTTAGAAATGGTATGGTAAATTGCTTAGTCTCGGTGTATATATAGTCCTGCAATGTTTAGGTCTGTGTATGTAAGGCAAAATGTTGGAAGCCATTTTCCTTTTTTGGTATGACTACACAAATATATTAGTTGAGTAAAATGATGAAGATTAAAGTGTCATACTGTAAACTGGGCCAAATGTGAATTTTTGTCTGCCATATTAATTAACTACTTGTGCAGTAACCAAGTTATTTGGTACAATTTTTTCCCTACAAACTGAATGAAGCATTATTTTTGGTCTGCTCCTGTTAATCATGTATATATAACTGCCATGAAATCAATATTTAAGGAGAAAAGATTTGTTTAGTTTCAGAGTTTCAGGCCTCTCCTTCAGAGGAAGGGATGATAGAACAGAATTGCTGAAATTGGAATCACAGTGAACAGATATGGCAAGATACACTTTTCCAAACCATACCTTTAATGGTATTGCTTTCTCCAAGTCAGTTCCATCTCGGGACAATCTATTCATCCTTTGATTTTCCTCAACATTTGAATCACTGATTAGGTGAGAGACCTCAGAAACTAGTCATGTTTGAAACACCTTCTGAGTCTAACATACCCAGAGATTCACTTTCACTTGTTGAGGCAGCTCTCAGTCCAATAAAGTTGACAATAAGGATTGTCTTTGGGGATATTTCTACAGAACATCAAATAAGGATTGTTTTGGGGGATATTTCTACAGAACATCATCATGTGAGTCAGAGTGAATAAGACGACATGCTAAATAGATAGGTACCAGTCAATAGGCTAGAATCAAACAGAGCAAATACAGACTCTATTTCTCTCTAAGAATGGGAATGGGAATGGGCTCTTTTTTTTCCTCACTCCTCAAAGTTCAGTAATCTATGTTTGCCAAACTGTAGACTCTAGTACTTGCATAAACTTACCTGTTTGTTTTTCCAGACTTCAGGTTTTATGCGAAAGATATACAACTGAATTTTCTGGTTGTGTTTGGACTGAGTATGCTTCCAAATTCCTAGGGGCTCCAGCCTGAATATAGTTATCATTAAACTTTTTACATGCCATGATGCATTTCAACTTCAGACTATTATCCTAATAAATCTGTAGAGTTAGATTTCACCTAACAATGGGAATTGTGATGGTTAAACTTAATTGTTAGCTTGATGAGACCTAGAATCACACATGCTTCTGGGCATGCTTGTGTGAGGTTTTATTGACTGGATTAATTGAGGCAAAAAGAACTTTCTATTTAGGATGACATCATTCCTTGGTCTTTATCCTGAACTAAATAAAAACAGAAAGGAAACTGAGCAATGCCATTCATCTCTGCTTCCTGGCTGGGTTGAAATGCAATCAACTGGTTCAAGTTTCTGCTGATGTGGATAATCTATTCACCCTCCAACCACACCTTTAAATTGTGAGCAAAGGCAATGCATTCTTCCTAGACGTGCTTTTTTTTTTTCAGAGCGTTTTATTACAGTAACTTGAATACTGAAGCAATAATACATAGTGTGGAACAAACAACTATAATCACCACTATGTGAAAGATCTAGGACTGTATTTAGATAACCAGAGGGTGTCATTGGCAACATGCACAATATGGATAAAATGATCTCTTCTTCTGTCTTCTTCTGTCAAAATCATTTTCTTTACCGGCTTATTTGTGTTTCATTTGTTTTTGTAATATTTGTTCTCACAATTAACTCACACCAACTTTTCAAATATTCCTTCTTTGCTTTTCTATCAGCATTAACAAACTTAGGAGGCTTTAGTCAACTAAAACTTGAACTTTTTTGCCCTGTGCAAATCACATTTTATAGTTTATGTGCTGGAAGTCATAGGAGTTTTACTTTGTGTTGTTTTGTTTTGCTTTCCTCTGCCTGATTTGTTGAGACATGGTCTCACCAGTGTCCTTAGTACAGAGAGTACAGGTCTGAGATGCCACTGCTGATGAAGAGCTGTGGTTTTATTATAGTGCAACAATGTGATTACATAGGGAATCTAGGATCATCTAACCTCTGGTTTTCTTCTTCTCCCCCAAATTCCTGGGAATTTGTTTGGGTTTGTATCTTCATAACTCCTCAACATCTCCTCAGTGCCTGAGAACTGCTTTAATTACAGTCTCTAAATTATCCAATTTATTTCTTTATTTTTATTTATTTAATTTTATTACCTTTTTTTTAGCTATTCACTTTATATGTCCCCTCACTGCCCCCTTCTAGGTCACCCCTCCCACAAACATTTCTCCCTTGTCCCTCCCTCTCCTCCTCCCCTTCTCTTCTGAGAAGATTGAGCTTTCCTGGGTATCCCTTCACCCTGACACTTCAAGTCTTTGGGCTAGGAGCTTTTACTTCCGCAGAAGCCAGACAAGGCAGCCCAACTAGAACATATCACATGAAAAAGGCAACAGCTTTTGGGATAGTCCCCACTTCAGTTGTTTGAGACCCAAATGATGACCAAACTGTACATCTGTCAAATATGTCCAGAAAGCTTTAGTCTGTCCTACATGTGTTCTTTGTTTGGTGGTTCAGTCTCTGAGAGTCCTAAGGGTCCAGGTTAGTTGACTCTGTTGGTCTTCCTGTGGAGTTCCTATTCCCTTCAGGGCCTTCAACCCTTCTTCCTGTTCTTCTATAAGAGTCTCCAAGTTCCATCCATTGTTTGGCTATGGATGTCTGTATCTGCCTAAGTCAGATGCTGGGTGGAGCCTCTCAGAGGACATCCATGCAAGGCTTCTGTCTGACAGCAAACAATAGTTTCAGGGAGTGATATTTGTCCATGGGAGGGTTATCAATTTGAGCTGATTATTGGTTGGCTGTTATATCAATCTCTGCTCCATTCCCTCTGCCTATGTTTCTTGTAGATAGAATAAATTTTAGGTTGAAAGTTTGTGGGTGGTTTGGTGTCTCTATTGACTACTGTGGTTCCTGCCTGGCTAGAGGAGGTGACCTCTTTAGGTTCCATATCCCCAATGCTCTGAGTCATAGCTAAGTCACCCCTATTGATTCTTGGACACCTCCCTTATTCCAGGTATCTATATAATTCTGGAGGTATCCTCCACATCCTCAGCCCTGTCACTTGTAGATATGCATTCATTATGATGGCCATCTGACTGTCTTTCCTGTCCTTCCTCACCAATAGTTCTGAACACCCCCATTACCCTTCTCATCCCCTCTCCTACCTAGTTCCCTCCCTCCATCTGCCTTTTATGACTACTTTATTTCCACTTCTAAATGAGATTCATGCATACTTTCTTGAGCCTTCCTTCTTGTTTAGTATCCTTGGCTCTGTAGAGTATAGCATGGGTATCCTGTATTTTATGGCTAATATTCACTTATTCATTTAACTATATTCTCTAAATTACCCAATTTGTTTCTTATAGGACAAATAGCTTGCCATATCTGCACCAACATACATTGTTAACAAGTATATGATGCCCTCCATGTGGCTACTGCCTTTAGATTTTGTATGAAATCTTGTAGGTCTTAGATTACATGTTTGGCTTACTCTGTAATCTGTGTCCCTTAAGTTGCTAACTCTCCATTTTTAAACATTATAAACCATAGCTCCTCAGAATTGTCTGCATAACAAAAAACTGGCCTTGAATTTTCCAACGTATCCTGAGGTAGCAGTGCATCTCTCAAGGTTAGCTTTCTTGTTAGCTTTTCATTCAGCATCTCAAACTTAAAAGAGATATGCTTCCAAGTCTGTACTTCTATCTAAGGTTTTGAAAGCCTCTCCATATCTGATCCAAGAAGTTTTATTTTATATTTGTGTGTGTGTGTGTGTGTGTGTGTGAGAGAGAGAGAGAGAGAGAGAGAGAGAGAGAGAGAGAAAGAGAGAGAGGGGGAAAGGGAGAGAGGGAGAGGGAGAGGGAGAGGGAGAGGGAGAGGGAGAGGGAGAGGGAGAGGGAGAGAGAGAGAGAGAGAGAGAGGAAAGAGAGACATAGAGACAGAGACAGAAAGACAGAAAGACAAAGAGGCAGACACAGAATATGAAGTTGGGTGGGTAAGTAGGGAGTTGAGAAAGATCTGAAAGACATTGGAGAAGTTGAAAACATGATTAAAATTTATTATATGAAAAAACTATATAAAACTGAAAAAGAGCCTGAATTTATATTTACAAATTCTCTGTTAATATCTAAAGATGCGATATGGGTTTCAGAAATCACAACATACATATCTGTGAGAGAGACAAGAGAAAGAACTGTCTAGTTTACCATACATCCTTCATCTCTAATGAAGTCTCCAGGAAAATCCAGAGATATTGTGGTAAATAATTGAACATAAGTGAAATGCTACTATAAAACATTAAATGTATGATTGGTAATATGTTAAAATGCTGCTTTATATGTGTATTTGCTCTCTACTCAGTGATGCTAAAGATATACTCACTTTCCTATAACATCCTAAGATAAATGGTACCAAATATTATTGAAATTATGAGAACTGTAGAGCATTAACACATATACATATTTTGTTTTGTTTTTGAAAAGAATGTAGTGTGAAAGATGAGAGAATTGCATTTCAAGCAGCCCATTTGTCTCTTCTGAGGTTTCCATGGTGTCAGAGTCATTGGAACATAACAAGAAATGTCAACTTAGTAATGGTCTCAGGTGTGATCTCTGTCCTTGCCATATGTTTTCACTTTCCATAAACAAAGTATTTGTCAAAGTGGGTGACAGCCATCACTAATCAAATTACCATGATAGGCTTTGGAATTTAATGAGAAATCCCTCAGAACTCTTTCTAGCCCATTCAGTTGCTTTTTTTAGACATTTTTATGTGGGTTTTTGACTCTCTCTCCCAAGAGACACCAACTGATGGCCCTTGCATTTCTAGCCTCCTTTTCTCACTCAAAAAATTGATAGGTATAACTTACACAGCCATATCTGAGTTATATCTTGCAACCATGTGTAGTGGGAGAAGGTACTACTATTTGGAGACTTTATGAATAAAAAGTTAGAAATCATCTGGAACATGATGCTGTAATGTTAAAAATAATACTGTTGTCATAGAAATTCTTTAGGCTTCTGGTTATTGGATTAGAAGAGTCAACTCTATGCAGGTTATGAAGAGAGAAATAGATTTTTCTGAATAAGAGTATGGATTGCCAAAATTTACTAGGACATATTTTCTGTGTCTATACCATGCATGTGCATACCTATTAACTTATCAGTTCATATTTGTTATCCATTTATCCATGGGACATTTTAAAGCTAAGAAATGAGAATGTCACAGTTATTTGAACACAGCTTTAACCAAATGTCAACTTTCAAGGGGAGAAAAATCAGTAGCAAATGTTCATTGTTCCTACAAGTCCCTGTTTCTATACCATTCTATAATATGCACCAACCTTCATGTACCAGAGTCTCTTGCTCAACCTGTTGAATCTGACCCACTTCATATTGTAGATTGTTCAGAAGACTGTGACAGAAGAGACAGTGTATTAGACAAATTTGTGCTCATTGTCTGCGCAATGCTATGCCATAGGCAATCTGTACTACTGTGCTGAGAGATGAAAAAATGTTAATGTTAAGAGTGAAGGCACCAACTTCCAGTTTGGGCCAGAGCACTGACTGAGCAGATCACCAGCGGCAGCTCTGCACCCAACCTCACAAAACCCAGATGAAGCGGGACTACCAGGAGCTCTAACCTCAGCAGTATCTCAGGTAAGGAATCAGCAACACTCACTCCAAACAGGGAGTAACTGGGGCACACGGGGACCCAGGAATTCACTCCTGGCTTGGATCACTGGTACCTTCTGGTCTGGGCCTGAGCGCTCAGCAGATCCCCGGAGATAGCTCTGCACCCAATCTCTCAGAACCCAGAGGAGCAGGGCTCTCAGGAACTCTAAGCCAGGCAGTATCTTAGGTAAGGAGGCAGCAACACTCACACCAAATAAAAAGCAACTGGGACCCACTGGGACCCAGGAATTAACTCCTGGGTAAGTGTACCTGTTCCTTCCTCTCTAGGCCCCAAGCACAGAGCAGATCCCAGGAGGCAGCTCTGTACCCAACCTCACAAAATCCAGAGGTGGCAGGGCTCCCAGGAGTTCTAACCTGGGCAGTATCTCAGGTCAGGAGACAGCAACACTCTGCCCAAACAGGGAGTAACAGGGACCCATAGAAACCCAGAAATGCACTCCTGGCCCAGAGCACTGTTTCCTGTTTGTGCCTGAACACTGAGCAGATCTTGGACCAATTATACCCCAGAAAGAGCAAGAAAGTAAGCCTCTTCCAACAAACCCAAAAGAAGATAATCACACAAACAATGCCCGCACTGTTAACAAAAATAACAGGAAGCAACAATCTCCTCTCCTTAATATCCCTTAACATCAATGGGCTCAATTCTCCAATAAAAAGACATAGGCTAACGGGCTGGATACGCAAACAGGAAGACAAGGGAAAGCCTACACTCACATGGAAATTGAACAATATTCTACTGAATGATAATGTGGTCAGGGAAGAAATAAGGAAAGAAATTAAAGACTTTTTAGAATTCAATGGAAATGAAGACACATCATACCAAAACCTATGAGACACAATGAAAGCGGTGCTAAGAGGAAAACTCAGAGCTCTAAGTGCTTACAAAAAGAAACTGGAGAGGGCATACACTAGCAGTTTTACAACACACCTGAAAACTCTAGAACAAAAAGAAGCAAATATACCCAAGAGGAGTAGACGAGAGGAAATAATTAAACTCAGGGCTGAAATCAACCAAATAGAAACAAAAAGAACTATACAAAGAATCAGTAAAACCAGGAGCCATTTTTTTGAGAAAATCAACAAGATAGATAAACTGTTAGCCAGACTAATGAAAGGGCAGAGAGACAGTATTCAAATTAATAAAATCAGAACTGAAAAGGGGGACATAACAACAGAAACCAAGGAAATCCAAAAAAATCATCAGATCCTACTACAAAGGTCTATACACAACAAAATTGGAAAATCTTGATGAAATGAACAACTTTCTAGACAAATACCAGTTACCAATGTTAAATCAGGAGCAGATAAACCATCTAAACAGTCTCATAACCTTGAAACAAATAGAAGCAGTCATTAAAAGTCTACCCACCAAAAAAGTATGAGACCAGATGATTTTAGTGCAGAATTTTATCAGACCTTCAAGGAAGACCTAATACCAGTTCTTTTCAAACTATTCCACAAAGTAGAAATAGAAGGAACACTACCCAATTCACTCTATGAAGCCACAATCACACTCATACCTAAACCAAGCAAAGACCCAACAAAGAAAAAGAACTTCAGACCAATCTCCCTAATGAATATTGATGCAAAAATGCTCAATAAAATTCTTGCAAACAGAATCCAAGAACACATCAAAACAATCATCCATCATGATCAAGTAGGCTTTATCCCAGGAATGGAGGGTTGGTTCAATATATGGAAGTCTATCAATGTAATTTACTATAGAAACAAATTCTCAACTGAGGAATCTCGAATGTTTGAGAAGCACCTAAAGAAATGTTCAACATCCCTAGTCATCAGGGAAATGCAAAGGAAAAACAACACTGAGATTCCATCTCACACCAGGCAGAATGGCTAAGATTGAAAACACAGGTGACAGCAGATGCTGGCGAGGATGTGGAGAAAGAGGAACACTCTTCCATTGTTGGTGGGATTGGAAGCTGGTTCAACCACTATGGAAATCAGTCTGGTGTTACCTCAGGAAATTGAACACAGTATTACCTGAGGACCCAGTTATACCACTCCTGGGCATATAAACAAAAGATGTTTCAACATACAACAGGGACACATACTCCACTATGTTCATAGCAGCCTTATTTATAATAGCCAGAATTTGGAAAGAACCCAGATGTCCTACAACAGAGGAATGGATACAGAAACTGTGGTATATTTACACAATGGAGTACTACACAGCTATTAAAAACAATGAGTTCATGAAATTCTTAGGCAAATGGATGGAGCTTGAGAATATCATCCTGAGTGAAGTAACCCAATCACAAAAGAACATACATGGCATGCACTCACTGATAAGTGGATATTAGCCCAAAAGCTCACAATACCTAAGACACAATGCATAGACCACATGAAACTCAAGAGGAGGAAGGAAGACCAAAGTGTGGGGGCTTTGGGGTTTTTTTTGTTGTTGTTTTTTGTTTTTTATTTTTTTAGAAGGAGTAGTAAACTACTCAACCAGAGCTCCCAGGGTTTAAACCTCCAGCCTGAGAACAGAAAGGAAGGGACTCATGGCTCCACTTGTATAGGTAACTGAGAGTGGCCTCGTTAGGTATCAGTGGAAGTGGAGGGCCATGGTCCCCAAAAGATTGGATCCATAGTGTTGGGGAATTCGAGAGCAGGGAGGAAGGATTGGGAGAATGGTGGGAGCACACCCTCATAAAAATTGGAAGAGTGGGTATGGGATAAGGGGTTTTGGGGGAGAAAGAAAGAGGAAATAACAGTGAAAGGTAAATACATAAAATATCCAATAAAAAACAAACAAACAAACAGATAATGGGTCTGGCAAAAAAAAAAAGGTATTTTACTTATTTCAAACGATTTTCAAAGGTTTCCAGGAAATGCTTATTGTCTAAGATCTTATTTTAAGCTTTTCACAAAAGAATTTATGTCTCTGTTTAATATTCTCAAGAGAGATGCAAATCCTAATTTCCCTCAACAATTAATTGACAAAAGAGGTGTAATTTTATGAAAAGTAGAAGAAGCTCACATTAATTGATATACTATAGAGATTGATTAATTGTTGGCTGTTTTATAATAGTCCTTTGATAAAAGAAATTATTAATAAAAATTATGTTTCTTGGAATAGTGTCTTCTTGATTCTCTGAGGGTGGAAGGAGCATGCTTTGTTTACTCTTAATTTTCTAAAACTGAATGCTCATGGCAAATCTGCCGCTGATTGCCTCTGGCATCACTGAGACCAATAAAAACTGTGCCACAGCTATGTGGAAGGACCCTTTTATCCTTAAATGGAATGGCCAGGACCCAGTTCATATATGGGGCAGAGGATTGCTATGCCTGTTTGATACCACAGAAGGCACAGCTAAATGGCCACCAAAGAGATTAATGAATTAAATAGATATCCCCACAAAACCAGGCCCAATTATAAATAAGATAAATAACAACTGACATCAAGGGAAGAGAAATTTCCCTGATAATTCCCTTCTTTTTTCCTTTCCAGATAAAAATTAATCACCCATGATATCTGCTTTTAGGAGCTCTAACCCTGATGCTGGCCTCTGAACTTATACTACTCAGATCTCCAATGGGACTTTAACAAGGACATTAAACAACTATAGACTGACATCACTAATCTGAAGAAATCCCTCCTTTCACTGTCTGTTGCGATCCCCCAAACTTACAAAGGACTTTATTGGACTTGATTTTCTCTTTTACAATAGAAAAGACTGTGTACAGCTCTAGACTGTGTACAATCCCTTAAAAAAAGAATGCTGCTTTTACATAGACAAAACAGGGATGATTAAAGAGAGTATGAAAAAGGCCAGAGAAGGTCGTGAGAAAAGACAGAGAGAGAAAGAGAAAAATGAGAGCTTGTACAAGAATTGGTCTTCAATTTCTTCATGAAGTTAACTCTCCTAGTAGTTAACCCTACTTCCTTCCATCTTGGGACCATTAATTAGGTTATTTTTGCTTATTTCTTTTGGTCCCTGGGCATTACATAGGCTGACTAACTTTGTGAAACAACAGATAGATTATCTGATAGCAAAATCTATTCAGATACATTAACATAACTTAGATATAAAGGACCACGAGACTCTAGATGAGGACGTTACTCTATCTAGGGTGCTCCCAATTCCCATGTCCATCCAACCTAAAAGAGGGGACTTCTGCCCCTAGACCAAGCAGAAAGGGGCCACCCAGAACCCCCTCTGTCTGTCAATCTGAATTCTTGCTTAGGCTGTGAGGCTAAGTACTGCAACTGAATATAAATCAAAGTTAAAAATATGTTTCTGGGTTCCCTGAGGGACAAGCCTGACTGCATAGGGGTTGATGTCAAAAGTATCCCCTCTCCAGGAAAAAGACATCGGGATGGGTATGGCCCTCATGCCTCATTGGACGACAGGAGGACTGGAGCCAACCCTTTAATTACTGGAGGTCAGGCCTCTATTCCTGCCTTGGCAAGATTAGAATAGCCACAGCCCTTCTATACTTGGAGAAGGGAGGAGATGTTAGGGGTAGCCCTGCTTATACATTGAAGGCCTAAAATCAACCATAAGCCTAAAATCAACAATAGGTCTCACATACATGCCTGGTAACACAAAGTCTTGGGTCTCTATGGAAAAACACTGAAACACTTGTCTATAAACTATTGTAAACAGGCAGCTTTTTGGAAATCTGCCAGCCTGAGTAGTTGTAGACCTTGTAAACAGGCAACCTTGGCAGATAGTACCAAATTAGATAACAACAAGTGAATCATAGGCAGAGTTATATTGACCTGACCCCTGAACCTTCACACAGCTGATACCCTGTTCTGAAAGATATCTGTACTCCCCCTGAACACCTATGCTCCTGTGTCATCCCCTTCCCCACATTCTGCATTTTCATGTTTATAACCCCTGTGCTAAAAAGTAAAAATTATGATTATTTGATAATAATAATAATAATAATAATAATAATAATAATAATAATAATAGTAATAATTAATAATAAAGAGTGCAGGCACCACAAGCAGTTTGCAGCTAAGGACTAGAAGAATAATGTAATATTTTCTAGTTGCCAGAGTATCCAGAGAGAGTGAATCAGAGATATAATGGTCTTGTTGAGGAGATCATAATGAATTACCAAAACACAAAATGCTGTCTTCTTTTATATATCTACATATAGATGTTATTAGACTATTTCCAAATATACTCTGAAAAAAAATCAAAGTTAAGATCCTGCACATAAACTTGTTTTAACCAATTAATGATTATGTCATCAATTCTAGTTTGCTTGAGAGATACTATGTCTCACAATCTCTGCCTAGTCTCTCTCTCTCTCTCTCTCTCTCTCTCTCTCTCTCTCTCTCTCTCT
>JANHMN010000015.1:50697994-50717758 GCA_030674055.1 Rhabdomys pumilio | reverse complement strand
TGTGTGTGTGTGTGTGTGTGTGTGTGTGTGTGTGTGTGTGTGTATAAAATGTAAGTTATTTTCATGGTTTCTATAACCAGTTGCTCATGCTAATTCAAGCTACATAATCTCCTTTTACCTTGATATTAACATATTTACAAAATAGATTGCACATTATGCTCTGATTTCTCATCAGTTTCATCTACATAGTAGAACACATAAGATCTCTTCCAAGAATAATTTGATTACCTCATCTAACACTGTTTAATTCCTTTTCATTCATATTTTACTCTTACAAAAGCTCTAGAGCAGATTTACATCAGGTTTTTTATTATTTGACAAGCACACACACACATGTATAATATACACACACAAATAACATGATGTTATTTTGAAAAATGAATGTTATAAAATAAAATCAATGAGATAAGAGGGTTGACCATCTAAGTTATTCTTCAGTAATAATTACAGTAGACAATTGCTCTAGTTACATACACAACACAATAATATTAGTTTATATCATGAATAACTATTGATATTAAGATTTCATATACTTCTACAATTATTTAGTGTGTATGTGAGTTTGTATATGTGTCTTTGTATATGTGAGTGTATATATATGAATGTGAGTGTATGAATATGTGTGTGAGAGTATATGTGTGTTTGTGTCCAGCAGTGACATGTGGTGGTCCTAGGAAACCTACATGGAGTCAGAATCTTTTTCCTAGAATTTGTGTCCTATAGGAAAACACAAGTTGCCAAGGTTGGCCAAAAGCATCATTTTCCAATGAGCCATTTCAAGGGCTGGATAATCTTACTGAAAACAAAAATGTTGGTTTTTATTTTTTTTTTATTTTTATCCACAGAGATTTCTTTCTGCTTCATCCCTAAATTATAACACAAAAATCAAATAAACACTACAAACAAATAAATGAACACATCAGTATAAAAAAGATTCAAGACAATCTCAGGGCTGAATGCAATGAGCAAAATTGTCTTGGCCCAAGCTGCCCTATGTTGGGTGCCAAAAATGTTTCGAGCCGCGCTGCTCTACCCCATGTTTGGGGGCCAAATTGTCAGGGACCTCTCTATCAATGTTTGAACCCGCACTGCCAAAAGCCTTGGGGACTAACTTGTTAGCCCGCACTGCCCCAAGCAGCTCCAGTCTGTGGGTCGGGGTTCAGCAAGAGAGAGAGTGAGGATGGACTCGAAGAATGGAGACCAGACAGAGTGTGATTCAATCCCATTTATTCTTCAGTCTCTCTTCTTAGTCTAAATCACAAACCTTGAGTTCCTAGTCCCTAGTTCCTACTCCCTAGTGACTCCAAGTTCCAAGTTTCTTCTTCCAAGTGCTAAGAGCCTAATACTACTTCCTAATGTCTAATACTCTAATTCTCTGTTCTTCCTACAAGTTGTACTGTACTCTTCTGTCTGCCTCTGCCTTTTATATGTCTCATTTCTAAGCCATGCCTTTAAGTCTCACCTTTAAGTTATGCCCTTAGGCCTTGTCTCTAAATCTAATCTCTAAATCACACCCTTAAGTCACACACCTTTAAGTCTCACACACCCAAGGGAAGATCCTGGGTATCTAAAACAAGGTGTTATCAGAGTGTGCTCAGCTATTGTAGACTATTGTAATCAAGTCTCTTGCCCGGGTATATGGCTCAAGATGGCTGCAAGGATGATAGCTGCCTTCTGTAGGCTCCCCACACAAAGTAACTGTGTAAATTCTTAAGGCTCATAAAACACTTTATTTTTTAATAGTAAATATGTATACTGATATAGAAAAATTGAAAAATTCTATAAAGTATGTACTCTCAACCTCATAATAGACGACAAAAGTATCAACTGTAAGACACTTTCATTTGACAGCTTTCCTCTTCTTGGCTTGATGGAATCTTATAACTAATTTATTTATATGCTAAAATTTTAGTTGTATTTTCTGAATATGGAGTTTACATATAAACATATCTCTTTGTTTTTATAAATGAAAATATTTAAGACCTACTAATTTTTATAAAAACTTTTCATTTTCATCTCTCCTCTGTTCACATAACTTCTTTCCTGTAGCATAAGCTATAAAGTTATCTGATGTTATCCAAAGAATATTTTTCTTCATGATTTTACAGATTTCTATGTTATGTGTATTATTTCTTTACATGTATAATATTTTACATTACATATATAGTTCTATATTCATCTCTACATTTTATATATGCATGCCCTGTTTCTTAGTATATTCCTCAAACCTCCTGGAAACAACTTCTAGAAGTCCCTTTTTTGCATATTTTAAAATATGTTCATCATATTTTGGGGAGTGTGATTTGATGTTATTTAAATATTTTTATTAAAATTTAAGCAATTGCATATTTTTTGTTTTCCAGGGTTTACCACTGAGAGAATTCTTGCAATAATTATGACTTGTGACCATTATACATCTATTTTTACTAAAAGATTGCAGGGAGTATGCTACTTAGCCAAAGAACATATACATTTTTAATTTTAATAGACATTATTAATTTGCTTTCCAGCAGCTATAAAAGTACCTACATTTGGTAGCAATCATTTTCCAGACTAGACAGCTAATTGATATTTTATCATTTTCTTCACACTAGATACTCACATCTGGTAGAACAGAAGTACCTCTGAATTTTTGTTTTCCAATTTTTTATAACAATTTCCAGATTGCTTATAGATTTAAGAAGAAAAAAATTGTGATGCATAAAATTGTATACTTTCAATAATATTTTGAAAGAAAGCATTGTATTTATTTCATGAGATTCTCTACAACTATTTGTATAATGTCTCCATTGATGAGTTTTAAAAATTATTACAATAAGGTTTGATTGCTTTATTTGTAAATCCTTAATATGAACATTGTTGCAAATACAATACTGTTATTGCATGCATTGTTCCCAATTATATTCCTAGGAATGTCTTGCTATTTTAAAGATTTATTATGAATTACAATTATTAAAACCTTTCAGCTCAGCATCATGGAAAAATACTTTGTAAAAGCTACGTTCACTTTGTTTTAATTACTGGAATAACAAACAGAAAACATCCCAACTAAATCTGTATTACTTTTTATGAAGTTATTTTTTTCTATTTTACAACTTTATTTTATAAAATTTTCCATTTTGGCAACTTTACTATTTGATTATACTTTTTTTAGAAAAAGTAGAGAAAAAGAGTAAATGAAAATAAAAATTACCAGAATTCCTTCTGTAAATGTTGTAGTATTATTTATATTCTTTTCATCTTTCTATACATTTACACAGCATTTACATGACGTGCCATAAAATGCATATACCTCACAATTTCACAGTATTGAGTGATCATTTCTTCATGAAAAAACTTTATTTTTTTACTTCATTGTTTTACAGTTGTAACTTAATGGATACATATAATTTTTAAATATTCAGAATGTTTCAAATATTATCATAATATCCATTTTTACACATGATTTTTTGAATTAATTTCTCATTAAATCTTAGAGGGAAGTTCATAGAGTACTAATGTGCTCTGTATTTTCAAGCTGCTGATGCATTATACCACACTGCCCTCCAGAAAGATTGTGCCAGTTTGCAATTATATGGATGACCAGTCCCATTTTTATTTCCATCGCATAGACATTTGTTAGCAGGTTGAGGAACTAGCTATTCTCTCCAGTGGTCATTGATGTGTTTTAAGAGGAGAAAGAAGACTTATAGGATCTCTGCTTTCTTCCCTTTACAATGAAAGACTTCCCATTTCTGGAGGCCATTTGCTTTTCTTCTGTTGTGGCTCTGGAGCACTCGGTATCTTGAGTAAGCCTTAACAAGTGCACTGTATTTCTTAACAAATGCTCTTTTTTTTTTCTGGGCAAAGTGATGAACACTACATGTCATTCCCTACTTTTTTGTTTGCCTTTTAGAGTCAAGCAATTATAAAATACTAAAAGTAAATACTGCTCCTGTGGAAGGCATGCTGTTTGAATGTCTTAGATGTAAAACCGAAAACTAGGCCTTGTCTGTTAGGTTAGGAAGCATTTCTGACCATTATGTTGACCCTATTTGAGGAATAATAGTGAGGCATAAACTTTTTGGCATTATCATCATTTTCTTTCATGGTCTTTAAAACTGCATCACTGATACTGCTTCTTCATGTTCATCTCAACAATCATAAACAGTTGCCATGCCAATTTTTAACTATCAAATTACAGTCTCTGAAACCATGGTCACCTGATAACATCTAAATACCAGGTGCCATAGCCAAAACAAGAACTTTCATCTGTGACATCCCCTTCAAAGGCAGCAAAGTCCTAGTTCCATAGCTGTTTCTATGGGGATTCCTCCTGTTTGAGAGTAATACAGTTCTATAGTAATGAATGACTTAAAATGCTTTGGCTCCTAGCAGGTCATGTGCTCTCTGCACTTGTTCAAGAGCTCTAAATTCATGAGTTAAAGACAAACATACTCCCCCCTCACCACACACACACACACACACACACACACACACACACACACACACACACGGCAGCTAATTTTGTTATGCCTTGACTAGCTCAATGACTGGGCACTTCTAAACCTCCTCAAGGCTAACAAACACTCCTAATTGATATTCCTGGCTTAATACCTTCTAAATTTCTATTTTATGTTTACTGCCCTATTTATTACCTTCTGGGCACCCCACACCCTGTAGTGCTGCTCTTTCTTTTGACCTTCTTGGCACCCTACATATTGTAGTGCTGCCCTCCCTTTCCACCTACATTACTGGATGACTTCTCTTCTGCAGGTCTTAAATCTAACCCCTCTGCCTCTGAATCATGGTGATTCTCTTCTTCCTCTACTTTCTCTCAGTCCCTTGCCCTCATAATCTAAAAGCCTTGCCTTCATCTCCCTGCCTAGCTATTATTTGTACAGCAATATTTTATCACCAATCAAAGCCAGCTTGGGGCAGGGACCCTCCAGTCTGAAAGTATGGCTTTTGGGAGCCAAATTAAGAAAAATCATTAGAACCAATTCCCAACATTTCACCATTTCTTTCCAATAATTTTTTAAAGGGCTTTGCTCTCAAACATATATTGAGCATAACCATAATACTTATGTAAATTACAAAGTATGATATACCGTTAACAACCAACCCCTTGAATTTATCAATTAGATAAAGTACTCTACTATTTATCCTGACTTAAGAATTCACAATTCTTTAGCTGATTATATTCTGACTTTAACCATCTTTTCTACATCATCTTCCTCAATGTTAAACAACTTGAGTTTGACTATTAGACTCTAACTAGTCTTCAATCTGTCAGAAATCAGAGAATAAATTTTCTGAACATGTAGGAAACACAAAAATATAGATTTCAAGACTTAAACAAATTGTAGATACAACTGACTATTTGACCAATCCCCTATTACTCAAAATGTAAGAGCTTCTGTTTTCAGCCTTCTGGCCCAAACCATCTGACAAACCTTGAAATGAAGCAAGAACTATGAAGGACTTTTTTACTCTGTATTTGCAGAGCTAAACTGTAAACTATCCTGCACCGTGTGTCCTGTCTTGACAGTACTTTTTGTTTATAGATAAATTGGGTAATTTTTGTTCAGTGGATACCCTGCCATAACTGGAAAGACACCATATGGCGGTTTTGACACTCAATTTCTTCTCTGAAGCAAGAAAGGGGTACTGTCAGGGGCAGACATGTCTCTAGTCAAATGATCTTTAAATGAATTAATATTAAATGTCATATTCTGTGAATTTCTGATGCTTTTGAAGACTATCTATATAAAATACATCTTAATTGTTAAACCTTGACTATTATTAACTATTTCTATTTGAATATTTTAGAAAGCACCTTAATATAATCAGATCAGACCCTAATATAATGGTGAGTTTACTACCTGGCCCTTAACTCATCTGGAATCATTAGTTATTCCTAAAGCGATTCTCTAGAAACAGCTTTAGCTGACTCATGCTCAAGCTGTACATTTTGTAAAATCTGAGTCTCACAACCAAAACTTCAGTACTAGTAAGATATTTGTATGGATTATTCAAGGTGCACAGATCAGTTAAGGATGAAATTTTGGTCCTTGTTTGAGCAAGAGAAAGACAAATGTCTTTTTATGAGTTAATTTGATCAATAACCAATTGTGATAAATCTTCATTCATTCCATATGAAAGGTGGCACAATGAATCCTAAGGATTCTACAGCTGACAAAATTTATTGTGTAATTTTAGCATAAGTTTTGGCTAGAGACATTTTTATGCTTAAGCTAGTTATTGGGCTGTTCACATGTCGAGGGATTAGGAGATAGTTACCTGTCCTGTTTGATTTTCTTGAATTTTTCTCTTCTGTAGTCAAGGTCTTCAGAGCATCTTTCCTTGACATATCTGATCCATATCACTCTGGAAGGGGTCTTTTCTGTCAACACAAATACAGAGCCTACCTCCCAAAATAGCATGTTCTTGGTCCAGTGACTGGAAAACATTAAAGATATAGAATGAATTAAATTAAATAGCTTGACCTCCCTCAGAGAGGGTCTTTGATATCATAAATACCATCAAAATTATAATCATCTTCACTTTTATAATTAAACCAATTCAAGGCAATTAAGATAATCTAAACAAATATTATCTATTGGGATAATGCTCCTCCACTATTTCCTATTTTGTTCTTAAGTTTTGTTCTTAAGATTAAGTTTTATTAGTGAGATCAAGTCTTTGTTTCTACTGTCTGAGATAGGTTTAGGCTGCCTATTCCTGCTTTTTCACCTATAATTTAAGATCAAAAGCATCAATTATTTATTCATCTAAGTATATTTAAATCCTTTCTTCCATGGAGATTAATATCTCTGTGAGTTCATATGTCCTCTTTACGTAACTTCATTTGACATAAGTTTCTTTATTTGCCTAAGATAAGATTTTTTTCACTTATCCCTTGGTCATTAACCTATAATTTAACGTCGAAAGCCTCATTTATTCATCTATGTATTTAATTTTAATTAAATATCCTTGCCTGATATAATCATACTTACACATTGGTGATCATTGATCACAATATCACCAGGCTGGGTCTCATCTTTTAAGAATCTGTAAGGTATGATTTCTATAATATGTGTACATTGTTTTTTCTTTTCCTTTTTTTTTTTTTTTTTACTAATCATTTTATTTTGTTACATTTCAAATGATATCCCCCATCCCAGTAAGTACTCTACCAACTTCTTATCTCATCCCTACTATCCTCCTTCCCCTAGCCTCTATGAGGGTGCTCCTCCACCCACTCACCAATGCATGCCTCACCCCTTTAATATCCCCTATGCTGGGCCATCAAGCCTCCCTCACTTCCCATTGATATCACATAAGGCCATCCTCTGCTAATATGTATCTGTAGACCTCCATGCATACTCTTTGGTTGGTGGTTTAGTTTCCTGGAGCTCTGGGTAGGCCAATTAGTTGATATTGTTTTTCTTATGGGATTTTAATCCCTTTAGCTCCATCAATTCTTCCCTAGTTCTTCCATTGGGGGTCCCTGACTGAGTCCAGTGGTTGGATATAAGTATCTACATCTGTATTGGTCAGCTGCTCATAGAACCTTTTTCTACAAAGCCAGGTGTTCACCTGGTAGTTGAATTCTGAAGGCATGGTTTTGTGTCATGCAAGAAATACATAAT
The DNA here is from genome assembly GCA_030674055.1 of Rhabdomys pumilio. Taxonomy (NCBI): domain Eukaryota; kingdom Metazoa; phylum Chordata; class Mammalia; order Rodentia; family Muridae; genus Rhabdomys; species Rhabdomys pumilio. Next base: position 50,710,124 of record JANHMN010000015.1, on the reverse strand, counting down.
CAACATTTTCATCTTCCCCCAAATCAAGGTATCAGATGGCTTGCTAAATGGAGTATCCACATATTTTTTCAGTTCTTTCTAAAACTTCTGGATCATCCAAGGCAGTTTCATCAATTATTTTGATCCTCATTACAGTGCACATTTAACAATTTTATATGTGTGAACAATGAGCTGTGATCAAATCTACTGCCAGTGCCTCATTTCTAACTCTTTCTGTATTCTCAGTACAACTTTTTTCTCCCAACTTTGTGTCTTTTCATTTTAATCTACTAAGTTGACTTAATGCAGCCAATATGTACCTGGGTACAGGAATGTCCCTGGTACATGGGCAACTACCTTACCAGGAGTCATATCTCTGAATAAAATCTGACAGCTTCGGTTCCCATTGAGCTGTCAATAACTTCTCAGTATAAGACTTTGTGAGCCCCTCCCATCCCATGCTGGTTTGTTTGTTTATTTGTTTGGCTAGCTTGATCTTGTGTAATTCTTTTACATGTAGTTCCATTTACATGAGTTCATATGTGCAATTCTGCTGTTTTGACCAACAAATACTGTTTTTCTGCAGATTTTCATTACCTTCAGCTCATAGAATGTCTGTCCCTTCAGCAAAAGTCTCCAGGCATTGGGCGTGATATGGATGGTCCAATTAGTTATGAGCACTGTATCATCTCTTATTTTCTTTTTGTGGATCAGTTTTTAGTCCCTGCATTAATTGTCATACCCATACTTTCTTGAGAATTGAAAGCTGCACCAATTAATGAATGTACAGCTAGATTTGGGGAGACAGTTTAAGACTATTCCATTCAGTAAAATAATAATTGGTTCTCTGTTCAGGTTTGTGACCTACCCAGTCACAGGTTATTAGACCAGTTAGCATTATTACTAATAAATTCTGGGTCTAGTTTGCTTTAAATCTAGGCCAAATGGATAGTACCAACTTAGATAAGGACAAGTGAATCATAGGCAGAGTCATAGCGACCTGACCCCTAAACCTTCACCCAGCTGATACCCTGTTCTGAAAGATATCTGTACTCCCCCTGAACACCTATGCTCCTGTGTCATCCCCTTCCCTACACCCTACATTTTTGTGTTTATAACCCCTGTGTTAAAAAGTAAAAATTATGATTTGATAATAAAATAAAGATAGATAAAAGAAAAAATGTAGACCAAAATTAGTTGGTTAATGACGTAATATTTGTGGTATTGCACTAGTAGTCATGTCTTGCCAGGCCTGCTGTTAATTTACTCTCCAGGGTCACTCTTGAGTAAGTCTGGTGATTGCTTTTATTTTCCTGGAGCATGCATAACACTTTTTAACACTATAATAACTGGTTGGTAGTGTTAAAGTTTAAAGGTCAGTAACAAGTTAATTTAACCAAGTCTATTGATTCAAGTATGTGATATTCAGAAATGATCTGTTAGTCTTAAGTTCTGGAGGGTAAGCAAGTACAATAGCAACAGTTTGTAATTATCTGGAGTCTATGGTACCATACTGGCCAACAACTTGAAGAGACTACTCACACCTATCATTGGGCTTTTTGTTTAATATTTTTTGGCACCTGAGAAAGGAGCTGCCCCTCCATATAAGATTATTTCATTTAAAATTTTAAAATATATATTGAACTATATATGTATAATATGAAGCTTCTAAAATCAAATGGAGTCTACATTGCTTTTATAATCATCTTTACTAGTAGATATCCCTATGAAACCCTTTAGGATACCACACTAACCACCCTCTATCATATCACTAAACCTCTCCAGTCCCATTATTTGTCTTTCCCACTTCATTTCACTTTTATTCTACTCTAACCCCTTGAAATCCCCCAATTGGGCCATATCTAGATTTCTGATTTCTATAGCCATGCCTACTTAAACATATGCATAATAAAAATTCAAAACTATGATCAACACTAAGGATGATTATTTTCAGCACCATCCATTACATCCACATTGTACATTTTCTATTTAGATGAACAAAGTTCCATATGTATAACTACCATAATTTCATTATTGGTTCTTCTGTTGAACATCCAGGCTCATTATATGTTTATGCTTTTCTGGATTTTGAATAGGACAACAGTGAATAGGATTAGCGAGTGTCTCTATAATATGATGTAAAGTCCTTTGGTTATATGTCCAGAAATAGTAAGGCTAGATTTGAAGTAGATCTATGCCTTTAGATAACTCTACAGTGATACTTATAGTAGATACACCAGCATGTGTACATGTCATCCTTTATTTCCATCAATATCATCATGCCTTGGATGATTCTTAACTGCATCTAAAAAGAGAAAGCACAGTACAATAGAGTTTTACCATCTGGAGTTTTTATCTTTTTAAGAAATGTTTTACAGGTTGAGAATGATTTCAGGTTGAAACGTGTGCTTGGCATAATAATTTCAAATAAATAGGTTTTTGAAGTGAAGTGTGAAACAAGCTTTGGTGAACAGGTGATTAATTTGATAAATTGGGTGTTTTAGTTATTTACATTCTAAGAGATGTTAGTTGGCTAAGACCTCACCTTAAGCTCACCACAAGAGGATTTAAGTCTCTGTTTGATGTTCTCTAGGAGGATGCAAATCCTAATTCCCCTTGATAATTAACTGATGAAGGAAGAATAGCTATGCAGAAAGTAGAGGAAGCTGTGAGTTATCAACAGATACATCATATTGTATGACTATGATCAATTGTTGGCTGTTTGCATTATTGCTACCCATGTGCTCACATAAGTCCCTTGGCAAAAGAGACCATTATTGTGGATTCATCTTTCTTCATCTCCAAAGAAAGTTTTAACACCCTGTTCTGAAGCTGTTGCTGTGTTAATATAGAATTGTAGGTCAAGGTCACAAAAGTATTTTGAGAAAGAACTTAATGAAATATTCCTTATTCCAAACAGCAATTAAATTGGTTATTGAACATCACTGATATTTGGCCTATTACATGGCAAATGTTTTAGGCAAATTTCATGATCATTATCTAAAAAAAAAGTTATCGTTTTCCTCTATGCATGCTTTTCTATTTCCTGTAAATTTATGCATGCAGCCCACAGAAAAGGTGTTTGCTGTATTTACAGACAGCTCATCTAATGAGAAGGCAATATATGCAACTAGATCACATGTTCATTTTCCCAAATTTCTCCCTGCCTCAACACAAATAATTGAATTACATGCTGTTTTAAATGCTAAAAAAATCATGCTTTCAATTTGTATACTGATAGCCAATATATAGCTCATGGTTTTTTTTAATTGTTTAAAATTGTTCCTTTTTTAGATATTACTAATTCTCAGATTTAACAGTTATTTATACAAATACAGCTTAATTAAAAAAATATTTTCTGTTCCTTAAATTCCTAAGACATTTAAGAGCCCATACTAGATTGCCTAGACCCCAGGAAAATGCCACAGCATATTTGCATACCAGGCAGATTATAGGCCTTATAGAAACAATTGGCCATATAATCTTATCCTTTACATTATCAAAATAGTAATAGTTTGAGACAATAATTTGGTATTTCCAGAGAGTGTGCAAGTCAAATTGCAAAAATTTGTTCTCAGTGTTCTCAATTTCTTTATAATGGTGTTAATACTTGAGGACTTATACCTAATCAATTATGACAAATGTATGTTATTCATTTCTAATTTTGAAAGATTAAAATATGTACATGTGACTTGACATCTTTTCTGGCTTTCTAGTTCCAACTGTTTTAACAAGAGAAGCAACTAAAAATGTAATTAGTTGTTGCCTACATTATTTTTTATGCTTGGTGTTCCATATCAAATTAAGATAGGTAATGGAAATGGCTATTGCAGTCAGACATTTGAAATGTTTTATTGACAATTTAATATTACCCATATTACTGTGATTTCTTATAATACTCAAGGATAAGGTATTGTGAAACAGACATTATGGAATTTTAAAATAATATCTTCATAACTCTCTGAGTGTGGGAGGAGCATCTACTGGTGCTTCTGCCCTGGTTTTACAAGAAACTCTTAAAGAAATGGCTTTGAAAAAATAAAGAGGGGGAGTTATACCCTCCAAGGTCACCAAAAGCACATGTTGCCTTTGTCTTATTTGTTTTAAGTTTTTTGCAAACTGATGCTAAATATCAGTCTGCAGTAGATTGCCACTGGCATTCAGTCACTTCCAACTTATTTGGAAGGGTCAAATGGAAAGGTGCCCTAACTAATACATGGAATAGTCCTGACCCTGTTTTAATTTGGGGCTGTGGCTTGGTGTGCATTTTTTTCACAAAAAAAGCATGGAGCCTGATGGATGTTGAAAAGATTGGTTTGTCAAGTGGACACAGATCCTGAGCTTAATGATTATGATACTAATGATAAAGATGGCTCAAAATCTCTATCAGCCAGCTGAGTTAACCTGACATATAGCCTCCACTCTTACGGGAGAGTGTTTTTATCATTACTTAAAGTCACCCATTATATACCTGGTATCCAGACTTTGTTTCTGGTCCCTGTCAATTACTAGCTGGATTAGATACTTGGGACATTCCCACTTACAATTTTATTTTCTACACTACTTTGACCATTAATTATAATCTTGTTGCTTTTAACATTTGAACTTTGTATCTTAAACAGATTGTTGCCTTTACACAGGATCCCTCTCAGCAAGCTCAGCTATTCACCATGGCAGTTATCCATTGCTATGAAGAAATGCATTGAGTACATGCTCACAGGTCCTTTGGTCTGAATGCATTTGTGGCTTTGGTCTGTATGGGAAAAAGTGTGCCATAGATGACCCGTAATCAAAGACAGGTAAGACTGTTCTTGAGCTCCTATCGACCTAAGATAGAGGCATACATCAATAATATGTATGTTTTCCATGACAGGTAATAAGGAGCAATATAGACATAGACCTAAGACAGGCAAGGTTGCCAGGCCACTCTTTACCCTAGACAGGATAATAGAAAGCAAGCAAATCTTGTGCCCCAGTGCTGCTGGCACTGCTCATCAAAAATAAATAAATAAATAAATAAATAAATAAATAAATAAATAAACAAACTAACTAACTAATTAAGGGGAATTGTGCCCTCTTCCCAGCCTTGGGCAGGCTGGAAAGACCTTGTTTACCACAATAGACCTAGTAATAGGACTTAGGTGGAGTTATCCACCTTGGCTACAGGTACAACTTCCTATAGGAACTTAGAAAAATAGAGTGCCCACTGGGCTTGCCTTGCAACATAATCCAGATGAAACAAAGAAAGGTTTCTCCAACCCATCTCCAACTGAAACAAAGGATGGGTTCCATGGAGCCTTCCCTTTAAATAGAAGAGCTAAATATTAAACTTTGAGCCTTGGTCAGAAAACTTTGTCTTGGCTTTATGCTTCTCTCACCTCTCCGTCTCCTTTTTTCATTTCCAGCCTTCCTTTCAAGAAAATCTAGTTTGTCTGTGGCCACAGGCAGTACAGCAATGCATACTTTTTAAATAACTAAAATAAAACTAGACACACAAGATATGAAAATAAAGAAAAACAAAATCATTGATCTAGTAAGGTGGAATAGGAACTGGTTATTCTCAAGCCATGCTCATGAGAACATGAATAAGAATATTCACTTTGGAAAATATAATTAAAGGATGCTGTTGCAGTGTGGTGTAACACAGTGTGCTGTCCAGTTGTATTCTTAAACATTATACATGTGCCCAGAACTTACACTTTCATAGCTGTCAGCATGTGGAATGGACAAAGATGTTCTTTCTGCGTTAAATAACCACCAAAACACAGCACTGTATTCATTTGAGGTGCTTCAAAATCTATAAAACTTCAGACCACTGAAGGCCCAATGCCATTTGATATGTCTCCAACACAATATCTATACCTAAGACTCACAGAACTTTGTTGGGGAGGTCATACAATTACATTTAGCAGTTCCTATTTTAATTAAGAAACTCCCTGTTTCCTAAAATATAAAGTCATATTTTTATTTTTTATATATTTTTAAATTTTGTGTGTCTGTGTGTGTGTGTGTGTTTGCTTCTATGTGAGTGTGTTGGAGTTTGGAAACTCTCACCATCAATTTATTATAGGAAAAATCAGGTACAAAGTTTAAAGGGCAAGGAGGGGAGCAGTTGGTTTACTAGGAAAAATATTATCAGGTAACCTTTAAGCTAATTGGTCCTGAGTAAGGTGATGGGTACTGAACAGGAGCATTTCAGAACATTGAGATAGCAGAGCATGAGAATTATAATCATAATTTTGGATTATTAGTAGCATTATTCATATTCTGCCACACAAACCATAAGGAGCTCTCACATAGACACAAGAAAGGCTGCAGCTTGTCAGCTCTGATTCAAGGTATTTTAGACATAACAATTCATATTGACCTGTGATTTGATGAGTACTACATAAACTTTATGAAATTTTTTAAGAATAGCAAACCTCATACAGAACATTCAGAACATAAAGAACAAAATAGGGTATATGGTTCTTGAGCCAATTCACTTCTCCGTGTCAATGACTGGCAAGCAAGTTAGAGCAACACTATGAAATAGTTGACAGGCATGGTAAAAAATAGCTACAGCTACTCTGAGGAGGGGAAAGGGGGTCAGATTATAAAAGTATGTATGTTTGCATGTATGTATGTATGTATGTATGTATGTATTATGTATGTACACAATGCTTACATGTGGTGCCTTCAGAAGTTAGAAGAAAGCATCAGATTCCCAGTAACTAGCATCATTTTGTTGTAAATTATTAATAGGGTACTGTGAATGTAACCCCGGTCAAGTGCAAAAGCACCAAGTGCTCATAACTGTTGAGAATCTCTGATGTGGATCCTTGTGGTTGGAATGCAGAGAAATCCTCCAGGCAAGAAGTTAGGCTGGGAGCTGTGGCTACAGAGGCTCACTAAAGGCCTTCTCCATGGTTCCCCATGGCGGGTCCATGCATTTAGGAGATTTATTTTCATGATGGATGGTAGTCGAGTCTGGATTCACACCCTCATCAAACTCAGGGCAGATCTGAGTTAAATACGAAGGGACAAAGGGGGGAGGGTCTGAGGAAGAATGCTTAATTGGCTACACCTTCTGACCTTCAGGAATCTCATCAGTATGTAAATATCTCTAGGGCTGAGTCCTGTAGTCACACCCTCTACCTGTGCTCTTTGTGCTGCATTGTCCTACATGACTGAACAGTGTAGATTAATGGAGTTCCATGCCATTTGTTAGGAGTCTGGATTCTAGGAGAACAGAGAAATAAATGCCCATTCCTTTCAGGGTCTCTGGGCTATTTCCAGCCAGCGCTTCTACCAAAAAACAAGACCTCTTTTACGGCCCTACATCTTAAGCCTAGAAATTTAAATTTTTAGTTGACACATAGTAATTTTACATAATTTAGAATCCTGAATGACAGGCCGATGACTATATAAAAGATATAATTGATAACACAGTCATTGGCCTATTACCCTAATTATTTAACATTATTTTAATTAAATACATTCAAAATTCCCTCTATTATCTATTTTTAGTTTTAATTGTTTAATTTTGCCAAGAATTGTGATCATATGATATTGTATTAAAAAGCTTATAGTGTTTCACCCCTCCTTATGTTCCTTTTTCAGTTTCCTGGTTTCTTTAGTGATTCCAGGATATGTACTCAAATCTGAAGATTTGAGGCCAGGACCATCTGATGAGAGAGAACATGCTATGTTTAGCCTTTTGTGTCTAATTTGCATCACTCAATATGATCTTTGCTAGTTTAATTCATTTTTGCTGTGAATTTCCTGGTTTCATTTTTCTTTACAACTGAACAGTAATACACAGTATACGAGTACCATGTTTTTAGGAAGTACAACACTAATAGACATGCCATGGTGTATGGGTGTGATAGGGGTGGTGAAACTCACAAGTCTTCAAACCTAGCAATAGAACTACAAGTGAATAATAAATACTGAGACCAAAGAAATAGTCATTCCAAGATAAAAACATCAATAAATCAACCCAGAAAATATACATAAAATGCATATAAATATTATACAGACTGAGCAGTTTCATTTAAATTTTATACATATATAATAGCATACACCCAAAAACACACCCAAACACACACACACACACACACACACACACACACACACACCCCAAAAGAAGCAATTAAAGATTAGAGGCTATTAATTTGAAGTGGCAAGGACAGGGCAGCACATGCAAGTGTTTGGATGGAGGGAGGGAAGGGAAAATGCTGTAATTATATTATAATCTCAGAAACTAAATATAAAATACAAAAAAAAAAAAAGAAAAAAACTGTTAAAGTTATTTTACTTGTGAGCCAGAGGAGAATACTGACTTTAACATTGTCATAACATCTTCTGATATTAAAAATTTATCAAGAGACTATGAGTTGTCTCAGTGGATAATGGCACTTGCTGGAAAGCCTGAGTTCAGTTCCTTGGATCCATGTAGTGGAAAGAAAGAACCAAGTCCTTCAAGTTGTTTTTATACCTAGACATTTGCATTACAGAGTTTACAAACACACACACACACACACACACACACACACACACACACACACACACGCATACACACACTCCATATATTTAATAACATGTTTTTAAAATATAGAGTGAACATTATTTCTTACTTTAAAGCTTCTAAAATTTTTAGCAAAGCCAGGGCCTTGTTTTCAGGAGTAATGTGCATATCCTACATTTATTATTCTAAGAATCTTGTGCCAAGAAATCAGATTTGTAGAGCTTTTATAACTTGCTTTTCATTGTTATAATGGACACATGAAACTTCAACTGAGAAATGTTCTTTAAGCCTCTATGGAGGTAAAAGAATATTTGGTCCATTTTATTGTCATTAAAATTTCCAAACATGCTAATTTTATGTTAAGCAGCTGGTTACCAGATGGGTAACAGAAAGACAAATCTTTACAATTATACATAAATATTGTTATAAAATAGAATGAGATAGAATAAAATAGTAAAACGAAGAAATGAAAACTGACTCCAGAGATAAATCAATCTATGTAACCACAAATTTATTCCAGTCATTTCCAGACAACACCTTCTGTATATATCAATTCTAAATCAAAATGTAAATTAATTTTAAATAGTGTTTCATAATTATTTATGTTCTTACAATGTGGATGTAGACTGTAGTACAGCCATAGAGAGATGACTTTCCAATTAAATCTCTGCATTTAAATTAGTCAGAACTGCCCTAAATGTTGCCCTCACACCAAGCACTCAGTTTGTACTTCATTATCATTGTCTAAACTTCAGGAATAATTTTGCCTGTGTTTTCTTAATTTAACAAAACATTAAGAACTAAAATCTCAGATTCACAGACTGATACTGTCACTGTGTCAAAGAGATCCTGTGAATGAGACATGACATATTGGGTGAGTCTAGACCATTTTACAATTTAACTAAACTGATCTCATTTGGAAAATCTAAGACAAACAAAAAGTGTGCATCTACTTAGCACATGTCACCCAACAGAGACTGACATAAAAATATTCCACAGGAACAGTATTTGTATTGAATATAGTGGTTTCCACAGTGCTTATCAATAGGTAGATAGGCTCTCGTCCACTTAAGATAAGAAAATAAATGTATTTGGCTATATTTTTGTGCATTGTATAATCAGATGTTGATTTCTGTGCCTAGACATCTGGTTGCAATATGGACACTGGATGGTCCTCTTGTCTGTAAAAATTATTTGTATTACCTATAATTGGTTAATAAAGAGCTGATCAGTCAATAGCTGAACAGGAAAGTGGAGGTAGAACTTCTGATTGCAATGAGAGGGTCTCTGGTAAGGATAAGAGAGAAACAGAGAGATTAACCATGAGCATTCCTCATGAGCAGGTCGACAGATGACACAGATGAAGCAGGAGCAGCCAAGGCAAGTACTGGTTTATGTGGCTGGATATTAGGCAGCCACAGGCAAGCTTGAATTTATGAGTGTCTACCCAGCTATAGTGCTTAAAGCTTATTAGTAAATATAAGGTCTCCATATCATTATTTTGGAGCTACAGCAGTCAAAGAAAAGCCCCAAAATTACTTTTAAAATGATGTTTTGATAAACTCTTCTGAAAGAATAAAACATTTTTCTTAATGTTACTATGTAGCAGCGAAGATAAACTGAAGAAATTACACTCAGGCAATGAAGAAAAAATAATTTCATAGGATTTTTGGAAGCACTGGAAGTGAGAATAGATGTTTTTAAAATAAGATGCAGAAATTTGGATATGGAAAATTGGTGTGTAATTTTACAAAAAGCTAGCAAAATAGTGTATTATTTTGGATAAGAACAAAACTATGCCTATGGTGTTTTGCGAGAGAAAAAATAACATATGGTTACTTGTAAATGGCGTTATTATCTTGAAATCAACAAAATTGTGTAGTTGGGAAAAATTAGATCTGAAAACATGATTATAACAGAGATAGTGGATTGTTTGGGGAAACTCTCTGAGGAAAGGAAATATGTTCACATTATACCCAAGAAACTAGAAAGTGAAGTTTCCATAGTCAAAGGGGGGAGTATAATAGTCCTAAATATTCAAGGGTTTTATTGCTATTAAAAAAATAAAAGGATTCATTAGAAATTTTGCATCTTTTAATTATTTTAGAGTATATACATCAATTTAAGCTGAGATGCAAAAATATTAGCAGTTGGGAGGAATATTATGTTTGACTTTGCTATTCACTTCTTTGTTTTTGAGATTGTAACTTACTTATGATTTTTTTCCTTCCCTTCACAGCCTCAAAGTCCTTTCATTTACCCTTCCTACTCTTCTTCTAATTCAATATTTCTTTTATGATTTATTGTTATTGCATGAATACATGTATATATAATATACATAATCTATATGAGTCTATATTTATTATGTTACCTGTATGTATATTTTCCATCCTGATATTTGGCACCAAACAACCAGTTGGTATGCTCTTCTCTGGAAAGGACCACCTTTCCTGCTCTCTGCTTTCATCAGTTGCTTGTAGTTATATGTATGTGGTTGGGGCATTCTGGTATTTTCCATATCTAATTTGTCATCATGTTCATTGATGTCATTCTTGTTCATCTCACATAAGGCAGTCATGTTGGTGAGACTTTACGAGTATAGCTTCTCATATTACTAGGAGACATAAACTCATAGCAAAGTCCCTAATGACCTTGGTCTTAAAATATTTCTGTCCCTCTTCCACACTGTTCTCTGAACCTTACGTATGAAAATATTTTATAGCTGTCTCCACTGGGACTAGGTGCCACAACTCTGTATTTGGTTGTGGTTTTCTGTGGTGATCTGTGTCTGTTGCAAAGAGAAATATCCTTGATGAGGCATGAAGACTGCACTTATTCATTGTTATAAAGACATTTACACCCATTATAATGCCTATAAATTACATCAATGACTAGCATGACATAATTATACTGGTGTATAGTAGCATACATAAATTTGAGGTAACCGTTAGCTCTTTGATTGGACTTAAAACCAGCATTGATTATGCTGCTTGGTTGGTGGCCCTCATAGATGCAAAGGGGAGGAGAAATTATAGTGGTGAGTTTGAACTACTCCTCTTTAATTCTCTTTGGGTTGGGTTGCAAGCTTCCAGCCTCCTCTCTCCTGTGAACTTTTTGGATTCATGAATGAAAGGAATATACACATTATCTTATTTTGGAAATTCTTGGCTAACTCAATGAATGGGCACTTTTAAACCTTCCCCTGCTACCCAAGGCCCAATTGGGAAAGCAGCCAGTGACCAACTACCTGAATTCTCACATGGCTAGTTGGTTTTCTCTCCTGCAGCTCCTGCATCCTATTCTTCTTTTTCCAGTCATAATGTTTTTCCATTGTTCTTCTCTGCATTCTAACCTGAACAAATCTATGGGTCCCGCTTCATACCCAGACATTGGCATTTGGCATCTGTATTGATTGATCAAAAAACCAATTGGGAACAAGGACCTTTAGTGTTTTGACAGGCAGATTCTTGATTGAATCAAAGTGTTAGAACAAATTTACAACAAAAAATAGGGTTAAAAACTCTGGGAGGAGGAGTCATGGAAGGCAACATTTGGAATGTAAATATATGAAACAATTAATTAAAGAAAACCATCAATGTGACTAGTACTTGAAATTAGTGGTTGTATATTCTACTTCAATAA
>JANHMN010000015.1:50674527-50690471 GCA_030674055.1 Rhabdomys pumilio | reverse complement strand
CTCTCTCTCTCTCTCTCTCTCTCTCTCTCTCTCTCTCTCTCTCTCTCACTTTACATATTTTAACATTATGAATGTGTGTACACAGACATTGACATTTTTCCTTGACATTTTGATCCAAACTTACAATGGAAGTCATGTATTCAAAAATTATGAATTGACATAATACCTTGGGAACCATGGTAACAACTAGTGATACGGTGCCCACACTGGGTATGGGATGGCATAAAAAAAAAAAGCAACACATTGAAATTTACTCTGCAGTGTCCCTGAGTACTAGGCTTATTTCCATATTGTCAAATGAACTTTGCTAGAAGGTTGCTATCAAACACTTGGTAATACTATTTGGCATTACATCTCCTATTCTCTACTTTCATTTGGAAAATTTAATGAGAAATAAGATCTCTATAGATCTTGGATTTGCTAAGCAAATAAAGTTATGTATATCTTCAGCAATTTCTATAGTATGTCAAATACACATATATATATATATATATATATATATATATATATATATATATATAAAGAATAAACTACTGTTCAACTAATGCTTTATTGGATATTACAGTTTTGTTTTTAATTACATCAGTAGTAATAATGTATGATATCAATAGCAATGACTTCCTACAATCTCAGATACCGTTCAGAGAATTAGATTCCCCAACAGACACATGTATCTATTCTGCAATCCTGTTTGTTCTAAAAATATAGTTAACTAGTATAAATTGACAGTAGTAGTTCCAAAGTCTTCCAGAATTTCAGTGGTTCTGTCAATCCTCATTAAACATTTAAAATAATATTTTAATAATAAATTCATCAAATTACAGTGTTCAGTTGGTCCTAGATTTCTGTTTTATTGTGTCTGACATTATTTAAAAAACTTCTTCTATTACTGATGAACAGGGATAGCAGCACAGATGAAATAGAAAGAAAGTTAGTAAGGTTTTGTGATTTTTTATTTGACTTGCTGTATGTTCATCTCAACTGAATTCAAATTACCCAAACCTTTCTCTTTATATACAGCTTAGTTAAATAAATTATTGCAAAATGATTACACGTACAATACCAAACAGAAGCAAACAGTAAAATGTGATAGCTATAATAATATCATTAGGGGGGAACTCATTTTTCTGTAATTCATCATTATCTAGAGTTATTTTATGACTGGAAAAACGAATTTCTCTGGTAGTCCAGATTCTCCAAATTCTACTGATTTGTCTGAAGTTATGTTGGGTTTGTATCACAAAAAGAAATAATAGGTTCACTTCAAATATGATTTAATATGGTTTATTAAATACAAATATTGTGATTTAGTTTAAGGAGAGATTTTTCTGTTTAAAATGTTGTGACTTTTAAATAGGTTTGGTGATGTATTATACAGATTTCATAATATTAGATACTACAAAAAATAGTGTTAAATGAAAATTGTTAAGTTCCTGGTGAATAAGGGAATAGAACTGCATGGCTTATAAGAGGTAATATCTTAGGTACATAAAATTTGATTATCCTACAATGCAGTCACTATGAGAGACTGCATTATTTATTTTCTTATGCATCAAACAATGAGAGAATGGCACTATTTATTTTCCTTTCTTTTTTCTTATGCCATTGTGAATATAAGGTGTAAGTGTAAGAACACATACTTATTATTGTACTGATGAATATGGGCTCTTGGACAACAATGTGAGTGTATAGAGATCATCTTTCCATCTTGAGATAGTCTTTATTATTATTTTACTTATATTTGAGATTATAACATAATCATGTCCTTTACCCATTCACTTCCTTTCTCCCAAATTTATATATTTCTCCTTGCTTTTAAAAAAAAATCATTGCCTTTTTATAATAGTAATTACAATAATTATATAATAACGGTTATTATTTATTATTATTATTAATTATTATTATTATTATTAATTTTATTTAGAATCCTCCTGGTCCCACCTTCCCGTAGTTTCTCATCTGATTTCCCCTCAACCCCACCAGAACTCTCCCCTCACTGGAGTCTCAAGTCTATCCAGTATTCGACATGTATTTTCCCACTGATACCAGACCAGGCAGTCTTCTGCTATATATGTGTGTGCCTAAGACTAGCTCCTGTATGCTGCCTGGTGGGTGGAACACTGCCTGGGAGCTCCCAGTGGCAAGAGTTAGCTGAGACTGCTGGCCTTTCTATGGGCTCTTCCTCCTTTTCAGCTTCTTCCTTCTTTCTCCTAATTCAACCACCATAGGGTTCCCTGACTTCAGACCAATGGTTTGGTGTGTAAGTATCTGCCTCTGTCTCAGTCAGCTACTGGTTGGACCTCTTGGAGGACAGCCATGCTAGGTTCCTGTCAAAAAGCGCACCATAGCATCAGTAACAGTGTCAGGCCTTTGTGCCCCACAATGATATGGATCTCAAGTTGGGCCGTTACTAGTCTGCCTTTCCCTCAGTCTCTTTTCCAGTTTTGTGCCTGTAGTTTTACTAGATGGGGACAATACTGGGGCAGATATTTTGAGTGTGCATTTGTAACCCATCATTCTACTTGTGGCCCTGTTTATTCACTGGAGGTAGAATCTTTTGTTGCCTTTCCCCGCTGTTGGGCATTTCATCTAAGGACTCTCTCTCTTTGAGTCCTGAAAGTCTCCTACCTCCAATGTCTCTGATACTTTCTAGAGAGTCTGCCCAACTCCCATCCCTGAGGCTGCATATTTCCATTCATTCTGCTGACCCTCTGGGCTTCTTTCCTGTCTCCCTTCCCATTTCCAGGCATACCTGATTCTGTTTCCCCTTTGTCTTCCCCATCCTTTCTCCAACTCAGGTCTCTCCCTCCCTCTGCCTCTCATGATTATCATCTTCCCCATTCTAAATGGTATTGAATCACACCCAGCTGGGACTGTCTTCTTGTTCATCTTCTTAAGGTCTGTAGGTTGTATCCTAGAAATTCTCTACTTTTTTGCTAATATTCACTTATTAGTGATTATATACCATGCCTGCCCATTTTTGTCAGAGTTATCTCAGGAAGATACTTTTCAGTTTCATCTACTGTCTGCAAAACTCATGATGTCCTCATTCTTAATAGCTGAATAGTATTCCATTGTTTAAATGAACCACATATTTTGTATTTATTCTTCCTTTGAGGGACCTCTGGGTTTTTTCCAGCTTCTGGCTATTATAAGTAAGGCTGCTGTGATCAGAGTGGATCATGTGTCCTTTTGGTATGGTGGGACATCCATCCTTTGGGTTATGCTCAGGGGCAGATTAGCTGTGGCTTCAGGTAGAAATATTTCCAGTTATCTGAGGAACTGCCAGATTGATTTTCCGAGTTGTTGTACCTGTTCGCAATCCCGCCAGCAATGGGAACATGTACCTCTCTCCACATCCTCCCCAGCATATGCTGTCACCTGAGTTTTTGATCTCAGCCACTCTGACTGGTGTATGGTGGAATCTCAGGGTCATTTTGATTTGCATTTCCCTAATGACTAAGGATGTTGGACATTTCTTTAAGTGATTCTCAGCCATTTAAGATTCCTCTATTCTGAATTCTGTTTAGCTATAGAAACATACAATGATAAAAACAAAACATCCTCTGCAAAAACCCCATTTTGTGATTGGGTTGTTTGATTTTTTGGAGATCAGCATTTTGAGTTCTTTATATTTGGATATTAGCCCTGTATGAGGTGTAGTGTTAGTGAAGTTTTTTTCCCAATCTGTAGGTTCCCTATTGACTGTGTTTTGCCTTTCAGAAGCTTTTCAATTTCATGAGGTCCTATTTATCAATTCTTGATATTAGAGCCTGAGCCATTGGAGTTGTGTCTATGAAATTTCCCCCTGTGTCAATGAGTGTAATAACTTTCCCACTTTTTCGTCTATTAGATTCAGTGTGTCTGGTTTTATGTTGAGGTCATTGATCCACTTGGACTTGAACTTTGTGCAATGTGATAAATGCGAAACTATTTTTATTCTCCTACATACAGACTTCCAGTTAGACCAGGACCATTTGTTGAGGATGTTTTGTTTTTATAGTTGTATGTATTTGGCTTCTTTGTCAAAGATCAAGTGTCTGTAAGTGTGTGGTCTTTATGGGTCTTCATTTCTATTCCATTGATTGGCCTGTCTGCCTCTGAATTAATTCCATGTGGTTTTTATCACTTTTGTTCTGTAGTATAGCTTGAGGTCAGGGAGGGTGATTCCTCCAGAAGTTCTTTTAATGTTAAGAATTGTTTTTGCTATCCTGTTTTTTTTTTTTTTTTTCATATGAAATTGAGAACTGTTCTATTGATGTCTGAGTTATGTTGGAATTTTGATGGGGATTGAGTTGAATCTGTAGATTGTTTTGGTTGTTCTTGGAATTTTTTGTGAGAATTTTATTGAGTATTTTTGCTACAATTATAAACAAAATTGGCCCGAAGTTCTCTTTCCTTGTTGGGTTTTTGTGTGGTTTAGGTATCAAAGTAACTGTGGCTTCATAGAACAAACTGTGTAGAGTGTTCTTTCTGTTTCTATTTTGTGGAATATTTTGAGGAATATTTGTATTAAGTCTTCTTTGACGATCTGGTAGAGTTCTGCAATAAAACCGTCTCACCCTGAACTTTTTTTTTGTTGTTTTTGGGATGTTTTTAATGACTGTTTCTATTTCCTTGGGGCATATGTGACTGTTTAGAAAGTTTATCTGCTCTTGGTTTAAGTTTGGTGCATGGTATCTATCTAAAGAGTTATCCATTTTATTTATATTTTCCAGTTTTCTAGACTAGAGGATTTGTAGTAAGACCTGATTATTTTTTTAATTTCCTCAGTTTCTGTTGTTATGTCTCCCTTTCTCTTTCTGATTTTGTTAATTTGGATACTGTTTCTGTATTCTTTAATTAGTTTAGTTAAGGGTTTAATCTATCTTGTGGATTTTCTCAGAGAATCAGCTTTGGTTTTGTTGACTCTTTGTGTTATACACTTTTGTTTCTAATTGTTTGATTTCTGCTCCGAGTTTGATTATTTCTGTACTTCTCTTCTGTGTGTTTGCTTCTTTTTGTCAGAATGTTCAGGTGTGCTATTAAGTTGCTACTGTAGGATCTCTCTAATTTCTTTCTGAGGGCACTTAGTACTATGAATTTTCCATTTAGCTCTGCTTTCATTGTATCCCAGAAATTTGAGTATGTTGAAGTCTAGAAAGTCTTTAATTTCTTTCCCTATAGTTTCCCTGACCAAGTTATCACTGAGTAAAGAGTTTTTCAGTTTCTATGGGTATGAGTTTTTATTCTATACTGATCATTATATTGTCCTTTTTACCCCCTTGAGTAATGTCCCATCTCAAATCCTTGAGTTGTCTCCAAGGGATGATATTTTGCTTAAGAATCATCAGTTGGAATGTGGAGATTTGTTCTCATATGAATTTGACTAGAGCATTTAACACATGAGGTACATAAATGAGAACAGTGAGCAAAAGCAGGATTTGTCTCACTAGTTTAAATATTGTTGTAGTCAGCCAGGAGTATCAGGAAAAAAATGATTCATATCAGTTTTGATTCTGATGTCTGACTTTAGCCCTTTCATCTAATCTCTGGTGGACTATGGCCAGACTCTTCCTGATAATGCCTAAATTGTTTGTGTAAAAAATATATATATAGCTTTCCTAGGACTTGGTAGAGCCCTTTCTGGTTTTGGAGGGTAAGTCTATTCCTCTTTTTTTTTAGAACTACTTCAGCTAATGTGTCTAACGACTATTCTAAGTGATGGATATGCTTTTATAAATGAGCTAAGTCAAAGTCTATAAGATTATTTAGGATTTGAAGGGTCTCTGCTTTGATAAGGGCTGTAGTACTGATTTCCACTGCTATGCCAGATCTTCTGAGCACAGTAAGTAGTCTTGCAGAGGACCCAAAATCTTGTCTTTCCATGTGATGGTCCAGAATCTTCTCCATATATGTACTGAAGAAGAGATAGTAGACTTAAGAGCACAGGGTAACCAGAATTTATAAGCTGGAATTTTACAGTATCTGTGGATGGACCCAAAGGGTTAAGCCTAAGTACATGCAAACCATGTTCCATTGGGGGACACAAGGTAGGAGGTACTAATTTCTATAATGAGAGTATTGTTGTAAAGATGTTTAAGGTATATGAAGCTATTTAATTTTCCCTCTTTTTCTATTATACATAGTCCCTTTCCAATTACTGTTTGAAGGGTGAGGGCCAGAGACTTTCCTTAGGAATATCTTAGTGTGCTTTCTGGGGGTATCAACAGACTTCCCTTGGTAGCCCAGCCAACATAGTATGGGGTCCTGGGATCCAAACAGAGTCAACAATCATTTCTAGTGAGGTTAGTGGTGGCATTGATAAAATTGTAGTTGAAGTTAAACAGCTTAAACAGGATGGTTGTGTCAAAGGCCTCAGAGAGGGGCATAGTTTATAAGGGAGGGTTCCAGTTTATAAGGAAGGAGGGTTCTGGAACTGAAGCTGATGTTATAGCTTATAGGAAAGGTATTGGGACTACTGGAGCTCAGGTCATATAGCTTTGGGGTGGCAGTGTCCAGGCAGAGCTATTTGGTTTTAAATTTGAAAGAGGAGTGCCTTATTTGTCCATGACATATCACTCAAACTTTTTCTGCATCCTATTCTCTGCTATTTTTTCCCCTTTTGTGTTATTGAGATGGAGATGGAGTTCTTTTCCCATGTTTAGCCCATCAATCTCCTTGGTGTTGGACTTATTGCCCTGACTATCTGGATAAGATCACAATTTTTATTCACCCATGGGGAATTTTTCTGAAATTTACAGCCCCATGTTTTGTAAAAGAAGTTTTCAGTACCATCAAAAGCCTGATAGTCATTTGTCCCTGGGCAGACATAGAGTTGGATGGTTGCAAGTTGCCAGGGTTTTGTTTTTTGGGAGGGAGCAGGAAGAGGAGTTCAATTGTTCCAGAAAGTTGGTCTAGCATTTTGTAGTTCCTGATATGACATACAAATTTACCTCTTGATTCTGTATCCTTCCATATGTATTCAGCCAAGGCACAAAGATGTAGGTTAATAATGGAGAAGGTGGTACTCACAATACCAGTCATCATCAAAGTCTGTACCTCTCTTCCTAAATCTCTTGAGGTTCTCTCGGGGCCTTGTAGTAATTTGATGGTAACAGCTTGGTGGAAATTGTGTTCTCTTTAAGCAGAGGAAGTATGAGGAGTAGATAGATAGAAACCTTTTGAGATCTGAGAAGGCCTGCCATCTTCTAGGGCATAGTGCGGTACATGAGGCAATAGTGTTTTGAATTCCCAAATTGAGTGGATCTTTTACATGGGTGACAGCTCCCTATAGTATGGTGTTGGCCTGGGGTGCTTGGTATTGTGGAAATAGTTCTCTGCAGTGACTCAGCTGTGGAGTTATCTCTTGTCTAGAAGGCTTAACATAGGAATGGTGGATCCAAGTCTGTATCCTGTTTATTTTTATGGCTGTGGGCATCATTAAGATCACCTTGTGTGAGCCCTTCCAAAGAGTTTCAAAAGTCAGATGGTTATGCTTCTTAATCCAGACCTTGTCACTGGATTTAAAGCAATGAGGATTAAAAGGGGGTGCAGATTAAGATTTGGTGGATATTTGGCCATATTTCCTTTTATATCTCATGAAGACCCTAAACTGCCTCCAGGATCTTCTGGTGATCATACTTTGCAAGAATTTCAGAATGGAGGTTAGGAAAGAGGGGAGGGGGTCTTCCATACAGTATCTCAAAAGGGGTAAAATCCAAAATATAAGAGGTGTTCCTAGCCTTATACAAAGCTTAGTGTAAGAGGGCCACCTAGTCACTACCAGTTTCTCAAGTTAATTGTGTTAAGGTCTTCTTTAGGGTTTAATTTATTCTTCCTACTTCTCCTGAGCTCTGGAGATGATAAGTACATTGTAGTTTCCATTCTGTCCCCAATACCTTAACAGGTGACTGTGTTACCTGAGAGATGAAGGTCAGTCCATTGTCAGACACCAGCAGTAAGGGCAGTTCATACCTGATGATGTCTTCTAGCAGCTTCTTGGTCACCACAGTGGTAGTCTTTCTTCTGGTGGAGCCTGGTTCTATCCAGCCTCAAAAGGTCTAGAAGGTATCTATATCCATACAGACATGGCATGATATCAATTTAGTCTATTTTCTATTTTGTGACTGAACTTTGTCTTCACAGCTTGGTTTCTGAGTTTTCTTGACTCATAATTAGGGGACTTACTGCCTTGCAGGCTGGGCAGTGGGAAATAACCTTGTCTACTAAGGATCCTAGGTGAAAGATTTTATAGTTGGAATTCCTGAGCAGTTCTTCAAGTTTCCTGTAGCTCAAGTGGGTATTCTGATGAATCTGATGTATAAGCTGTCTAGCAAATTCTGAGGGTAGGATCACACGATTGTCCATGATATGGAGCCATTCCTCTTTTCTGTGGAGTCCTTGACATTTTATTTGATCATTTTTGTCTTCTGCATTGTAATGTGGGATTGGGAGAAGTTTTGCTGGGACTAGAGCAATCATGGGTTCTGCTGTAGCATCTAATGCAGCATCTTTTGTAGTCTTATCATCCAGCCTGTTTCCTCTTGCTCTCTCCTCCACGCCCTTTTGATGTCTTGGGAAGTGAATGATGACTACTTTGAGGGGCAGCCATAATGTCTCTAATAAGGCCAAAATCTTGTCTATATTTTGATAGTCTTTCCCTCCACTCTGAGCAGTCCCTTTTC
This sequence comes from Rhabdomys pumilio, assembly GCA_030674055.1. NCBI lineage: Eukaryota > Metazoa > Chordata > Mammalia > Rodentia > Muridae > Rhabdomys > Rhabdomys pumilio. Next base: position 50,681,805 of record JANHMN010000015.1, on the reverse strand, counting down.
TTTACATATGAGTCCATAAACATGAGCTGTATTGAGGGTATGTGGGCTGTCTGTGTAGATGTTAACAACTTTGCCTTTTGCCAATTTTAGGGCCTGAATCCTGGTGATTAATTTAGCTTTTTGAGCTGAAGTTCCAGGTGATAGTGCTGAAACCCTAACTATAGAGTCAGGAGCCTCCACCTCATATTCTCATACCTGGTTCCTTCTTCCATAAATCTGTTCCCATCCTTAAAGGAGATCATTTCCACGTCTATTCAGGATATGTCTGTCAGGTCTGGTGTCAGATTCTGGATCTGGCTCAGCACTATTAAGCAGTCATGTATAATGTCAGAGTCCAGGTTTGGGAGAAGAGTAGCCTGGTTTAAGGTGAAGGCAGGATGGTGTTTAATATGGGGTGGGTTTAGGAGCAGGGATTGATAATGCACCAGGGAGCACTGGATATTTAGTGATCTAGGGGATTTTGAGTACTCCCTGGATTACGTGAGTGGTGGTTATAATCAGTTCTTATCCCATAGTGATTTTATCTGCATCCTTGACCAGAAAAAAAAAAAAAAAACCGCTGTCACAATATGTAGGCAAACTGCTCCCTGTGAACACCCCCTTCCTTCCCACAAGGTCCAATTTCTTAGACAGATAGGCCACTGGTCTCTTCCAAGTACCCAGATTCTGAGTCAGAACTTTTTTGGCTATGCCTTTGTTTTCATCTACATTCACATGGAAAGGCTTATAGATGTCTCCCAGGGCAAGTGCAGAGGAATCAAGTAGTGCCTCCTTGAGCCTATGAAAAGCTTACACCATCTCAAGAATCCAATTTAAGGTACTCTCCTTTCCCCTTGTGACCTAATAGAGAAGGTTTGAAATATCTATGAATCCTGGTATATGAAGTCTGCAGAAGCCTGCTAAACCCAGGAATCCATGAATTTGATTCAGGGTTTGGGGAACAGGAATGTTAAGAATTGTTTCTTTTCTAGCCTGAGATAGCAAACATTGCCCTCCATCCCCACATGAGTGTGTACCCGAGGTATCTTACCTCCTTTTGTCAGAGCTACATAAAGGCAGAACACTATGCTTTCCCTCTACTGTGACCCCCTAATCTCACCCCTCCTAGACCATCTCTGTTCTTATGTATTAGATATCAATACCTAGAAACACACTTTATACAGGACCCCAAGGCCACACTTATAAGAATCCAAGAAGAAATTCCTACAAGCAAAAACTTAGCTATCCCATTTTCCTAAGTCTCACAGAGGGACACAGAAGCCAGGGAACAAATCACATACCCAACAGAAACAAGACAAAATTTAACCACCTAGAATTACATTATCCCCAAACTCAAATGCTTAGATATTTGCATAAAAACAATCATTAACATACCAGACAATATGTCACCAGTAGAGCTCCACAGTCCTATCATAATAGGCCCTCAGAAATACAATATAATGTAACAGGGCAAGACAAGATGGATGGTGCTTCATCTTGTATCTTTCTAACTGAACGTGATTTCCTTAATGGAGAATCTCATGGAAACTTAGCAAGCTCTCTTCTAGGAACCCAAGGCTAGGATGTCATAACTAATTTCTTAGATTTGGTTAGAGTGTCTGTTTGTGTAAAACCCTCTCCAGCTAAACACTTCTATAATCTTTTGTCAAACTGCTTGCTTCATTCAAACCTTCTGCATTCTCATCTACTGAGAGAGATGTAAGGACAGATTTTGCCATCAAAAACTTTGTGCCATGGACAATTTAAGTCGTAGCTAGGTCCCCAAATAAGTCCTCTTTGATATCCCTAAGCTATTCTTAAAATTTATATTGCATCTTTGCTGCCCTAGACACAGTTGGGGTGAGGGGTGTCTGGGGCCACTATTCCCAGGTTCTTTTGAAAGACCCCCGAGGGGACCCTATCTCAAGTCTGGACCTGCGCTCACCCACAGACACACGAGAGACCTCCTTGATGCATTTGCATAAGGTAGTTTAATAACAAGGGCCCTTGGGTTGAAACCCATCCCACGCAGGAGACAAGGGATTTCGACCCCGAACCCCAGAGGCGGGAGCTATTTATGGGTAGGGGTAGGGAAAGGCGGGAAAGTTTGGCTCGGTTACACATGATTGGTTATTTCAAATATCAGTAACTTGTAGAGACGGCAGGATGGCTAGTTAGGACTTGTCTGGTCATGCCTTTTTATTTTTCTTTGTGGCCAGGAATCTGTCTTCCTGCTTTGGGCCTACCCCACCCACAGGTGGATTTTCTTCCCTGAGGCTTGAGGAATGTATCGGGGCAGTGAAGGCCCGAAATCTTACATTCAGTTCTGCCTTCCTGGAACTAATGAGCCTGTATATATTTTATAAAATGGTCTTTATAATTTTTCACTCTACACTTTCATGATCACTACCTCTCTGTCCTGCCTTGTTTTTACTCCTTTTCTGGCAATGGAGGTTCTTCCTCCTTCCTTCCTAAGGCCCCTTGTTCATGTTCTGCCTCTGTTTCACTGCCCAACTGTTGGCTACTGGCAACTTTATTTACCAATCAAAGCCAACTGGGGACATGGACCTTCAGAATCTTACATACAGATTCTTGTACAAATTTGGTAATCCAAATAACAGAATATAAAAGTGTTAGATCAAATTTACAACATTCTACAGACACAAAGAAGCTAACCTAGAAGGAAGGCCAAAGCAGGTAAGCTTGAATTTCACTTAGAAGAGAGAATAAAATAGTCATATGATGCAGATGGAGGGAGGAAACTGGGAGGAAGTGGGGGTGGGGAGGGGAACGGGGGAATTCAGGATCAGGCATGAAAAAGGACAAGAGAGATGGCTAGATGGCCATGAAAATAAATAGAGATCTAGAACTGACAGGGGTATGGATGTGAGTGTGGATTTGGGGAGTATTTTTAGGATAAGACATGGGATAAGGAAGGTGCCCAAGAATCAATGGGAGTAACCTTAGCTGTGACTCACTACAATGGGGATATAGAACCTTAAGAGGCCACCTCATGAAACTGAAAATCTTCTGTCTGGCAAAAACAGTGGTATTATGACAGATTTTTAACAACTATACATCTAGTAGAGGGCTAAGTTCTAAAATATATAAATTACTCAAAAGACAAATATCAAATTACACATAATACATTTAAAAAGTAGAGTATACATATAAACAGAAAATTGTGGAAAGAGTAAACTCAAGTGACTGGGGAACACTTAAATGTTCAACATCCTTAGTTATTAAGGAAATGGAAATCAAAACTACTTTGAGATTTCATTTCACACATGCAAGAATAGTTTAGATCAATAAAAAAGTATGAAATACCAGTTCATGCTGGTAAGGTTGCTGTGTAAGGAGAATTGCCATCCATTGCTGGTGGGAGTGCAAACTTGTACAGGCTCTATGAAAATAAGGGTGATGTTTCCTCTGGAAGATCAAATTGATCTTTCTGATTAGCTATACAGCTCCTGAGTATATATACCCTAAAGACCTGTCAATCTTCCACAGAGCACTTGCTAACTATGCTCATTGCTAATCTATTCGTAATTGCTAGTATTTGAAAACAACCTAGATGTCTCTCAACAAATAAAGAAAAAATGGTGCATTTATGCAATGAAATGGTATTCAGCACTTTAAAAATCATGAAATTCACCTGTAAATGGATAGAGCAAGAAGAGAAAAAATAATCCTGTTTTATGTAACCCAGACTCAGAAAAACAAACATGGCTTATCTTCACTTATCTATGGACAGTAGGTGTTAGGTCAATGATAATCAAGCCATAATTAGCAGAACCACAGAGGTTAGCTATAAAGTAAGAAACTTGGGCTTGGGGAGAACAGATCAATTTCCATTGCAAAGGCTAATGTAAATATAATACTTAATATATAATATGCGATACATGATAATAATATATATAAATAATATATAAAATATATAATGTATTAACATATAATAATAGTTATATATAGATTGTCTAGGAACTGGTATGGAAGGATCAAGCAGGGAGAATGAGAGGACATTGAGAGTCTGAAAACAGGAAGAGACAGCTAAGATTCAGGGCCCCTTGTGGAGTACTGTGGAATCACAATATTGTAGAAGCTTCCAAACATATATACTTATAAAAGCAATCTAAATGAGATCACTGAATAATGGGGGTGACAAAGCCTCAACTGGACATCTGATGTCATCAAATGAGGCTTCCAGTACTGGAACTGGTTTATATATAATTGAGTTGTTGGCAAAGGGAATCCCATTGGAATCCCCAAACACTCCATGCTGTTAAAAAGTCTACAGGTTGCTCTCTACAAACTGATGTTAAGGCCCAGATAATAAAGACAATTCTTACATTACTCATTGAATATGAAGATGTTAAGCTGATACCTACTGTGGGGGGGGGGTGGGCAGCCCCGGGGTGTGTGTGTGTGTGTGTGTGTGTGTGTGTGTGTGTGTGTGTGTGTGTTAGGGGAATCTTCTTGTTTCTTTCTTTCTTCTTGGTTCTTCTTGAGGCAACAGAGGGAGAAGAGCATCAGTAGGGGGTAAGACTTTGTCTTATAAGATATTTAGGGTTGCTGTATAATAAAAGTTTATTTATCTAAGTTACTATGCTACTGTAGCTGACCTTCCTTCTGTGATCTTCTGAGGCCAGAAACCGCAGTTTCTGGCACTTAGTACCTCATCCTAAACAACAGCAAAGGATTAAGTAAATAGCCTTTGTGCTATCTCAGCAGGAACTGCTGAGCTCCCTTATGCCTGCTAGTCTGAGGTTGCAGGAAGAAAGGACACTTAGAGAAGTTATTATAGAGTTTATTACTAAGTGTAAAAAGTTTCCTATGAAAACTATCTATGGGGAAAAGCAGAAAGGTCCTAAATGAGGAAAAGGAAAAAATTCTAATCTATATGGGGAAAGGGAAAAAATTCTATTTTATCTCTCTATTCTATCTCTCTATTCTATCTCTTTATTATATCTGCCTCACATCTCTTTGTCCTCAGTACTTATACATCTTTCAGAATACATGATCACATGTTACAAAATTCATCACAAGTTCACACCAAAAATCAAATCATGAAGTGAAATATAGCCTTTCTATCCTATTCTACCACCTTTGGTACAAGAAAGCATTCTCCATGCCACAAAAGGAGAAATGTAAACACCAACACGTTCAAGATACCTTTGAATTACAGCAAAATCCTGCCTGTAAGGTATGCTAGTGCTTTGGTGGCCCATCTAGAAAACAAAGCCCTCTACATATACATGATCAAAGCTTTTATGAACTCATAGAGATCATAAAGCATACGCAAGGGTTTCATGGGTTGACCTCAGATTAAAGTTAAGGATATGCTTTATGCCCATTAGTGGTTGGCCATCTAAAAATGAACTAAATAGCATCTTTAGAGGTTTCTTATTTCATAGTTAGGCTTTCTTTTCTTAAAAAGTTTATCTTATTCTTTATTTTGTTTTATAAATAAATATTTATATATTTGTTATATAGTATTGTACTATATATTTATATGTATAATTTATATGTATATATTGTATTATATATATTTATATGTATAATACTATATATACATATTAATATAATACATACACTATAATACACTATACATATTAATATATATATTTCTCCTTTCTTTTTACCCTATGTGTCTTTTGCCCATATATTATAGGTTCTACTTTAATATTTTCATGGGATTTCTTAGTGTGCAGATGAGTGAGTCTCTTTTTCTTGTGCCTTCTTTTGGGCTCTTTTTCTACAGTTTGTTTGAAGATGCATTAATTTTTGTTTTATATTATTGTGTTTTATTTTATTATTATCCCTCAGATGCCTACTTATTTTCTGAGTGACTAAATTGAGGTGGATCTGGATGGGAGTAGAAGACAGTAGGAACTGGGATAAGTAGATAGAGCAGAAAGCACAATTAGGATATATTTTCCAAGGGAAAAAAATCTATGTTGTATAGTAGGAGAAAAAAGAAGAAAAAAACTATCAGTAGCTTTTCTTTTAGGGCTGATGAGTCTGTTGGCCATAGTTTTGTATCATGTTCTCAACATCAAGATTCTCCTCCTGTGGATCAGGCCTCAGTCATATAAAGAGATTAGTTGATTACTCTAAGGGCTGTCTAGTCTCTATCACTATTCCTTGTGTTTTAAGATAACTTTTTAACTTTCCATATCTTAAATATCTACCATTTCAGGTCAATGTCATTTTATGCTCCTTGAAATCTCCCTAAAGAGAATTTTCAGAGTGAAACAGTCTTCTTGAATTAATTTTGGAAATCAACTTTAGTTGTCTCTATTGTTTAATAATGGAGACAAATACAGGCACACTAAAATAAAATCATTTGAAACTCGGGGTGTTGCCACTAAAAATGTTAATTAATTAGTTAATACTGCATGAAGTCACGCTATATTACTTTCCAGGTTCCAAAACAGGACTCCAGGGTATATCTTTAAATATTCCATACAAAGGACCTTCCAAACAAACAATTGAGCAAGCAGCAACTGAACACACAATTGCTCTCCTTTTAGGCAATAAGGATTGCATCAATATCAGCAAGGCACTGAATCACAATACTAAGTGGAGGCAATTCCAGGCAGGTATTCAAGTGAACAGAAAAAGAGAGGATCTGTTGACACAGCAAGGTTTGCTTTCTGAAAGCAATGACTCATCCACTGAGCAGTACACAATACCCTATTTGTTTCTCTAAAGAATAAAAATGTATGAGGACACCATGTCCTTCCTAGCATAAAGAAAAATACCACTACAATTTTGATATATATATATATATATATATATATATATATATATATATGCACAATAGCAATGAAAGGAAAAAAAGTCTATGAATTTGAGATGCAGGGTGCATGGGATAAATTGGAGATAGGAGAGAAAGAATAAAATAATTACAATTGAAAAAATCATTTAAGATTCTATAAAAATGGAATATATCACTTAAACAAAATGACTACCCTTAAACTAGGTAAACAGAGTCATGAGATGTTAAAAAATGATTATTACATTATTTGTACTTTTTTTCATTAACATTAAAAATAGAAGTTTTAGTAGCATAAACAGGGCTATTTTAAAACTCACATTTAATGCTATTTTATCAAATCAAGCTCTATTGTGCCTGACGTAGTTGTTATACCAACAGAATGTTAATTTTAACATAAACTGTATGGTGCAGTACCTGCCATTCTCTGGTAATATTCTGTGGTCAAAAAAAATCAATCAATCAGTCTTTCTCTTTCTTTCTTTCTTTCTTTCTTTCTTTCTTTCTTTCTTTCTTTCTTT
>JANHMN010000015.1:50660827-50671616 GCA_030674055.1 Rhabdomys pumilio | reverse complement strand
CCTCCTAATAAACCAGTTGTAAGTCAGCCATGCATTCAATACACACAAAATGACTGAACATTATAGTTTAGCAACACAAGACATAGCACAGCATTGGTTTTGACCTTCATTACTGCACGGATGACTGGGAAGTATGGTGTGCTGATGATGCCTTGCATCTCAAAGCATTATCACAGCATACTCCACTAACACATAAAAGGGCAAGGTTCAAAATATGAAGTAAAGTTTCTACCAAGGACATATTATTTTTATTTTATTGTAATTTCTAAAAAAATTTCATGTCAGTAAAATCATCATGTTAGAAACCAGTAGTTATATTTCCCATGTCTCTGATAAAGTACCTGGCAAAAAGCAAAGGAAAGCAAAGAAGGAAAGATTTACGTTGATATGCAGTTTGAGCATGGAGTCGCTCATTCAGTTAAGAGAGTAGTGGGCAGAACAGACCAAGGGTGTGAGGCGGCTGGTCATACTTTCTGAGATAGGAAGCTCAGAAAATAATTCTGGTTCTAACTGACTTTGCTTTCTATGTCATCAATCCATGGGTTGCTATCACTCTCATTAGGAATGTGTATTTCCTAACCTAGTAATTACTCCGTAGAAACCCCATTACAGGTGTATCCAGAAATTTGTCTCCTAAATGATGCCAAATGTATCTAAGCCTACAGTAAAGATTAACCATTTTAGGGACCAAAGTTATATTGAATGAAGATTCATCTTCTGGTTGATATATTAATATTTATTGTCTTGGCAGTGAGTCTTTGAAATTGTCAGACAACTTAGGTAACAATGAACGATAATCCCTGATTGATGACTGTTACTGTCAAATAAGGTGAGAACCCACTGCTTTCTTTTATAGTCTTCAAGAACTTTTCAATGCACATAAGCATGTGAAGCTTGAGAAAAGTCAGAATCTGATTTATCTATTTTACTGATTGATTGATTGATTGATTGTTCATTATTTCCTGCAGTCTCTGCTTGAGTCATTTACTCCCAAACAGCCACTAACATTCTGTGAAGTTGCACTGTGTATTTTTAATAAAATAGTTCAATAAGTAGTTCACTGTTTCCATTTTTGTAGGTTTTTAAAAAATAAATATGTGTCTTCCTTGGGAAGAGTGAAACACACACACACACAAACACACACACACACACACACACACACACACACACACACACACACACACGCACGCACACATATACCCCGATATATGTGTGTTGATACTTTATCTACAAAAAGAAAAGCTAGACCTTTTTACTACTTACCCGTTTTTAAAACTTTGGTTTGAATCAAGGAGAAAGAAAAATACACACAGCAAAGCAAGAGAACAAGAGAGCTCTCATTTTCTTTCCTTTGGAAAAGGAAAAAAAAAGCATTTTGGCACAGATGAAAACAGTAATCCTGCTGGTAATATTATCTCTGATAGAAAATTCTCTCCCCCTGTGTTGCAAGGGTCCACAGGACAATCTCTGCCACCACAGCATAAGCAATAGCAAATAGGCACGGGGAGAATTTCAGCATAAGGCAAGAAAAGAGTATGAACAGACTGGACAATCACAGCTAACAAAAGAGCACAGAGTCCTGAATATCTGTTGTTCTCGGTTTGTTCTGACTTCACCGGTTTCTTTTCTGTTTCCTTTAAGCTCCCACAGAGAGGAGACATTCACACAAAACGATCCTTTTGTAAACCACAGAGGACCAAACAGATATGAAAACAAAGCAGCAGAAAGAAGGGAGAGTTTAATTTAAACTTGGGATGATGGGATGCCAGAGAAAATTCTTCTCCTTTCACTCATGTGATTACATGGAATGGCAACGATTCTGCTAACCGCACTTTTCTGTTGATAGCTCTTAGAAAAAAGACTTGTGCTTAATGTTCTATTCCAAGTTTTGAATAATAAAATGTTATAGTATAAAAATTCTAGATGGAGATAGCTGAGTACATGGAAAATCCCACTTTTTAAATGAATAAACTCTCTGAATTATAAACTTACACATATTTGGCATGAAATTCATAGCCATGTAATACACACAGATTTTTTTCTATAATTCAACTATTCAGAAGAAAGGCCATTATTAACGTGACAATACTGATTTATACTGAGAGGCAAATGTCTTCATATAGAGCTAAATGCATAAATTATTATTTTCTGTAGTATTTTATTACATTAAACTCCTACTTATAGCTATTCATATTATTACTATTATTTACAAAAATAAGTATTTAAAATGACTATGAAACTTGCATTTAAATACAAACTAAAGGACATGTATGTATTATTGTGGCTTGAATAGTAAATATCTTAGTAAATATTCAAAAAGTCCACATCTTAGTCATCACTATATGTAACTTTTCATTATAGCTCCCTTAAGAGATAAATCATGGAAGGAGAATGTTAGGTCATTGGAGGTCTGTCCTTTGAAATCATTTGGAACTCAGACCTGTTCTTTGTTTATGCTTCTTAGATATCATGATATAAATAGTTCCTGACTACACACTTATTATAAAATACTTGACTAGCATAGGCCCAAACTGACAGAGTCAAGCAACCAATGGCCTGGACCTCTGAAATAAGCAGTATATCTAATTTCTTCTTAGAAGTTATCTTAAGTATTTTTTTTTATCATGATGGCTCCTTGACAAGCATTCTCATTAATTATTTCCCTCAGAAAGGTAATTATTGATGTTAGTAATCTGAACATCCCTTATGAGTAGATGCATATTTTATACTGCATAATTGGAAGGGTTAATATTGATTTACTTTGTTTCACTGCTGGAGATGATTGGTTGAAACATAGATAAAATGGACATAGGAATATTAAATAATAAATAATATATTCTGCTGTATTAATCATTTCACACATTATACTTATTGAACGGAAGACTTATTTTTAAAATGCATGCACACTTCAGTTGTAATAGTATATCCATCATATATAAAAATAGTGACAAATTGGAAATCATTAATGAAATAGTACTTTCTATGTTTGTTTCCAGTGTAAAAAGAAGAAAAGAGACACTGTCATATTGCTTTATAATGTAAACAGCTGAGTCAAAGATTTTGATCCAAAATTCAGAAAAGATTTTGACTCATATGTTCATACATTTAATAAAAATTTCTGTTCATTTTCTTCCCTTAATTTCTTTTCTGTAAATGTTCTGATACAATGTCATAAAAATTCCAGCTTTACTTATGATACTTTTAATTCATCTTTATATCACTGCCCTGGCCCTTCCAACTGTAGTATATGTAGCTCTCTCTTTTATTATCTCCATATAACAAATAGTTATAAATAACAAGGGGTTAATCACTGTCAAAAAACGTTGATGTGTGAAAGAATATACCCCAATGACATTTTCTTGTCATATTTTGCCTTTGCTATTTTCAAAGTACATCAGAAAATGTGCATGATTTTTTTCCCCAGGTAGACCTATCCTTAAAGATTGGTAGTGTCCAGTAACCTCTAACCTTTAACCTACTACTTGATGCAAGGAAACTTCAAGTTTTACATCTAAAGACAAGGAGACCATTTATATGTGTTTGTCTGTCATTTGCCCACAATATGAGTCAATACTAACTGAATACAGTTTTCCTAAATTTTTATTGTCAACAATTTCATAAGTTATGAGGTAAAAGAGTGGGTATCTTCTTACTATTTTTAAAAGTGCACTCTGTACCGGGGATATAATTGAGGTTCAAAAATGAAGTAACTTAGCCAAATGCATCAAAACTCTCATACAAAAAGCAACATCTAAAACTTTGCTGTATAAAATCATTCCCAGGCAAAAATTTGAAAGAAGGAATAAAAGTTTAATTGTGATAAGTTGTTGAATCTTATGCCAAATTTCTATGGTAAAAATCATACTGTACTAATTTTTGGTCAGGGATGATACTATGTCAGGCTTCAGGCTTGGTACATAGAGAGGATCCTAACACAGAGACTTTTACAAATAGCATTATGTAGAACCACTTAAGATGATTATATGGTTATGTTCCTGTTGTCCTATTTTCTAATTAGTTTCTCTCTTATGTGCCTTTCCCTTCTAGATGTATCTGTTCCTGCCATTGGAAAGGAATAGATAAAGTTAGAAGTTAATCCTGTTTCAGTTAACAAATCTTTATTTCTCAGTCTTTACTTTCAATTTGTCTTGAGTTTTCAGAATTAGGTAAATGCAAACATGATAATTGTTCAAAACTAACAATAAATCATCTTTCAATCTGAAATTTGAAAGGTTTTAATAATTATGGAAAACTATGAAGAGAGTTAAGTTAGGGAGGAATGAAACAGATATGTTAAAAGACAAGGGTAATAATATACTGATTATTTTTAAACTTATTCAATTACATAAGGGGAAAAATCATTATAGGCATTAAGGGTTGAGTACATAGAAACTAAACAAAGATAACACAATGTCAACAGATATAGACTCAAAAAAAAAGTATTCAAGAGAATCCTTTGGATACTGTTGTGGGGAAAAGATCATAGTGGTAACCTTTAAAGACTCAAATATTTGAGAAAGACTCTCTTCTTCATTGCTGCAGGGGACCTAAAGTGAGCCTGTGGAGAAATTGCAAGTTTGAGATTAGAAATGGAGAGAAGAGAAATATCACAGTGTCACCTAGCAATGCAAAGCATACTGCTCTATCCACATGTTGTCGTCTATAATATTAAACCCCAGGCTTGCACATTACTAATTATAGCATATGGTCTCTTCTTTTGTGTGAACTCATTCTCTTTTGTAAGCAAATTAATTTTCAAAACTCTCATACACTCTCAGCTTTTTCATTTAGATATCCTGTAATACACAACAATCCAAGTAAAGTTTTTTCTTTTTTTATTGAATATTTTATTTACATTTCAGATGTGATCTACTTTTCCCATTTTTGCCCCACCCAGAAAACTCTTATCCCATCCACCTCCTCCTGCTTCTATGAGGATGTGCTCCCACCCACCTCCCCACTCGCACCTCCCCACCCTCGAATTCCCCCACACTGAGGAGTCCAGCCTTCACTGGACCAAGGACCTCCTCTCCTATCTATGCCCAACAATGCCATCCTCCCCTACATATACAGCTGGAGCCATGGGTCCCTCCCTATGTGCTCCCAGGCTGGTGGTTTAGACCCCGGGAGCTCTGGTTGGTTGGTATTGTTGCTCTCCCCATGGGGTCACAAACCCTTTCAGCTCCTTCAGTTTTCTCTCTTCCTCCTCTATTGGGAACTCCATGATCAGTTCAATGGTTAGCTGTGAACATCCACCTCTGACTATGTCAGACTCTGGCAGACCTCTAAGGAGACAGCTATATCAGGCTCCTGTGAGCATGCACTTCCTGGCATCCTCATCAGTGTCTACATTTGGTGACTGCACATGGGATGGATACCCAGATGGAACAATCTCCAGACCATCCCTCCATCAGTTTCTGTCCCATGCTTTGTCTCCATATTTGCTCCCATGAGTATTTTGTTACTCCTTCTAAGAAGTGTCAAAGCATCCACACTCGTAAAGTTTTTTTTTTTTAATGCTTGTTTTTTTTTATTGGATATTTTATTTATTTACATTTCAAATATTATCCCCTTTCTCAGTTTCTCCCCTGGAAACTCCCTATCCCATTCCCCCTCCCTTGCTTCTATGAAGGTGTTTCCCCACCCTTCCACCCACTCCTACTTCCCCTCCCTGGCATTTCCCCACACTGGAGTATCGAGCCTTCACAGGAACAAGGGCCTCTCCTCCCATTGATGCCCAACAAGGCTATCCTCTGTTACATATGCAGCTGGAGCCATGGGTCCCTCCATGTGTCACTTTTGGTTGGTTGGTTAGTCCCTGGGAGCTCCGAAGGTACTGCTTGGTTGATATTGTTCTTCCTATGAGGTTGAAAACCCCTTCAGCTCCTTCAATCCTTCCCTTAACTCCTCCATTGGGAATCCCATGCTCAGTCCAATGGTTGGCTGCAAGCATCTGCCTCTGTATTTGTCAGGCTTTGGCAGAGCCTCTCAGGAGACAGCTATATCAGGCTCCTGTCAGCATGCCCTTCTTGGCATTCACAATAGTGTCTGGCTTTAGTGACTATATATAGGATGAATCCCCAGGTGGAGCAGTCTCTGGATGGCCTTTATTTTCAGTCTTTGTTCCACACTTTGTCTCCGTGTTTTCTTTCGTGAGTATTTTGTCCCCCCTTCTTAGAAGTATGGAAGCATCTACACTTTGGTCTTTCTTCTTCTTGAGCTTCATGTGGTGAATTGTATCTTGGGTATTCCGATCTTTGGGGCTAATATCCACTTATCAGTGAGTGCATACCATATATGTTCTTTTGTGATTGGGTTACCTCACTCAGGATGATATTTTCTAGATCCATCCATTTACCTAAGAATTTCATGAAGTCATTGTTTTTAATAGCTGAGTAATACTCCATTGTGTAAATGTACATTTTTTTGTATCCATTCCTCTGTTGAAGGACATCTGGGTTCCTTCCAGCTTCTGGCTATTATAAATAAGACTGCTATGAATATAGTGGAGCATGTGTCCTTGTTATATGTTGGGGTACCTTCTGGGTATATGCCCAGGAATGGTATGGTTGGGTCCTCAGGTAATGCTATTCCCAATTTTCTGAGGAACCACCAGAATGATTTCCAGAGTGGTTGTACCAGCTTGGAATCCCAACAAAAATGGAGGAGTCTTCCTCTTTCTCTACATCCTTGCCAGCATCTGCTATCACCTGAGTTTTTGATCTTAGCCATTCTGACTGGTGTGAGGTGGAATCTCAGGGTTGTTTTGACTTGCATTTCCCTGATGACTAAGATTGTTGAACATTTCTTTAGTTGCTTTTTATCCATTTGATAATCCTCAGCTGAGAATTCTTTGTTTAGCTCTTTATCCATCCCACGTTTTTCTAACAATTGTATTTATTCTACCTTAAGAAGTACATCAGTATTCTCTTCACGTATTTAAAATTTATACATTGCTTAAATAAAAATTATTTACTTTTTATTTTGAGTGAGTGTGTCTTTATGAGCATATGGAGTGTATCAGAAAACAACACAGAAGCCTCAGCTCTTTTTTGCCATTCTGTGGACCCCTGCTTCATGGCTCCACTTCCTCCATTTTGCTGCTGATCTACTTCTCCCCTTTATCCTTTCTTATTCCTCTGCTGCTGGACATTCCATCCTATTCCCTATTCTACCCAACAACTGGGTGGTCAGTGTTTATTGACAGGGCAAAGAATAAATGGTAAGAACTATTTGCACAAACCTGAGACATGGGATTCTTTGCATACACATTACAATGCTGTATCATGATTGATTCAGGATATGGGAGCAGAGAAATCAGCATTTGACTAACTCAAGGGTAAACTTTACAAAATGTACAATAACATTATATCTATGGATACCCCTTCATGATAAAAGTCTTGGGGAAATCAACGATACAAGGCACATGCCTAAACACAATTAACCAATATACAGCAGCTGATATCCAACATCAAACTAAATGGACAGAAAGTTAAACAATTTCACCAAAATCATGGACAAGGAAAGGCTGCCCACTCTATATATATCTATTTAATATAGTACTTTAAGTTTCAGCTTGTTATTGTTACTATAATAATTATTATCATATTATTGCCCTAACAATAAGACAACTAAAGGAGATAAAGTGGACTCAAATTAGAAAGGAAGAAGTCAAAGTATCACTATTCACAGATAATATGATAATATATGTAAGTGATGCCAAAAATTTTACCAGAGATCTCCTCCAACTAATAACACCTTCAGTAAAGTACTTGGGTACAAATTTAACACACACACACACACACACACACACACACACACACACACACACCAGTTTTCCTTTTTGGGGGGGAGGTTTCTCTGTAGACCAGGCTAGCCTCGAACTCAGAAATCCACCTGCCTCTGCCTCCCAAGTGCTGGGATTAAAGGCTTGCCCCACCACCGCCTGGCCCAGAAGTTTTCCTATGTACGAATGGTAAATGGGGTGAAAAAAGTGAGGAAAATAGCTAAAAATAATTTTAAAAAATGTGTAAATCTAATCAATCAAGACTGTGGGGAGACGACAGAAGGCAGCTATCATCCTTGCAGCCATCTTGAACCATATACCCTGACAAGAGAATTACTTACAATAGCTTACAACAGCTGAACAAAACTCTGGTAACATCTTGTTTTCCATACCAAGGATTTTTCCTTGGGTGTGTGTGACTTAAAGGTGTGATTTAGAGGTAAGACTTAAGGGTATGACTTAAGGATGTGACTTAGAAATGAGACATATAAAAGGCAAGAGGCAGACAGAAGTAATTATTAGGCACTTGGCACTTGGAAGAAGAACTTGGAGTTAGAATTAGATAATTGAGACTTGGAAAGAAATTATTAGACATTAGGCATTAGGTAGTAGACACTTGAGACTCGAGACAGGCAATGAGGATTAGAGACTTGTACTTGGAAGAGTACTTGGGACTTGAGATTTGAGGCAGGAAACTTGGAACTTGGAGGCACTAGAAACTAGGAACCAGCGACTAGGAACTCAAGACTTGGGACTTGGAGAGAAGAAGAGAGACTGAAGAATAAACATGATTGAATCACACTCTCTCTGGTCTCCATTCTTCGAGTCCATCCTCACTCTCTCTCTTGCTGAACCCTGACTTGCAGACTGAAGCAGCTTGGGGCAGTGCAGGCTCTAACAATGTAGCCCCCAAGGCTTTTGGCAGTGTGGTTTCCAACATTGACAGGGGGTCCCTGACATTCTGGACCCAAGCATGGGGCAGTTTGGGCCACAACATTTTTGGCACCCAAGGTGGGGCAGCTGGGGCTGCAACACAAGACTTGTATGGCAAGATCTTTACATCTTTAATTTTAAAAAAATGAAGGAGATATCAAAAGGTGGGAAGATCTCCTATGCTAATAGATCCATAGTGTTAGCATAGTAAATATGGTCATTCTACCAAAAGATATCTACAGATTCAGCATAATTCCCATAAAAATTCCAAAACAATAATTTACAGAGCTTGAAAAAACAATACCCAGATTCACATGGATAAACAACAACAACAACAACAACAACAAAAAACCCAAGGTAGTTAACACAATCCTGTAAAATATAAGAACGTTTTTGAGGCACCACAATCCCTGTTTCTATGTAAAGTAAAAGACAATTATGTCATAGTCCACATACTCAAAGAAGGTAAGTCATAAGGGCCCACGTGAGGATGCTTGAATCTAACTGAGAAGGGGAATATAATAGACATTGTGGGTAGATAAAGTGAGGGGACTTGGTGATTTAGGAGTTGGGAATGTGGACAGAAAGAATGAGGTTTAGAGGAGACAGAGAGAATACTCAGAGAGACAACTGAATTTGGTGATGGGCATCTCTGGGATTATGTAGAATCCTAGGAGAATGTAACCTCTCATGAATCTCAGAGGAGGAATTGAGACCACAACTCAGCAATAAAACATGAGAGCCACAATTTGTACTACTTATAAAATATGGAACAGAATTTGAAGGATGGAACAACCAATGGCTGGTCCATCTTGAGACCCAGAGAATATGAAAGTGCCTATCCCTGACACTATTAATGATATTTTGTTTTATTTGCAGACTGGATAGCATAACTGTCATTAGATAGACTCCACTTAGACACTGATGGAAATTCAGGCTGAGATCCAGAGCTAAATATTAAGTAGAGCTTGGGGAATCATGTGGAATATTTGGAAGAAGAACTGAAGGAGCCAAGAATTGAACTGAAAGGTCCAGAACACAATTGAAGGGCCAATAACACAACAAGAAAACTTACAGAATCAACTATCTTGAACCCTTAAAGTGCTTGTAGAGACTGAACTGCTTACCAGAGAGCATGCATGGAACAAACTAAAGTGTTCTGTGCATGTGAAACAGTTGTACAGCTTGGTTTTTATGTCGGACTCCTAAAGTGGGATCAGGGGTTGTCTCTGACTACATTGCCTACCTTTGGACTCATCCCGCTCCTCAAACTGGGCTGCCTCAATAGAAAAAGATGTGTGCTTAGATTTACTGAAACTTGATATGCCAAATTGGGTTCATATATGGGAGGACTATTCTCTTCTGAGAAGAAGGGGAGAAGGAGTAAATGGGGGGAGAAGAGATGAGTGGGAGGGACTAGAAGGAGAAGAGGGAGGGGAAGCTGTGACCAGAATGTATGGTAAATAAAAAACTTAATAAAAATTGATCTCCAATTCTATATAATGCTGTGCAGCCAAATATGATTGCAGTAAATTAGACAGGTTATGTATGCTTTCACCCTGCATGTAACACTTTTTTCTTTCAAATAAACTATTACTATACTTCTGATTATAATTACATTCCTTTTAGTTTTTTCTTTAGACTATCCTAGGAGTCACTGAAGTGGCTCTTGAGAAATATCAGAACTCTCAAATTGGAAAATGAAGTGATTCATTCTTAATTTATTCAATATATTTTAACATATTCATCTTACTTTCTTTTTAATAATACGTTACCAATTTGGATTCCAGGAAATGTACGAACTTTACTGTTCCTCTTACTAGACTCCTCATTCTCGGGTTCTTTTGCTTATTTCTCCATACATCCATTAAACATTGAAAGATCCTAAAGTTTAGGTCTCAGGTATCCTGCAAAATTGACTCAGCCCTTTGAGGCCATAAAGATTTCCAGAACCAATCCTAATGTGTTGGTTTCATGTTTAGTATATGTGTTGATGTTATGTGAGCCAAAGATGCCTACTAAAACACACACACACACACACACACACACACACACACACACACACACACA
>JANHMN010000015.1:50612888-50660817 GCA_030674055.1 Rhabdomys pumilio | reverse complement strand
CACACACACACACACACACACACACACACACACACACACACACACACTCACACAGTCTAAAGCTTTCTCAGAGAAAACATACTGTTCATTCATATTCCAAAGAGTAATTGCTAACAAGTTTGTATCATCTGTAGACTTCTGTTACTGTTATTGGTTTCCATGTATGGTATTATTCTAGACAGTAAGAATATTAGATGCCCATGAAGAAAACACAAACATAGCTTAAAAATAGAGGCACACACAGAATTTATCTAGCAGAAGACAGAGTTATTTTGACTAAATAATGTTTTTGTTAGATTAAGTATGAAGATATTAAACAGTAAACATACAGACTTGTACTTTCTACCTAATGAGAAGGAAGTGGATTTTATTCACCATGATTTGCTAGAAAAATTTATTTAAATACTGAGATTATCTCCCTATCCTATGCTCAATGTAATATTTATTATGTCTTCATAAGAATACATTTTTATTCTCTGTGATGAGTTGAGGAAAATTTAAGTAACATCTATACTTAATAAATGTATTGCCATCAATAGGCCAAGATCGATCATGATAGGTTTACATGTCACTGTATTTATAGTATGCATGACTTCATTAATTATAAAAGAAACCACTTTGTTATAATCTTATTGGCTGAATTTAATTGACATAGGCAATTAAGTGAAGTAGAACATGTAAAAGTTTGCCTATTTTCAGTAATCATGAAGATATTATGACATACAAGTTATTTTAGAGTATAGTACCCAACAAAGCCTGTTAGACCCACTCAGTGGCAGTAATTTTATTCTTCTGCTTCTCAAAAAATCACAAGTGGAAATGACATTAAAAGTGAATTAGTGAAAGAGTGTTTCCACTTCAACCAACTTCAATTCTGATGTGACTATAGTAAGAAAAGTTTATAGCTTGCACGAACACAGTTCATATTTTCTACTAATAAATAACTATCATTCTCCACTACGTAGCAAAATCCAATAAAAGGTTATCAAATGATTCTATACTTTTGAAATCATGTACCTTATGCCCTTGAAAGAAATTCTTTGGCTAGAAGAATTGACAGAACTGACAACTCTTATAAGTTTATAATTTCAATCAATAGACTAGATATTTTTTAACAAATATAAGATTCCAACTTTATGGATTAATGTATGGACAGTCCTTTTAATTGAAGTTTTCTAATTCTATAGCTACCATCAGGCAGATACTCGAATGGAAGGGGCACATTTTTGTGGAGTGTTTTGTCCCATCTCAGTGTTATTTTGCACACATTGTTGAACAGTACTTTATTTTCTTTATTCCAGAACAAAAGTTCATCTACAGTAAATTTTGATTTTTTTTCCTCATGCTTTGCTTCAGGAATGACCATTCTTAGGCTGGGATTCTTATATGAATTTTCATACAAAGCAGAATCAAAGTAAAGAAAAACAAAATAAATAAAGTTAAGAAGCTTGAATCAAGCTTTGCATAAGCAATAAATTATTCACAGTGGTGATAATAAAGTATTTGCTGTGCTTGCTGCAAAGGGCCAATGGTAGCGGGACATTCTATGAGTTATGAGTTGGTTTTGAGTGTCACTTGTATATAATATTGTGGAGAAATAAAAGAGTATGTAAACCAAGAAACATCAAGGCCAAATAAGTAAATAATGAGTTATATTAATAACTTGTTTATAAATATCATGAGTTAAAACATCCCTGAAACTAATACTGTGGTTTTAAAAATGATTGATCTGGTGTAGTATAAATTAATGTCTACCTGTACTTAACTTTCATTTCTTTAGACTGTTATGTGATGGAGTCATTTCTCCTGAAATAGTGAGACAGAATAAAAGTTTATGCTAGAGCTCATGGTATTGGTATTTCCATTCTCTTACTTTTACCCTGGTTCTTGCTGAGAAAAGATGAGGGTAATATGCCATTTAGCAGATTCTAATTGAGGCATAAGAATTGCAACAGCTGGCCTCCTTTGTGGGGGTATTTAGCTTTATTGTCTTGCTGGTTTGACAGTTATTGGAATGGTTCCAAATGTGAAACACTTTGCCTTCACCCCAAATGATTACTTCAAGTGGTTTTACATTTGAACTCTAACTGGGAACTGGAAATTATTTTCCAAATAATGTTTTAGGTATAAACTACTAATTATTCACGTTGATGTAACCATTTAGTCTTTTGATATTTTTGCGAAAAACATGTACATACCATTAATCAAAATCTAGTTAAATAATATCAAATACTAGGCCAACAATCTTTAAGATGTTTAAAATTAAAATTCAATACTTTTAATTCAAATTATTGTGGAAATAAATGATTTCCTTCACTAAGGTTGCTTATAGAAATTTAAACATATATTCTAAACTTTAAGAGTTTAAGGTAATAACCACATTAATGGGAATAAATTTGATAGTCTCATTAATCTAAGCATTAATTTGGAAACAAAAAATTTGGCACATTCATTATTGCTATCTATAATCTGGCTTTTTTAGATGATTATAAATTCAAGGTCTTATTCACTGATGGTAATTGCACATTCTTTCTTGAATCATATTTTCTCTTTCTTCCATATTGTATTGTTCATTAAATTGATCATTTGTCAACTCAATACATCTTAAATACTACTGAATATCTAATATGGACAAATTAATTATACTCCGCAAATGCTTTAGAGACAACCACAGAAATAAATATATATCTTTCTCTGAATTATTGTTGACTGGAGAGGAACAATTATTGAATTGATCAATAATTGAAATGTTGTTCTTATTTCAATTCTTATGAGAAAAATAGATCTGAAAAGCACATGAATGCTGTCATTGTAAGCACTTGATATCCAGAGAACACCTAGAGCATTTGAGTAATAAACCAGAAAAATGATCTAAGAATCACCAAGTAATGATGGCAGGAACTATTTGGAGGACTTTGATGACTTCACAAAGAACAAAAGAGCATTTTGGCAAATGACTAACGTTTGGAGTGTTAGCAGCAGCAGCAATAATGTAAATTAGTCGGGAATTAATATGCTGGGGGATGTACTGCAAACCAGGTCCTTGTCTTCATGGATTATTTGAAGGCATATACAGTCTTAATTATTATATAGTTTTAAGGAAGAATGATCTACAAATACCTGGATCACTCTAGCTGCTGAGATGAAGATGAAAGGGGCCTAGGGCTTAAAGGAGGAGATAAGATGTGCTCTTGTATTGATCTCTGGAGCATGGAATGACAGATTGTAATAAATTATGTAGTGGAGGAGGTAAGGAGTAAAAAATCTGGGGAAATTTTGATGCAGGAAATACAGAGATTGGAAGCAAAACAGCCTTGTAAATATACTCTAAGTTGATGGTTAAATACTGCTATAATTCATTAAGCTTAGAAAACTGCAAATATAACATGGTTGGTGATCAAATCACAGAAGTTCATATCCGGACATGTTAGGCCTGTGAGTTATTTGACTAGCCAGCTCTCATTAAACTATTTAAGTGAATATAAAGTGTAGATAGCTGATATACTGACCTGATGTCCAGAGAAAGCACTTACATGATTAGATGTTATTGATTAGTTAGAAGCTAGATGGAATCATTACCAAAGATATCATAGTTGGGGAAGTAATTTGAGTACTGAGTCCCTGGAAATTGAAGGAGGATGTTGTGAAAGGTCTGAAAAGCAATGAGAATATAAAGAGGCTACCTTGGTGAAAACAGAAAACATTAAGTCTGCTGGCTCAGAGACAAGAAATAAGCCTTGATAGCCAGTATGTCTGGCACAAACTATTTGCTAATTTTAATTACAAAGCAAATGCCCTTTGTGCCCTGATGTGCATTTCTGTGTTTGTGGTGTGTGTGTGTGTGTGTGTGTGTGTGTGTGTGCGTGTGTGTATATGTGTGTGTGTGTGTGTGTGTGTGTGTGTATGTGTGTGTGTATATATATATATGTGTGTGTGTGTGTGTGTGTATGTGTGTGTGTATATCTATCAAGGTCACACACACATATATATAGATAGATAGATAGATAGATAGATAGATAGATAGAGAGAGAACATTCATTTGTATGAGTGTGTGTTTATACTAGAAATCAATGTCCATGATGAAATCTATATGCTACACCACAGAACTGTACCGTGAAATGTTCTGCTTGTCCTCAATTCTAATTCAAATTTTAAATTCTTATTCAATTATAAGTCATCTCTAAGTACCAACACTTTTATCAAATCATGCTGTTCAAAAGTATAGTTGTAACTGTGACTTCCCAAATTCCTGGGTATTTCTTACATATTAACTTTAAATTAGTTATCTTAGAGTTAGAAGGCCCTTTCTCGTGCTTCAGAGACTTTTTTTTTCCAATGTTCCTCATATTACACTTCACACTATTATTATTAAGATAGTATTCAGCAAATCAAGCATCTGGTTTACCTTACCAATATCATGTTTTAACAGTTCATAAATCTTTTCAGTATAATTTCTATGAAGGTATTCTCTAGATATTGTTGAGATTTGCTTAGAGTTTTTTTTTTTTCTTTTTCCGATTTCAATCTTGGAATCACAAGCTGTCATTTAACTTTGGGTATACACACCCTAAGTCCCACCCTCTAAGGCTGCATTACCCCTGTGCCTCTAGGGTGGGGATGTCTCAGGAGCCAAGGCCTGCTGCTCTTTGGCCTTCTAGAACAGCAGGTGACCTTGAGCTTAACAGCAGGGGGCTGCTCAGGTGTCTGGCTGGTCTCCAGTGGGCATCAGGCACAGGTGTTGGTGAACTTCAAGGAGGTCAGATGGTCAACAGTGCCAGGAACATTCTCTTAGTAGCCTGAAAACTCATTTCTCACACGAGAGGGACATTCTGGGTATGTTACAGGGACAAAGGACACTCCAGTCAGTGCCAGTTCCCGAGGGCAGTTTAGTTTTAGGGTTCTGTTTATTCTCTCTACCTGTCTGAGCTTTGGAGACAGTATAAACAACTGCTATCTGATCAAATTACCTCAGATGCTTGAAACCTTGGGTAGATCTCTATTCTAGGCTGTTTTCTCCTAGGTATTTTCTTATTTACTCTAAGCCTCATAAGCCTTTGTTTGCTGTCTTATTATTTCTTATTATGTCTTATTATTACACTGTCTTATTATTTCTTTGGCCCCAAACCTGAGGTCCATTATATGCTTTAAATCTCTTGACTGCTTGGTTTCACTCATATCTCAAGAGTCCATCTGTACATTTAGCCTGGTAAGTCTTTTGTTTTCTGGGGAGTATAGTTCTCCCTTCTTGTGTGCACCATTGCCTCTTTTCCTCTAGATAGTAGCTAGCAGGATGGTTAGCAATCTGAGTTCTTTCTCTTACTCTGTGTTTTAAGTGAGGCCGTCTCTTAGACCCATAATTGGGACAGGCTCCTGGAACAAACCACTTGATCTGCCCGGTTATTGCCTCAGGCCACTGAGTCTCCTCCCTTCTGGTGTCCTGGGCAATGAATATTCACAGCTGCTGGCTTCATCAGGGCGTCTAAGAGATCTGAGTTTCTGATGTGAGTAGTCCTTTCTCTTAGTATACAGTCCTATGGACATGGGCTGTGACAAAAGCATACCTGCTGTCCATGCAAATGTTGATTTTCTTGTCGGCCCCAAATTCCAAGGTTGCTCTCTGCACCGACAAGCCCAGGGGTGGGGAGTCAGCCCAGATGACATTTGTGTCCACCACAGTAGCGCTAGCTTGTCTCTGACCACCATGGTGAAAACTGCTCCCATCTGTAAAGCAGGTTACCCTGGCTCCCAGCCGGTGTCAGTAGGAGAAGCCTTTCTTCTACCTGTGAGTTCTTGTCAGTTAGTTGCAGCCCGTCAGGTAGGAAGTGTATCTGGGCCCCCATCCTGGGGAGTAAGTCTCAACCCGATAGAGGGTAGGGACAGTCTAGGATGACCATAAATGAATGGGATACCCAGCCCATTTCTTAGTCCATCATTTTTCAGGTAGTTCATGAATACATTTTGGGCCATCGGCCTGGAGGAGGACCCTGTGTCTATCAAGAGTTGGGTGGCTCCAAGTCCCATCTATCTTAATCTCTGTCTTCACACAGAGCTAATATCTTCACCATTTCGGGTGTTTTTCAAGGCCTGGGATTTCCTGACCCTGGCTTCTATTTCAATGTGCACACTGGTCTTTTCCAAGGAGTTTCTCATCTCCCTTTGATTGGAGTCCCTCTTCTCTGTTTTTATCTAACTATTATAGCCAAGCTTTTCTGTAAATTCCTTTCCTGTCATCTTTCTTTGTTTTTCTCCACTCCTTTCTTCTAGACTTTCTCAGCAACTTACACTAAACATTTTAATGACCTATATTATAGTCTCTCTAGCCTCTGAAGCCTTACCTATACTGACAGAATGTCTCTGTGAGCTAGTCTAGAAAGGCTATGGGCAACTCATCTGATCCCTGCTTAACCTCATGTGCTTTGGTCAAAATTAGTGGAGTCTCATGTAGCTCCCTCAAGATCTGCCAATGGGATCTGGTGTGGGCCTTTAGGTGTCCCTTACCTTTTGTCACATGAAGGTCTCAGTCACATATGGTCAGAAGTAACCTGCTGTTGACCACAGCCTGATCAATTGATGGGGTCCCATGTCTGGGGGAATATTCCTTTTTTTGGTATCTTCTCTTTCTCTTCTATTAAAAGACAATTAGACATGTAACATAGCAAACACAGAATTCTTCTAATCAGTATAACATAATAATTATCATCATACTTACATTAAATAGTGTAGGATACTTAGATCAACTGGAGAAAAAAGCTTCTATATCATAAATTTTCAGTTTCTGCATTTTGATTAATGTTATAATAGCTAGATATATTAAATATAATATGACACAATCATAGATATTGATTTTAGGGTATTATGTGTTTACGATATTGATATCTTAAACATAGAAATATTTACATTTCAGCAGATGATTTGTCTATTTACATAGTTATATGGTATTGTACAAATTTTACATATCTTAATTAATTTTAAATATTCCTAACTTCTATGCACCTGTGTTAATTAATACCAGTACACAGATTGTTGACTATGTTCTTCATTAATTTGTGGAATCGTTCTGTATTGTGTGAATCTGTAGACTACTTGTTAACTGCCTGGATAAAAAGATTAGAATGAGAATGTTGTTGAATTACTCTGGATTAAAAGAAATGACTTACCTTTGCCTGCTGTATCTTCTATACATACTTATACATAATTGGATGAGGATAAAAATTTTGAGAGATATGTGAAAACTCTGAGTGCACAGCGGTTACCAAACTGAAGAGATCACGTGACAGGGCTAAGAGTGAACAGAGAGGTTGCAGAGCTCCAGTTTTCCCATCTGTCAACTTCTTGAGACTTTCACAGGACATGTGAACTTCCAAGAGCTTCCTCTACTAGCATTTAATTTACAGCCTTTCTCCTGTAGATGTTCTAAGAGAAATATTAAACTGAAAACTGCTAATCTCATGGATGATAAAGATGAAGACATATGTTACTAATTAATTCATTAGGGTGTGTTGTTTCAGAATAGATTAAAAGGGAGAATTTTTAGGATGGTGGCAATAATAATCATATATAATAATCGCATATTTTGATTGTGCTCTATTTTATTCAACATCCTACAAGTGAGTGTTTGCTTTTGATCCAATCATAATCATATTACCACTTCATATTTTGTACCCTATTACTGTACTGATTGATATCCACAAAAGTAAAAAAAAAAAAGTAAAATAAAATAAAATATTTGTTGACCAAATTACTAGAAACCATAGATTTCATCATAAATTCTTTTAATTTAGTTCATTGAAGTCATAATTCATTTTTAATTTGAAGTTTTGATTACCATTGAGCTGTGAAGATTCCCAAATTATTAATGTGCATACATATACACTTGCAGCATGTATGTGATTAGAAAGTTCATGAGAAGCCTGGCTAATAATTTCTTTAAAGTTACAATGAGATATTACCTCCACACAGTAACTTGACTGATTGGTGCCTGAAAAATGAAAACCTCTTAAGAAAAGAACATACCATTTGTGACAAAGGAAGAATAAACATTATGTAAAGAGAAAAGTAGCAAATAACAAGGCTGGAGAGATGAGTCAAGAGTTAAAATGGTGTACTGCCAAAAACTCAGTGCCTCGGATGACATCAGGAAGCTCATAATCACCTGTTTGAGTTTCAGGGAAAGACTACACCTCTGGTCACTGAAACACTTCCACTCATGTTCCCATGTGGACATGTAGACACATAAAAAGACACATTTAACAAATAATGAATTTTTTAAATAAACAACAAAGTATTTTGGACACATCATCAAATACTCAATCTCATGCAATTGAAGTTTAAGCTGAGAATACTGCATCTTTAAGCTATTCCTGTAAAATTCCCCCTCCCCCGGAATAGATTTTCATTTTAAAACATTTTTTTTTCAAAAGCTCACTTGCAAATCCCTAATTGTGATTGCAGCAATGCTTATCCCTGGTTGTTGGTGGCTACGGGAATGTTCTCATCCATCCATAGGCAAAATGCAAAACTAAATTAGAAAGTGTAAATCTAGTGGAAGAACGTTAGTAACACATTCTACTGTTAGAGAAAATTGAACAGTCAAGAATAGATTGCTAATAATTTTAGTAAAGGAGGATTTCTAAATAAGACCAGAAACTTAAAATGCTCAAAACACAAAATGAGAGTGAAGGATGGTGTATAATACATGATGAATTAATTAACACCTTCAAAAATAAGCCAAAAAAAGATATATTCAAATGAAAATGAATAAGGAAAACATGAATTAAGTCAAAACTGGTATCTCTCACATCTAAAAACTACTTCAACTACTACTACTACTACTACTACTACTACTACTACTAATAATAATAATAATAATAATAAATAAAAACAGTTAAAAATGGAAAATCAACCAAAATTACAGATTAGTGTTTTAATTACTTTTAAGAGAAGCTAAGAATCTGTAAACAATAGCAGTAACAATAACAATATTTTGTACCATTTTATATATAAATTTCTTACAATGGGAAGAAAAGGCAGGTCTTATGAAAAATGTTGTACTAACTACCAACAAAAAAGCCTCCATGTGCTGGACCTAGGCCCTCTAGACATATGTAACAAATGTGCAGCTTGATCTTCATGCAAAGGCCTAACAATTACAGAAAGGACTGTCTCTGACTCTGTTGCCTGCCTTTGGATTCCTTCCATTAGCTGGGCTGCCTGGTCTGTTCTGTTGAGACTTGATGTTCCAGGGTGGGTTGGTATCCATCGGGCACCTCCTCTTCTCTAAGGAAATGAGGAAAGGGGAATAGGTGAGATGGTGTGACAGTAGAATTGGAAGGAGGGGAGACTGTGCTCAGTCTGTAAAGGAATGAATAAATAAATAAATAAATAAATAAATAAATAAATAAATAAACAAATATATGAGGAAAAGATCAAGTAAAAGAAAGAAGATGTTGTAGACCTATTATTAAAAATTTGTGAAATTAGGTGACAGTCCATGATCACTGACCTTGGGGGAAGAAAATTAGAACCTGGATCTCTTACATACATTTTGTCCTTTGACCATTGCATTGTAATTTTTTAAACATTTTAATAATAAATATGATATTTAAATTTGAGTTGATAAAAGCATAATTCCTGTTCTCAATTCTGGGATAATCAAGAGATGTACAAAAATGAGAGCAAAATAAAGGGCTGATACTTTTTTATTGAAGCCTTGTGAGGTGTTAACAGATTCCAAATGTATTCAGGACTTGTCAGTGGGCTTCTAAAGAGTTAAAAAACCTTTTAAATATCAATACAAAGAATAACTGAAAAATGCTCACACACAAATGTGTCTCTCATTGTCTATTACAGCATAAAACTGAATGACAATATTTATTCTATATCACTATAAGAGTTGTTGTCCTTGGCTAGAAAAATAGAGACACTTGACAACAGCGTCTTAATGGTAATTGAAAAACTACCCTGTTGTTTTAATTTTGTGATCATGAGCTCTAAAGAACTCATTTCTCCTATAATAAACAGATGGCGTGCTATGTTCAAACATCCAAAATAAATATTAAATAATGTCATTATCATCATGTTTAGTCATACCATTATAGATATCCAGGTATCAGGAAGTACAGCAGAAGTGCTTACAGAAGCTTTTCCTGAGCCAACTTTCATTCCTAGGACACAAAAACAAAATCAATTCTGCTTAAGATCACACAAATGATACTATAATTGAGGCAATCTTTGCAATACAGCTTTTTCAGTGACAGGAGGAAATTTGAGCCATTTTTATTTTGTTAGAATGTGGCTTAAAGGTAGGGATATATCAGCCCTTAGAGATGGGCAATAACCTATAATGAAGGCAGCATCTATCATACAAGAAATATAACAGATGGCAGCATGAATGCTTCACTCAGCTTATAAAACAGATGAAAGTAGGACTTTAATATTTACAATATGTGGAAAAGTGGCTGTTAGCACAAGGGTAAATTTCAATGTACTGGAACATGGAGACTATTGAAATGATTACTAATTTTTTCTCTTAATAAATATGAATGTTATTCTGCTTAGAATTGGGTTATCTAGGTTATTGGTTACATTTCCAAGCAAATTGAAAAAGCTAAGGCATAGAGTTAGAAAAAGAAGCCAAAATCAACAGGAAATGAAAGCACAGTTATATAAGATCCATATTTATTGTCATTTCTGCCCCCAGAGCATCTGGTATTGTTTGTCAGAGGCCATAGAAAACCAGCTGAGGCCATGGCATACAAGTTGCAGCTCAAAATTGTTAAGAAGGCAAAATTTGTACAAGTCCTCAGACAAAAATATAATTGAAAGCATAACTGGAGATTTTATTTGGCTTTATTATCAAGGCATTTGGTATACTCTTCAACTGCTCTATTTAGAATGGGAAAACTGCAGGTTTCCCTCTAAGAGAGCTAACAAGGAAACTATTGTGGTTATTGCACTCACTCAAAGGGCAAGAGAGACAGCGAATGAGGGTAGTGGACTAGTTGGGTTTACTATTGCTAGGATGAAACACCATTATAAAAAGCAAGTTGTGGAGGAAAGACTCACTCTCCTACATCTCAGTCCATCATTTAAGAAAGTCAGGACAGGAACTCCAGCAGAGCAGAAACCCAGAGGCAGGAGCAGATACAAAGGCCATGAAGAGATATTGCTTACTGGATTGTTCACTATGGCTTTATTAGTTTGCTTTTTATAGAACATAGGACCACTAGTCCAAGGATTACCCCAACCACAACGGACTGAGCCTTCTCATTAATTAAATTCTTTAAAATCTTGCCTACAGCACTCCCTTAAAGAGATATTTTCTCAATTCAGGTTCCCTCCTCTCTGATGACTATATCTGTGTCAAGTTGACATAAAACCATCCAGCACTGTATAACATTCAACTACACAGTGGCGATGCTATGGTAATGACTTTACCTGCAAATAAAATTGAAGTAAAGTTAAATTGTATCCCCATCACACTTCTGGTTAAGTATGTGTTTTATTTTCCAGCAATTGTGAGGGTTTTTATCCAGATAAATTTAACTAGAAATGAGCAAGGATTTGGAGTTTTAAATATGGTGTCTCAAGTAATGTCTGTTTGATGGTTACAGAAATAATTTAACATCTACAATGTTTCTATGTATTAAAAGTTTGTATAAAAGTTTCTTAGAAATTTGTTGCATTGTGGCTAATATTTTCCATGTAATTGTAGTAAGCCTTTTAGCTGTAGGTGTGTGTTCTATAGCCACCAAGATGGCTAAGTACTTCTCCTAGCAAGAGCGGCCATATAGTACAGCAAGAGATTCTCTTAAGATGGGCAGTCTAAGAAAAAAATCACTCTTGTATTGTTGAAAGTTTAATACTAGAATACCAAAGTTTTGCTGGTGTTTTCTTAGCCATAAAAATTTAGAACAGATAACGTAATGGTTCCTGATGTTATAAGAAGGCTATATTTCTTCTTAAAACATTGATGAGTACATTCCAATTTTTAATCTTTATTTTAGCTTTATTTTGCTGTGGGAATTAGTCAGGTTTTATGTTCCTTATCTGAATAGTGATTCAGACTTTAATATGTAATCCTCTTATCCTTCCCTGTTCCCTAGCATTCTCTGGAAACATAATGGTTTTAATATATGTGTAGTAGTTACATGGTGGTAAAGAGTTAAAAATGAACTATTATTTCAAGAGACATGTTAAGGATATTTAAGGCCAGACATTTAATTTAATATAAATTATAATTATATAATTCCCCAGTTCTACATTCTACCCATCCCATGAATTTGCCTCTACTACTTGATTCACTACCTATTCTGCTTTACCCATTGTTAACCATTGTTACTACATAATCATAAGTGGATATAGATACTTATATAGAGAGATGCTTATAAGATAGATAAGTAGTGATATATATTCAGGATAGATAGGTAGATAGATAGATAGATAGATAGATAGATAGATGATAGATAGATAGATAGATAGATAGATAGATAGATAGATAGATGATATACAGAAAAATACAACAGACTGAATCCCTTCAGTGTTTCCTGTGTTTATAAGTTTCTAGGGATGATCACTTGGTCTTGGATAACTAACCATGGGCTCACCTCTCTAAGGTCATTCTTAGTCTAAACTCATCCCTGCCCTGCATGATTGCTGCTGCATTTCACTGAACACAAGAACAATAATATCAGCCAACCAGACCACCCACAAAGTTCATAGAGAATAAAGCACTAACCAAAGAGTTTTGATGGAGGGACCCATGGCTCCAGCATTATTATCATGATTAACAACAGAAACTGCTGCATGGACTCCATTCCAAATCAGCTAAATAGAAATTTCTAGAACTGAACTTTAGCATCATCTTCCCAAAAATCTTAAAGATGAGGAACCCCAAGTGTAATATCTGACTGAGAATAAGATCAAATGGATTACATGGAGGCAAGTCAAGACAAAGAACATACATTTTTATAAATGAGTGTAATTGTATCCGGAAAAGATGTTTGCATTGTCCCTATACTCCTAATGAGACTCTGGAAACAGGGCCCATAGAAAAGGTGATAAAGATTTATGGAAGCCATAAACGTGTGCTGCAATCCAATAAACATAGCATCCCTGAAATATAAGAGCTAAATTCTCACTCTCTCTCTCCTCCTCCTCTCTTTCCTTTCTCCTCTCTTTATGTCATCATACCAGTACTAGAATAAGAAGGTAACCAACTGTAACTGGTAACAGCTCTCTCATCAGACACTAGACCAGCTGATCTTAAGCTTTTGCTTTTTCAAAACACCAGAGCTGTGAAAAAAACATTCTATTATTTAAGCCACCAAGACTATGCTCTTTAACTTCTTGGATGATTTGTCAATTAGAAGGCAGCATTACTATTAAATATTGGATTTTGTATGCTGTCTTGCAAAATTCACACTTCTACTCACCAAATAAATATGTTCTATTTTTTTAAGATAATGAGTAATTTATTAATATTATTCAGTTTTTAAATTAAGATACCTATTTATCATCTCTTTAGGAAGAAAATATTCATGATTGTGGAGAGTTTTTTAAAATGTCATTTGGTTCAAAAGCTAAATACAAACTGAAATGGAACAGATGACCAGAACTGCAACTAGTTTTCTAACTATTATGAAATACTTTAACTCTTTTTATAATTTAGGCATGAAGGAAAAAGTATCTATATCACAATTTCTATTAAATATTGTACTGAAGATCCTCATGAAGACACTAATAAGTGTGTTGTTGTTGTTGTTGTTGTTGTTATTGCTCTTGTTCCATTGGTCCATGTGCCTGTTTTCTGCTAGTACTTTGTTATTTCACTTCCTTTATCATCATATCATATTTATATACAAGATATTTATTTGTATCTTCAACTTTCTTTTTTTTATTAAAATGAAGTTCAAGGATTCCTTTTATTGGGGGTGTTATTGTTTAGATATAACTTTTATCAGTGATTTTAGATTCTTCTATAGTTACTTATATACCTTGTAAATAACCTCCAATTCCCCACCTCTAAGGATAAATGTAAACATTTTTCACACAAGCATTTTTAGTAATGTTTTAGCATAAGAAAACACTGTGAGTACGTTTACAGTCTTCAACAAGAGAAGGTGTAGCATTTTTGTTAGAATAATGATCTTCACATAAAATACAAATCAAGCACCAATTATAAATGAAGTTCACAGCCATTATGTCAAGGCATTTACACTACTAGCCACCAATAAGCACACAGTGTGAGTCCATGAGAAACCTAAAGTAAGAAAGTCAGTTTTCGTGTTTAAAAGTGCTTCCGGAAGCACAAAGGGAAGCACCCATGACTTCAGCTGTATACTTAGGGGAGGATGGCCTTGTTGGGCATGGGTGGGAGAGGAGATCCCTGGTCCCATAAAGACTGAACACTGAGCAAGGAGGAATTAGAGGGTGGGGAGGGGGAGTGAGAGGTAGGTGGGGGCACACTCTTGTGGAGGCAGGAGGGGTAACGGTATAGGGAGTTCCTGAGTGGTGGGGGGAATGGGGTGGGGGAATAAAATCTGAAATGCATTTTATAAAATAAAAAAAATTATAAAAGAAAAAAATCAGTGCTTCCGTAGTTGTCTGAAAAAGAATGAGGACACAAGAAATTTGAGTTTAAAAGAAAACTTAGGTTAATTTTCCCATGTTTAAATAGTCATATATACTTATTTCAAGTATTGCAAAAAGGTGTATATCATGCTGTTTATTTGTTAAATATAGCTATCCATCAATGAAGTTGAACTTGAATGTATGAAAATATATTTACATGAAAGTATATATGTAGAAAAATGTGTGAACAAAGTATATGTTATTAAAAACAAATGCTTAAAGAATAAAAGCCAAATTCTGTAGAGTTGACACAGTACTCACTGATATTGAAGAAGACTTGGGTTTGGTTTCCAGTACCTTTATGGAAGCTTACAACTAGCCATAATTCCAGCCCCGAGGTGTTCTGTTTCATCTTCTGATTTTTAGAAGTACCTGAGACATACAGAATACACACACACACACACACACACACACACACACACACACACACTCCTGGACAAACCATTCATATAGAAAATTTAAAAAATAAATATAATC
This sequence comes from Rhabdomys pumilio, assembly GCA_030674055.1. NCBI lineage: Eukaryota > Metazoa > Chordata > Mammalia > Rodentia > Muridae > Rhabdomys > Rhabdomys pumilio. The sequence continues at coordinate 50,645,709 of JANHMN010000015.1, read as the reverse complement.
TTTACAAAAAAGCAATAAAAACCAATAGAAATAAAGTCTCATATTCAACCTACTTAAAATTTCTCTGCTTTTCTAGGAAGGCCATTTAGTTAACACAGAGCTTTTTTTTTTCTTTAATCTTCAATTCCCCAGCTGATATGCACACACAAATAAAAGCCAAAGAGAAACAAGGCTGAGATTTCTATCATTTTCAGGCAATAATGTTGCAATATCAACTGGGAGCCTGCATGTAGTTGTAATAAATATTAGAGATAACAGCCTGGAGGGAAGACATGATGTGCAGTTCAGATAGTAGCTGTCTTAGTTGTTTGTATTTGAAGCCATTCAACCACAAAGAAATGTCCATTTCCCAAGGATACCCATACATCAAGATAGACTGGCAGCTTTCTTTTTGAAAATAGCAAGTATTCAAAAGTACTCCTGTGAGGCCATAGCAAAGAAGACACCTCATCAGACTGTGATTTGAACTGATTTGCCTTGATATGAAGAAAGTAGTTGGCAAGCAAACATAATTCTACCTTTTTCACTGAAATCTCTTTACATAAAATTCTCTCTTATACAAAATAATTTGACAACCACTAAACCAATGGCATACAACTAATGTCAATCACACACACACAAAAAAAACAAAAACAAAAACAAAAACAAAAAAAACCAAACCAAAACAAACAAACAAACAAACAAAAACAACCTATCAACAAAAATTATTATCTGGAACATCAAATCCCTGCTTAATATGAAATATATTCTTAACATTTAGGTAAACCATCATTTGGCTGGGACAGACACCTAGCTGGTCTGTTCCTGTGGAGACACCATATCCTGAGCCATCTGAGAGGAACCACCGCACTCAGAGTAGCAGGTAAGAACCCTCTCCCACTACCCTAGGACCCAGAGTTACAACTGGGAACAAGGGGAGCTCAGGACGCATCAGCCACCCAATCCCTGCCCCTTTGGAATACCACTTCCCTTCCACCCCTTGCCTGGTCCTTTTGGCTGTCTTGTGGAAACATCATATCCTGAGCCATCCTAGAAGAGCCACTGAACACAGAGCAGCGGACACTGTACCCTGAGCTATTCTAGAGGAGTCACTCCACTCAGACCAGTGAATACCTATCTTGTCTGCTCCTGTGAAGACACCATATCCTGAACCATCCTAGAGAAACCACTGCACTCAGACCAGCAAGATTTCAGGATCCCAGAGGCAGCCTGAGTCCCAGGAGTTCTTCCAACCAGGAGCTTAGGATCCCAGGATCACAAAGACATCTGGACTCTGAGGAGTTCTGACACAGCAAGATAATTAGAAAGACAGACTCCAGTTAGACACAGTGAGTGCAAGTAACACTAGAGTTAACCAGATGGCAAAAGGCAAGCACAAGAACATAAGCAACAAAAACCAAAGTTACCATCGGAACCCAGTTCTCCCATCATAGCAAGCCCTGGACATTGCATCACACCAGAAAAGCAGGATTCAGAATTAAAATCACTTCTCATGATAATGATAGAGGATTTTAAGGACATAAATAACTCCATTAAGGAAGTACAGGAGAACACAGGTAAACAAGTAGAGTAATCAAAAGTAATCAAAAAAGATAAAGAAGGACACTTCATACTCATCAAAGGAAAAATCTACCAAGATGAACTCTCAATTCACCTATGCTCCAAATGCATATAAAAGAAACATATCTAAAAACATATATAAACATATATGAAAGAAACATATTTAAAAGAATCTTAACTAAAACTTAAAACACACATTGCACCTCACACAATAATAGTGGGGGATTTCAACACCCCACTCTCAGCAATGGACAGATCATGGAAACAGAAACTAAACAAAGACACATTGAAATTGATGGAAGTTATGAACCAAATGAATTTATCAGATATAAATAGAATATTTCACCCTAAAACAAAAGAATATACCTTTTACTTTGCACCTCATGGTACCTTCTCCAAAACAGACCATACAACTGGTCACAAAACAGTCCTCAACAGTTACAAAAAGACTGATATAATCCCTTGCATCCTATCAGATCACCACAGAATAAGGCTGGTTTTTAATAATGACAAAACCAATGGAAAACCCATATGCACGTGGAAATTGAACAATGCTCTACTTCTTGGTCAAGGAAGAAATAAAGAAAGAAATTAAAGACTTTTTAGAATTTAATGAAGATGGAGACACATCATACCAAAGTTAAATCAGGAGCAATGAACCATCTAAGCAGTTCCATATCCCCTAAAGAATTAGAAGCAGTCATTAAAAGCTTCCCACCAAGAAAAGCCCAGAACCAGATGGTTTTAGTGCACAATTCTATCAGACCTTCAAGGAAGACCTAATACCAATTCTCTTTAAATTATTCCAAAGAATAGAAACATAAGGAACACTACCCAGTTTGTTCTATGAAGCTACATTCATGCTCATACCTAAACCTCACAAAGACCCAACAAAGAAAGAGAACTATAGAAAAATCTCCCTTATAAATATTGATGTAAAAGTACTCAATAAAATTCTCACAAACAAAATTCAAGAACTCATCAAAACAATCATCAATCATGATCAAGTAGGATTTATCTCAGGAATGCAGGGATTGTTCAAGATTAAGAAATTCATCAATGTAATCCACTATACAAACAAACTCAAAGAAAAAAAAAACACATGATCATCTCATTAGATGCTGAGAAAGCATTTGACAAAATTCAAAATCCCTTCATGATAAAAGTCTTAGAAAAATTAGGAATTCAAGGCCCATACCTAAACATAGTAAAAGCAACATACAGCAAACCAATAGCCAACATCAAACTAAATGGAGAGAAACTTGAAGCAACTACACTAAGATAAGGGACTAGACAAGACTGCCTACTCTCTCCCTGCCTATTCATTATAGTACTGGAAGTCCTAGCCAGAGCAATTAGACAATAAAAAGAAGTCAAAGGAATACAAATAGGAAAGGAAGAAGTCAAACTATCACTGTTTGCAGATGATATAATAGTATACTTAAGTGACCCCAAAACATCCACCAGAGAACTCCTAAACCTGATTAAAAAAAAAAAAAAAAAAAAAAAAAAACTTCAGCAAAGTGGCTGGTTATAAAATCAACTCAAACAAATCAGTAGCTTTTCTTTATGTGAAAGATAAACAGACTGAAAAAAAATTAGGGACATGACACCCTTCACAATAGTCACAAAAATATAAAATAACTTGGTGTGAATCTAACAAAGCAAGTGAAAGATCTGTATGACAAGAACTTCAAGTTTCTGAAGAAAGAAATTGAAGAAAATCTCAGAAGACGGAAAGATCTTCCATGCTCAAGGATTGGCAGGATTAATATAGTATAAGTGACTATCTTGCCAAAAGCAATCTACAGATTCAATGCAATCCCAATTAAAATCCCAACTCAATTCTTTACAGAGTTAGAAAAAGAAATTCTCAAATTCATTTAGAATAACAAAAAACCCAGGACAGTGAAAACTATCCTCAACGATAAAAGAACTTCTGGTGGAATCACCATCCATGACCTCAAGCTGTACTACAGAGCAACAGTGATAAAAAACTGCATGATATTGGTACAGAGACAGGCAGGAAGATCAATGGAATAGAATTGAAGATCCAGAAATAAACCCACACACCTTTGGTCACTTGATCTTTGACATAGGAGCTAAAACTGTCCAGTGGAAAAAGAATAGCATTTTCAACAAATGGTGCTGGTTCAATTGGAGGACAACATGTAGAAGAATGCAAATTGATTCGTTCTTATCTCCTTGTACAAAGCTCAAGTCCAAGTGGATAAAGGACCTCCACATAAAAGCAGATACACTGAAACTAATAAAAGAGAAGGTGGGGAAGACCCTCGAATACCTAGGCACAGGGGAAAAGTTCCTAAACAGAACACCAATGGCTTATGCTCTAAGATCAAGAATTGACAAATGGGACCTCATCAAATTGCAAAGTTTCTGTAAAGCAAAGGACACTGCCAATAGGACAAAACAACAACCAACAGATTGGGAAAAGATTATTACCAATCCTACATCTGATAGAGGGCTAATATCCAATATATACAAATACCTCAAGAAATTAGACTCCAGACAACCAAATAATCCTATTAATAAATGGGGTACAGAGCTAAACAAAGAATTCTCAACTGAGGAAACTCGAATGGCCAAGAAGCACCTAAAGAGATGATCAGCATTCTTAGTCATCAGGGAAGTGCAAACCAAAACATCCCTGAGATTCCGCACCATACCAGTCAGAATGGCTAAGATCAAAAATGCAGGTGATAGTAGATGCTGGTGAGGATGTGGAGAAAGAGGAACACTCCTCCATTGTTGGTGGGATTGCAAGCTGGTACAACCACTCTGGAAGTCAATCTGGCAGTTTCTCAGAAAATTGGTATATTTCTTGGTTGGTGGTCTATTCTCTGGGTGATCAGGCCATCCTATGTTGTTCTTCCAATGGGGTTGCAGTCCCACTCTGTTCCTTCAGTCCTTTTGCCATCTCCCCCACCAGATTCTCTGAGTACAGCCTGATGGTTGGTTTCAAGCATATGCCTCTGCTTTGGTCAGATGCTGGCTAGACCACCCTAGGAACTGCCATAGTTAGTTCCTGTCAGCAAGTGCCTCTTGACCACAGCAACAGTGTTGGGTTTGGTGTCTGAAGACATTATTTATCCTCAGATGGTGCAAGTCCCCAAATGGGTCTTCCTTCAGTCTCTGTTGCAGTTCATGTCTCTGTTCTTTTTTTGGACAGAAATATTTCTGGGTTAAAAAAATTTTGAGATGGGTGGATGGTTCCATCTCTCAACTAGGGGCCATGCATATCTACTAGAGGTGGTCTTCACAGTCTGCACATTACAGCTAAAGTCAATCCCATTGGGTCCTGGGAGCTTCACATTTCTCTGGTGTCTGGGACCCACCAGTGGCTATTTGCTCTTCCTCATCCGCCTGCTACCTCTTTTTATTCAATTTCCTGACCCTCTGTACCTCTCTCAATCCTCCTCCAGATTCTGATACTTCCACCCTTATTTCCTTCTCCTTCTTCCTCCCTCCTTTGACCCTGTTCTTGTTCTATCTCCCACAATTGTCCTGTTTCTCCTCAGTGCAGGACTGACGCATCCACCCTGATCTTCCTTCCTTCTACTCTCCATATGGTCTGAAGGCTGTATCATGTGCACTGTGAGCTTTTGGGTTAGTATCCACTTATGAGTGAGTAAATACCATGTGAGTTCATTTGTGTCTGGGTTAACTCACTCAGAATGATATTTTCTAGTTCCATTCATTTGCCTGAAAATTTCATGAAGTCATTGTTTTTAATCTCTGCATAGTACTCCATTGTGTATATGTACATTTTCTGTATCCATTCTTCTGTTGAGGGACATCTGAGTTGTTTACAAATTCTGGCTATTATAAATAAGGCTGCTATGAACATAGTAGAGCATGTGTCCTGGTTATATGTTGGAGCATCAGTTAAAAATTATATAAAATACCTTGGTGTAACTCTAACCAAGCAAGTGAAAGATCTGTATGACAAGGACTACAAGTCTTTGAAGAAAGAAATCAAAGAGGATCTCAGAAAATGAAAAGATCTCCCATGCTCATGGATTGGCAGGATTATTAATATAGTAAAAATGGCCATCTTACCAAAAGCAATCTACAGATTCAATGCAATCCCCATCAAAATTCCAACTCAATTCTTCATAGAGTTAAAAAGAGAAATTCTCAAATTCATTGGGAATAACACATAACCTAGGATAGTAAAAATTATTCTCAACAATTAAAACACTTCTAGGATAATAATCATTCCTGACTTCAAGCTATACTATAGAGCAATAGTGATAAAAACTGTGTGGTACTGGTGCAGAAACAAGCAAGTAGATCAATGAACTAGAACTGAAGACTGAGAAATGAACCTACATACCGATGGTCACTTGATCTTTGACAATAAAGCTAAAAACACCCAGTAGAAAAAAGATAGTATTTTTGGCAAATGATGTTGGTTCAACTGGTGGTACATATAGAAGAATGCAAATTGAGCTATACCTGTCTCCTTGCCCAAAGCTCAAGTCAAAATGGATCAAGAACCTCCACATAAAACTAGATACACTGAATCTAATAGAAGAGAAAGTGGAGAAGAGTCTTGAATTACTTGGCACAGTTGAAAACTTGCTGAAAAGAACACCAATGACTTATGCTTTAAGAGTAACAATCAACAAATGGGACCTCATAAAATTGAATAGCTTCTGTAAAGTAAGGGACACTATCTAAAGTACAAAACAACAACCCACAGATTGGGAAAAGATACTTACCAACCCTACATTTGATAGAGGGTAATATCAAAAAAATACAAAGAACTCAAGAAGTTAGACTCCTGAGAACCAAATAACTGTATTAAAAAGTGGAATACAAAGCTAAATTGAGAATTCTCAACTGAGGAGTTTTGAATGGCTGAGTAACAGGTAAAGAAATGTTCAACATCCTTCGCCATCAGGGAAATGCAAATTAAAACAACCCTGAGACTCCACCTCACACTAGTCAGAATGACTAAGATCAAAAATGCAAGTGACAGCAGACATTGGAAAGATGTGTAGAAAGAGGAACACTACTACGTTGTTGATGGGATTGCAAGCTGGTACAACCACTCTGGCTGTTCCTTCCCCATTCTATATGCTGCCTTTTGGTCCTATTGTTAGTGTCCTTTTCCTTATAGAAAATTTCATTTTTATGCGATCCCATTTATTAGTTTTCAATTATTTTTTTCCAACATAATATTTTTCTAAAGTATTTGGGAACTTCATATCATATACCTCAATCACCCTTACTTCCCAGTCCTCCCAGGTCCACTGCCCTACCCTTGTGACAGTCCCCCACACAAAGGAGAAATAAGTAAAGTTAAGTGTGAATTGTCTATATATTCACTGGACAATGGTCAAACTTCCAACGGATAGCCCTTTAAAGAACTCTACCTCAGCCCTTGCAGTTTTGAACATCAACACTTCATCATCCTTATCACAATTTTTAAAAGTTCTTTTTAATGGCTTTATCATCAAGCATGTTAATTTTGGGGAGTATGGTGAAGAAATCATGGTATTATGGGTTGTTGAAGCATTTTATAACCCACTTTCTCAACTCCAAGTCTGCAGTCTTAGATACAACTGTAAAAGTAGCTTCCCAGGCAGAGCATGGATCATGAACTTCCTTAAAGATCCATTTCTTTCTACTGGGTTGCCTTGTCCTTAATATGAGGGGATGTTCCTGGTCTTACTGCTATTTGATAGGGTGTGTTTGGTTGATATCCCTGGGATATCAACCTTTTTCTGAAGGGAAATGGAGAAGCAATAAAGATAGAAGAGAGCTTGGGATGAGGAACTAGGAAAAGAGGAAGGTAGAAAAATGATAGTTGTAATGTAATATATGAGAGAAAAATTTTTAAAAATGAATCTATCTGGATATGAATAAATCTTGATGGACATCAGTTACTAGAGTCATCCCTAGAGTCCACAATGGGAATGAGGCAGCATGGCTTGAAAAGACCCTAAATCTGACAAATCATGCATAGAATTGTCTTGGAACTTGTTTATAAATACTCTTTCAATATAATAATAAAGTATCAATATCTCAAGAAAATAACTGTCTTAGGTACCTCTTTTCATAATTTATCCAGTCCAATAAAAAGACTGAAATCAGATGTTTGACCAGTTGTGAAATGAAGACTAAGCCCAGAGCAATAGTTTTCTAAATTGGTTTTAAAGCAAATGTTTTCTTATTTGAAATTTAACATAGTTAATTTATTCATAACATGAGAGTAAAACAATTTTCTGTATACTGTATAAAATTGTTTATAGATATGTCTAGAGCTTTATCCAAGGCTCCTGGGAAACAAATTGTAGAAACAAAAAATTCCTTATAGTATTTTGAATAAATAAAAATGAGAAGTTCAATGTTGGATGGTATCTTTGAAGATCTATCATAAGAAAAAGGGCTGAGATGGTACCAGATGATAACATGTACATAGGTTTAGCCATGAGAGTAAAATGAGATTTTTAATTTCAAGGTCCAAAATTCTATGAGAGAAGAAAAGAAAATATTAGGAGAATTTTGTGTAAGCGTCTAGATAATAGATCTGGGATATAAAAAGAAATACAATATCTCTACTGGTAGTCTATTATTCTGAAAAATTTAGAAGTTCCTTTCTCTTTATTTTAAGACAATGTTGATATTGCGACTTCACATTTAAACAGTGCTAAATGATTTGAGCCTCTCAATTACTTCAATTTTTAGTTTAAATATAACATGTAAAAATATGTACACATATGTGTGGAATGGAGGAATTCAGTACAACTAAAAAAATTTAAAAATATGACATATCCTTTTATTCCTTGTGCCTAAAGCAATAATTTCTTAGATCAATCCCTCATCATTAAAAAAAATTAAGCCAAAATGAAAAACATATCTAATACTAGTAAGGGAAAGGACACAGGCATATGAGAAGTGATGCAGATAACAGCAGAGAAGAAATGAAATTTCTTTTAGTTCCAGAGATACTAAAGTTTTATAAAATATGAAAATAGATTTCATTTATTTATATTTTATATGAATAAAACATACTTTTACTTACTACATTATTTCTTTGTTTTTCTTCTAAATAATATCTGAGAAAAATGCTTTGTGTTGGGGTATGACTTATGTATTGTTCTGTAAACTACCACATATTAAGGGCTGATGTAGCTCAAAAAGAATACTTGCTGAGGCAGATGGACTAATAAAGGATCAGTCCTCAGCACATGTAATCAATAGAACAAGAATGTTTTCATAAATTATACATTACCCCTAAGAACACAGAGCAATAGTGGTAAAATATATATCTATCTCTATCCTAGAAACCTTAACCTATCCTTCTGTCCTCTCCTCAGTTAATACTGTATTTGCAACCATTGGGCATCTATGAACATAGCTTGGAACACTACACTTTTTAGTGCAGTCCTCTACTCAGTCCTACTCTTCTGCAGCTTTACTGGTGTTTCCTCTGCTTCCAAGTGCATTTCTTTTCAAAGTCTAACTTTTTCCATATTTAATCCATTTTTTAAAACTGAGAATGGATATTTTTCTGGTCCTGCAGGCAGTGTCAAAGCTGGGCTACCTGTCTTCGCATGGGTCTTAAACTAGAACAGTCATTAGTTAGCCACACCTACAATTTTTGTGCCACCTTTACCATAGCACTTCATGTCGGCAGGAAAAATTTTAGGTCAGGGGTTTGGGGCTGGGTTGGTGTCCTAATCCCTCTCCTGAAAATCTTGTCTAGTTGTAAGAGATGGTGACTTCAGTCTTTGTATCATCAATTAGAAGAATTATTAGCTAGAGTAATCTTAATAGATTCCTGGGGGTTTTCATTGCACTAGGTTTCTACCTTGCCCCCAAATTGCCCTCAAAATTCCAGTTGTCACACCTCCCACAACTCTCTCCCTCTATCTGCCTCCAAGTTGATGATTCCAATTCGTGTTCTCACCTTCCCTCAGTCCATCTATAACATCTACTATATTTCCCCTTTCCAGGGTGATCCAGTATATCATTCTGATCCCTCCTTGTCATATAACATCTCTAGGTCTGTGAATTATAGCATTAGTAGCCTTAACTTTACTGTTAATATTTATTTATTAGTGAGTACATACTATACTTGTCTTTCTAGATCTGTGTTATCTCAATAAGGTGTTTTTATTAGTTTCTTCCATTTGTGCAAATTCTTAGTTTCTTCCAATTTCTGAAAATTTCATGATAGCACTGTTTTTAACATCCGAGTGGTACTCTATTGCATAAATGTACCAGTCTTTTTATTATTTTTTATCAGTCTGAATTTTCCAGAGACCTAGGATAGAAGCAAACATGGCTGAGTGCTTATGTGTAGGGGAAATACAGGAATGATTCCTGATGATATTCTGCTATAATATTCTGCTATAAGTGAGCCTGGCATAACCACCATAAGAGAGGCTCTATCTACCACCTTGTAGAAACAGATACAGAGACACACAACCAAATAATAGGCAGAGCTTAATGACTTCTATGAAAGAAAGGGAGGACAGATTCTAGGAGGCAGAAGGTTCAAGGATACCACAAGAAACTCACAGTATCAACAAACTGATACTAGCTGAGACAGAACCAACAACCAGGAATCTTGTATGGGTCTAACCTAGGTCTCGTGCAGCTATGCAACAGTTGTGTAGCTTGGTGTTTCTGTGGGACTCCTAACTGAGAAAGCAGGGGCTCTTTCTAATGCTTTTGCTTGCTTTGGGGGGGCCTTGCTTTCCTGTTAGGTTACTTCAACCATCCTTAATATGATAGGAGGTGTTATTGAAAGTTGGTATATGTCGGCAGCTGATCCTAAGATGGCGCCAACTTCCTGCCTGCCTCGTCAGACTTTTCTGGTAAACAAGTACTCTGCACATGTGCCAGCCTGATTTTGGAGCCAACTCCTCCCTAGCGGGTCTATGCAAATTAGGTTCTGGCAGAGCAACCAATCAGAGAGAACCACGCCCCCTCTCTCCTCTATATAAGCAGTGCTCTCGGCTGCTCGAGGTCCCCATCAAGAGTTCCTGCAATAAAGGCTGTTGAGAAGAATCCAACCATGTTGCGTCTGCTTGCTGGTAGGGTGGTCATGACAGGTATACAATATTTGGGTGATATCCCTGGAATACCTGCCTTTTTCTGAAGAGAGACAGAGGAAATATGAATGAGGAAGGGAAAATTTAGGGGTACTGGGAGAAGATGGAGGGAAATTTCAGTCAGGATATAATATATGAGAGAATAAATTAATATTAAAAAGTTAGTATACTTTGTATGTAGACTGATAGCAGGCTAGATATGCTTAATAAATATATATTTAATTCTGAAAACAAAAAATACACTTATTTTAAATAGTATATTTGATTATTGTTTCTCTTCCCCAACTCCTCCTACATATTTCCCACATCACTGCATACTCAAATTAACATTCTTACTTTTTCTCTTATTAGCAAACAAACAGGCATATAAAATAAATGATCTAAAATAAGAAAAACACACAGTGTCTCTTATCCAGTGTTCTAGTGGTGTCAAAAGAGACAATGACCATGGCTAATCTTATAAAGAAAACTATTTAACTGTGGCTGGCTTAAAGTTTTAAAGATTAGTCCAACTCCATTCTCATCATGATAGAGACCTTGGTAGCTTCCAGGTAGACACGGAAGAAGTTAAGAGGTTGACATTCAAGTCCACAGTCAGCAGGAGGGAGCTATTTATTCTGGCCTTGGTCTTTGAAACCTCAAAATCCCATGCCTTGTGTCACACTTCCTTCAACAAAAACGCTCTGACTTTAATGAAAACACACCTCCTAATCCTTCTCAAGTAGTGCTATATGACCATGTAGTCAAACACAGGGAACTAGGGTGGACATTTCTGTTCAGTTCAATATATATACATACTTATATACTGTTCAGACAAAAATAACAACAACAAGAAGTCAAAGAAAACACGCAAGAAATATGTATAGGTATAGATATACACACATTTGCACTTGCAGAAATCACATGAAGACACAAAGTTGAGAACTCATAATATATAGCAAAAGACCTGTCAAGGAAAATAAAGAAAAAGATAAAAAAAAGTAAGCAAAGCAAAGAAAGGAAAGAAAAGTAAGATCCCAGATATCCCAGGAGGGAAAAAAACCTCAAAAACTATTATTGAGTTTGCTTGGTTGTTTTGTTTTGTTTTGGGTTATCTACTGCTGGCCATTAGGCCTGCTGTTAAATGTTTTGTGTACCTAGTGGGATTTTATTGGATAAAAATAATATTGCTTTGTGAGTGGTAATCAATATATTCTGAATTATAGATAGGGGCTTTTGTCTACTTTCCTTCTCTGAGCTAGGACACCATGAGTCCATGTTTGTTGATTCTGTGGATTTCACATGGTGTGCTTAGACTCCTGTAGGCTACCTTCATGCTGCCAATGTTTCTGTGAGTTCATATCTGTATCAGGTCAGATATGTTTATAAGGACTTATTTTCTGGTCTTTTCCATCTCTTTTGGCTGTTAAAGTCTTTCTGGCTTCTCTGACTCAAAGTTTCTTAATCACCAAGGGGAGAAATTTGATAGAGATATCCAGATTTTAGCTGAGTGTTCTAAGGTCTCTTGCTCTGTACATTAATGAATTCTGTGCTTGTATTTGTTACAGTCATCTACAGAGGAATCTTCTTTGAGGATTGTTGAATAAGGCACTGATAATATGAATATAGTATTGTCATTAGAAGTCCTTTATAGCTATTTTCTTTTATCATGTCCCTATGCTCCTGTATCCATGACTTATTCAGTCTCAGTTTCTTCTTCATATAAACAGTATCAAGTATAGATTCTATCTAATGGTATGAAACTTAACTTTAATCAAAGAATTGTTTGTTACTTCCATTACTATTATGCCATTATTGTATCAGCAAGTCTTATAGGTAGGTCATTAGTCAATAGGGGTAAAGGTAGGCACCAACTTGACTCCTATGCAAAACGGTTTTGATTTGCATTTCCCTGATGAGAAAGTATATTAATTAAATCCTTCTTTAAGTGTTTTTCAGGCATTTGCATTTTCTCTTTTTGAAATTCTCTATTTAGAAATATATCCCTATTTTTGTTTGGATAAGTTTTTATTGACCACTTTTTGTTTCCTTTATACATTTTAAATATTAGCCTTGCGTCAGATGTACAGTTGATAAAAATCATTTTAGAATAGCTAACGGACACAGAAATACCACAGAACTATAAAACATATAAATAGCTATATCTTTGTTATACATGACATCTAAGCAACTCATTATGTTACTAGTGTTTTTTTCAGAGAGATATTAATTTGGAAATATGTTGATTATTGTTAATGTGTTTTTTTCACATTTTTTTTTTTACAAAATATACTAGTTATTTTTAGTGTCAGATTTCTTCAAATCTCATTAAATTTATAGAAAATGTGACAATTTCATTTGGTAACAAAATACAAATATATAAGCTATAAGCTAAGAAAAAGATCAATAACCAGTGAAAGATGTGGAAGAGGACTACACATTTTACAAGTTTATGAACTATTATCAATGCTATGGCTTATATATGACTTAGAATATTGGACATTTGCCTTTTTGGAACTAGGTAACTCCACTAAGTAAAATATTTATCATTTCTACAAATTTACCTGATAATTTCATAATTTAATTTTTAGTTAAAGCTGAATAAAACTATAGACATCACATTCTCATTATCTACTCATCAGCTGATGGTCATGTAGCTGTTTATATATCATATCTCTTGAATATAGACCCTCAAAGAGCATAGTAGTAGAAAACAGTTATGCCTGGGAGTGGTGTGGTGGTTTGAATATGTGTGGCCTACAGTAAGTGACAGTATTAGGAGGTGTGAGATTATTGGAGTTGATGTGTCCTTATAGAAGAAGTTTGTCACTGTGGACTTTGGCTTTGAGGTCTCCATGCTCAAGTTCTACTCACTGTGAAGAGAGAGCCTAGCCTCCTCCTGGCTGCCTACAGATCAAGATGTAAAACTCTTGCTCCTCCAGCACCAAGTCAGCCCACATGATGCCTTGCTTTCCACCATGATGATAAGGGACTGATCTTCTGAACCCATAACCCACCCCAAATTAAATATTGGCCTTTATAACTGTTGCTTTTGTAATGGTGCCTTTGCACAGCAATGAAACCCTAACTAGGACAAATGGTATATCAGGGTCACATGATAGATATAGTTCTATATTTTTAGATCCACCATACTGATTCCAAAAACCCATTGTTATTTGTTCCTTGCCAAGTTAATTGTAAAACTTATTACTGAAAACAGCATTAAGTTTATACTAACCAGAAAGCATTTTTGCTACTGGCTAGCCTTTATAGTACCAGGCAATTTATTCAACTGCTGGGGGAAAATTGTCAGTTTCATCTAACTATAAATCAATGAAGCACAATAATGGATATGTGACAAGATATACTCATGGTGCCATAGAATAGCCAATTGCATTCTTATGTGTATGTAAGGCCTATTCTACTGGGAGAAACACATGCCTGGATACTGTAAGTCTGGTTAAGAGTCCATGCTTGAGAAATTCTTAGGCATGAACCTACTAGTATTATTCTATTAAATGGATATACCATCCAACCTCTCTTAACTCAGATTCCTATGCTCATTGATTATTGCAACTCTCAGATCTCTCAGAAAAGTTTGCTTGTGAAGTTCCTATTACTACTTCTTCTTCTTCACATTCTGTTTTTCCATGGTGGTTAAGACAGAAACGACAAACTTGTCAAAGGATGGAGGATAAAAGTCAGTGATCAGACACAATAAGATATTTATGGCACTCCCCTTAAAGTTCAGAGATCATTCTAGTAAGATACTGAGGTTATAGAGGGCCAGAGTCGAAGAATGTCTCCTTTCTGACAGAACAACTGCATCCATGAACTCACAGTAGATGTAGCTTCCTGAGCAAGATCTGTGATTGATCAAATTGGTCAGCAATCTTACATGGAGAGAGGGGATAATAAGTCTCTACTACTACTACTACTACTACTACTACTACTACTACTACTACTACTAACTACTACTAACTACTACTAACTACTACTACTATTACTACTAGTACTACTATTTGTTCTTCTTCTTCTTCTTCTTCTTCTTCTTCTTCTTCTTCTTCTTCTTCTTCTTCTTCTTCTTCTTCTCTTTCTGTTTTTCCATTAACAGATTTACTTATTAATTAATTAATTCACATTACACCCCAATAACTATCACCTCCTCCCACTCTCTCCCTCTGAGAAGGTGGAGGATCCTCTGGGTATCCCTCTACCCTGGCACAGCAAATCTCTTTAGGGATAGGCATATCCTCTCCTACTAAAGCCCAACAAGGCAGCCCAGTTAGGATCCACAGACAGACAAAAGCTATCGAGACAGAGCCCACTCCAGTTGTTGAGGAACCCACATGAAGACTGAGCTGTACTTCTCCAGGTCCAGCTAGTGTATGTTCTTTGTATGGTGATTGAATCTCTGAAGACCCCTAAGGGTGCAGGTTAGTTGACTCTGTTGGTCTTCATGTAGAATATCTATACCCTCTGGGGCCCTTGATCCTCTGACTCTTCCATAAGACTCTGAGCTCAGACCAATGTTTGGCTGTGGGTCTCTGCACCTGTTTTGGTTAGCTGCTGAGTAGAGCCTATCAGAAAGCAGTTATGCTAGGCTCTTTTTTTACAAGCATAACAGATATATCATGAACAGTGTTAGGGATTGGTGCTTGCCCATGGGATGGATCCCAAGTTGGGCCAGCTATTGGATGTTTATTCCCTTAGTCTCTGCTTCATCTTTGTTCCTGCATCTCTTGAAGATGGGACAAATTGTAGATTGAAAGTTTAGTGGGGGGATTGGTGTCCTTATCCCTTCATTGGAGTTCTTGCTTGGCTACAGGATGTGGCCTGTTCAGGTTCTATATCTTTACTATTAGGAATCTCAGCTGACATCACCCCCATAAACTCTTGGGATCCTCTCCCATCCCAGGTATCTTTTCCATCCTAGATATGCACCACCTTACCTTCTAACACTCTTACCCCATTATTTCTCTATTCCTACCCCCTCATGGCCTCACCCACAACAGCTGTAGATTTCCATTTATTCTCCTGGTCGTCTGGACCTCTCTCCTGTTTTTCCCCATACTTGATTCTGAATCTTTATCCATTTCCTTCTGCATGGCCTCTCCCACCCATTTCCTTCCATTCATCTGCCTTCTATGACTAGTTTATTTCCCCTTCCAAGTGAGATTCAAGCATCCTTGTTTTGGCCTTCCTTCTTATTTAGCTTTTTTGGGCCTGTGGTGTGTAGTGTGGGTATCGTGTACTTTATGGCTAATATCCACTTATAAGTAAATATATACCATGCATGTCCTTTTCTGTGTGGGCTACCTCACTCAGGATAATATTCTCAATTCTCAATATGCATCTGCTTGCCTGAAAAATTTATGATGTCTTTGTTTTTAATACCTGAATAGTATTCCATTGTGTAAATGAACCACATTTTCTGTACCCATTCTTTGGTTGAGGGACATCTGGCCTGTTTCCAGTTTCTGGCTACTACAGATAAAGCTTCTATGGACATAGTGGAGCATGTGTCCTTGTGGTATTATGGAGAGCTTTTTGGGCACATGCCCAGAAGCAGTATAATTGTGTCTTCAGTAGAACTTCCAATTTTCTGTGAAATCGCCAAATTGATTTTGAGAGTGGCTGTAGAAGGTTGCCCTCCTACAAAAAATGAAAGAATGTTCTCTTTGCTCCACAACCTTGCCAACATATGCTTTCACTTAAGATTTTGATATTAGCCATCAGAATGGCTAAGATCTCATAAGGTGGAATCTCAGACTCATTTTGATTAGCATTTCCCTGATGACTAAGGATGATGACTCACATTTCTTAAGTGTTTCTTGGCTAGGAATTCTATGTTTAGCTCTGCATTTTTAAATTGAGTTATTTGGGTTTGGGGAGTTTAGCTTCTTGAATTCTTTAAGTATTTTAGATATTAGCTCTCTATTTGATATAGGCTTAGAGAATAATTTTTCCCAATCTGTAAGCTACTATTTTTTCCTATTGCCAATTTTCTTTGTCTTTCAGAAACTTTTTAGTTTCATGAGTTCCCATTTATCAGCTGTTGATCTTAGTGCCTGAACCACTGGTGGTTTTTTCAGGAAGCTGTCTTTTGTACCAATGAGTTGAAGACTATTTCCCTCTTTCTCATTTATTAGATTCAGTGTATCCAGTTTTATGCTGAGGTCTTTGGACCATTTGGACTTGAGTTTTATGCAGGGTGATAACTATAGATCTATTTGCATTTTACATACAGACATTCAGTTAGACCACCAATACTTGCTGGAAACACTTTTTATTTCCATTGTATGTTTTTTGACTTCTCTATCAAAAACCAAGTGTCCATAGATATGTAGGCTTATTTCTGAGTCCTCAGTCATATTTCTTTTTACATCCTGTCTGTTTCTCTACCAATATCATGCAGGTTTTTTTTTAAATCACCCTTGTTTTGTAGTACAGCTTGATATTGATACCTCCAGAAATTCTTATATTGTGCAGGATAGTTTTAGTTAGTTTGTGTGTGTGTGTGTGTGTGTGTGTGTGTGTGTGTGTGTATTCATGTGTGTGTGTTGTTGTTGATTTTCCGTAAGTAGCTGAGAATTGTTTTTTCAAATCTATAAAGAATTGTGCTGGAATTTTGATGGGAATTAATTAAATCTGTATATTGCTTTTGATAAGATGATCATTTTGACTATATTTAGTCTACCAGTCTATCAACATGGAAGATCTTTCTATTTTCTAATATCTTCTTCATTATCTTTCTTAACAGACTTGAAATTCTTATCATACCTAACTTACATATGATCTCCTTTGTTGTCATGTTGCTCTAGATAGAACTTCAAGAACTATATTGAAGAGATATGGAAAAACTGAATATTCTTATCTTGTACCTGATTATATGGGTCAGCCACTAAAGACTAGACTCACAACCAAAACTATAAGCTTCTACTTCTAACTGAAAAAGGAATGAGAGTTTATGGCATCTTGAGTAGGAAACTCTGTTTTTCTTTATGTGCAGCTCCTGGTGGTTCAAGAATTCTAGTGTAGATTCCTACCCCCATGAATATATGAGCAGTGCAAACTAGATTCAGCATATTATTAATAGCAAAATAAATAACTATAAAAAGTTGGGGAAAGTAGGGCTATGGAGTGTTGATCTAAGAGGAGGTAGAGTGAGAAATAAACCATAGATTATCAAAAAATGTATGAAAACATCAGAGAATAAATAAGAATATATTAAATATAATTTCAAAATTCAACAGTATAATTTTAAATTAAATTTTCAGTGTTTTTCAAAGCTATTGTCTTTAACACTATAGCCCTGTTTTCTTTGTGTTACCTTAGAAAGAATGATTATTTCCTTTAAAGATGGAAGAAATCTAGAAATTTAAGCATTTAAATTGTTTTAAATGTAATATTTTATGAAAAAAGAACACCCTGAAAGCTGACGTTGGTAGAAATAACTATTGTTTCATCTAGGAAATACTGCCTATCAGAGAGCACCTTTCTTAAAGCATGGCCTCATCTTCTAAAGAGAATCTGCAGTAGCAAGACAACTGATCTGTTTCTCTGCTTCTGGTATCAGAAATTAAATATTTATTTTCAACACTCAGCAGTTTCTGAGCCTGGAGATTTAGCTCTAAGATAATGAAGCCTATCCTGCCTCCTACTTTTGAAACTGATAAGGTGAAATGTAGAGAGAATGTGGTATATTTGTTCTGAGCCAGTTTGAGAACTTCAGACCATGACATGAAAAAGACCCTCTGAGCTTCAGGTATCTCACCTGAACAACATGCATGATGTCATGCATGCAGTATGTGTTGTAATGAGTAGGAGGGTAAAGTATAGGAAAACAGCTGTATTTGCATAGTCAAACTGCTACATATGCTAATTAATGCTTTTTGTTACCATTGAGAGTCATTCATTTTATGAATAAAGGTTCTTTTTCATATCCTTGTGCTTTGTCTGGTAAAAAGAAAAAATGGATTGTAACCAAGTTTTCCCTACATTGAGAGGAAAAGAAAGTAAATTAGTGAATAGAACTGCCTATTGCTAAGCAATGTCTATTTGGTCAGACAGCAGACTGACAGTATCATAGTTAAATATGACATTCTTTGGGTTATTTCTTTCATGTGAAAAATCTTATTTCTTGGTATTAAGGATGCTGTGTCATGAAACTACTAGCTTTAGGTGGATTACAATATAAGAAAAATGAGATTGAACAGGTTAAATTTTCCTCTGTATATTTTCTTTTTAAGTCATTGTGATATCCTCTTGTAAATTTCAAAAGATTGATCCTTGGAGTGGTGTTTCAGTGTCAGTATCAATGACAGACAGGCTGTATACCAAAGAAAAGAGATCTCATGCTCTGCTTTTGTTGCCATTTATCATGTAAGGTAAATGAACAGGTATATCTGGCTTTATTGTAATTTTTTTATAACTACATACTACAAAAATCTTTTTAAATATAAGGAAGGGGTAGGAACATAGCTCAGTTTGTTAAATGATTACTTGAGTTTGGTCCTCAAGATCCATGAGCTGCATGAACTTGTAATCCTAACCAGGAAGGAAGTAGAAAAGGAGGTCCACAGGGATCTCTCATTGGGCTATCTTAACTGACCATCTAGGGTCCCAGTGAGATACACTGTTAAAACAACAAATAAGCAAGCAAAAATAAAATAATATGAAAGACATCTACAGGAAACAACCTAAGATTTACCACTAGCACAGACAGTTGAAGATCTCTCTATCATGAATTTTGCTTTGATTTGAAAGTGATGAAATTTTGTGAATATTTACTAATCAAAACAACCACTCTGGAAATCAGTCTGGCAGTTCCTCAGAAAATTGGACATAGCATTGCCTGAGGACCCAGCTAGATTATTCCTGGGCATATTTCCAATGGATGCTCCAACATATAACAATGATACATGCTCCATAATGTTCATTGCAACCTTACATATAATAGCCAGAAGGTGGAAAAATCCCAGATATACTTCAAGAGAGGAACAGATACAGACAATGTGGTACATTTACACAATGGAGTACTGCTCAGCTATTTAAAAACAATGAATTCATGACAATTCTTAGGTAAATGGATGGAACTAGAAAATATCATCCTGAGTGAGGTAACCCAATCACAAAAGAACACACATGTTATGTTCTCACTGATAAGTGGATATATTAGCCCAAAAGCTTGGAATAGCCAAGATACAACTCACAGACCACACGGAGCTCAAGAAAGAAGACCAAATGTAGGTCCTTCTTAGAAAGGGGAACAAAATACTCACAGGATCAAATAGGTAGACAAAGTGTGGAGCAGAGACTGAAGGAAAGGTGATTCAAAGACTGAACCATCTGAGAATTTATCTCATATACAGCCACAAAACCCAGACAGTATTGTAGATGCCAAGAAGTATGTGCTGACAGGAGCAGGGTATAGCTGTCTGCTGAGAGTCTCTGTCAGGGCCTGACAAATACAGAAGTGGATGCTCATAGCCAACTATGGAGCTGTAGCTTGCGAGTGGGAGTGGGTCCTGTTGGGCTGTGTTGTGGTTCCTGTGTGTCTACAGCCCCAGGCTGCTGGAACTGTGACTCTGGGGAGCAGAAGCATGAGAATTTGACTCAGTTCACTCTATGCAGCACAGGGCAAATGCTTGGCTTCTTGGACGCTGGACTGAGAAGCCACTGGGGCTCCACACGGGCGTGGAGAGGTCTTAGCCTGAAGTCCTGTGGGGGCAGAGCTCCTGAGTGGGTGTCTCCAGGCCAAGGCAGCTGACCAGGAGGCCAGCAGTCTCTGTCCTTGGGCTCCCAGATGTCCCTGGGAGCCAAGGAAAAACTAAGATGGAGGGCGTACAGGCTGGACTGTCCTGCAGCCTAGAGGGATGAGAGGGAAAGAAGCTCCAGTAGTGCCTCAAGGAGTAGGGACTCTTGCTTATGGCAGTCGCTTGGCTGGTTCAGCTAGCTTGCTTGAGTTGGTGGGCCTCCATGGTGGGACTGTAGAGAAGTCTTCTAGTAGGAGATTAAGCAGCCACTTGATAGTTAAAGGCCTTCTCCATGGCTCTCCATGGCAGAGCCCCAAAGACACAAGAAGTCCATGGTTTTAAAAGGCTTATTGTCATGGCAGAAAGTGAATGTGGCTGTACCTCCCCCCCATCCCCCCACCTCCCACCCCCTGCCATTTCTCATGGCAGATCTGAGTTAAATAGGGAGGGAGGAGGAAGGAGGGTCTGGGAAGGAATGCTTAATTGGCTATGCCCTCTGGCCTTTAGGTATCTCATGAATATGGAGATCTCTTAAGACTGAGGCCTGTAGTCATGCCCTCTACCTGTGCTGGATGACACAAACCTCTCTTTTGGAGGGGCTCTAGAGGCCCTATATGACTGAAAGGTGCAGATCTTAGGTCTTAGCCAAGTATCAGGAGTTTGGAGTCTGGGAGTGTGGTAAAATGTATGCTGTCCCTTCTAGGTATGAATACCTGCCATCTCTAGCCAGTGCTCCACCAGAAACCAAGCTATTCTTTCATGGTCCCACATCCAACCATTGGACTGAGCACAGGGTCTCCAATGGGGTCCCCAAAAGAAGAGTTAGAGGAAGCATTGAAGGAGCTGAAGGGGTTTTCAACCCCACAGGAAGAACGACAATATCAACCAACCAGACACCCCCCCCTCCCGGAGCTCCCAGAGACTAAACCATCAACCAAGGAGTACACACAAAGAAACCTATGGCTCCAGCTACATATGTAGTAGAAGATGGTCTTGTTGGGCTTCAATGGGAAGAAAGGCCCTTGGTCCTGTGAAGGCTCAATGCCTCAGTGTAGAGGACTTTAATGCAAGGATGTGGAAGTGGGTGTGTAGATGGGGGAACACCCTCCTAGAAGCAGGGGAAGAGGCATGGGATAGTGATTTGGGATGGGGGATCAGGAAAGGAGATAATATTTGAAATGTAAACATCTCAGTGACAAAGACAGACACTACCTTACCAGAAAAGGCTGGAAAAAAATTTCAATCAAATAATCCCAAGAAAAAAAAAATCTACAATAGCCATTCTAATATCTAATAAAACAGACTTTCAACTGAATGTTATTTAAAAATATGGGGAGTGACACTTCATACTCATTAAAGGAAAAATCCACCAAGATGAATTCTCAATTCTGAATTTCTATGCTCCAAAAGTGAGGGTAGCAACATTCATAAAAGAAACTTTACTAAAGCTCAAAACACACACTGAACCTCAGTCAATGATAGCAAGAGACTTCAAGACCACACTCTCATCAGTGGACAAATCATGGAATCAGCAACTAAAAAGAGACACAGTGAAACTGACAGAAGTTATGACCCATATAGATTTAACAGATATCTAGAGAACTTTTCACGCTAAAATATATATAATATACCTCCTTCTCAGCACCTCATGGTACCTTCTCAAAATTTAACTGTATAATTAGATACAAAACAAGAGTCAACAGACACAAAAAGATTGAATTAATCACATGCATTCTATCAGATCAGCATGAACTAAGCTAGACTTCAATAACAACAAGATAAATCCCATGTGTCCATGGAAGCTGAACAACTCTATTCAGTGATAAGTTGGACAGGGAAGAAATAAGGAAAGAAATGAAAGACTTACTGAATTCAATGAAAATGAAGACACAGCATACCCAAACTTATGGGACACAATGAAAGCAGTGCTAAGAGGAAAACTCAGCTCTAAGTGCTTATAAAAAGAAACTAGAGAGAGCATACATTAACAACTTGACAGCACACTTGAAAGCTCTAGAACAAAATGAAGCAAATACACCCAAGAGGAGTAGACAGCAGGAACCCTAAAATCAACAATAGGCCTGACATACATGCCTGCTAACACAAAGTCTTGGGTCTCTGCAGAAAAACACTGAAACAGATGGCTATAAGCTATTGTAAACAGGCAGCTTTTGTGGAAATTTACCAGCCTGAGTAGTCATAGACCTTGTAAATAGGCAGCCTTGGTGGATAGTACCAACTTAGATAAGGACAAGTGAATTATAGGCAGAGTCATAGTGACCTGTCCCCTGAATCTTTACCCAGCTGATAGCTGATCCAGATTTAACTTTAGCACCTGGTAACTGTCTAGAATATTGTCCATTTTATCCAGATTCTCCAATATGCTTGAATATAGGCTTTTGTAGTAGAATCTGAGAATTTTTTGATTTTCCTCCATTTCTGTTGTTATGTCTCTCTTTTCATTTCTGATTTTATTAATTTGCATACTGTCTGTCTACCCTCTGGTTAGTTTGGCTAAGGGTTTATCTATCTTGTTGATTTTCTCAAAGATCCAGCTCCTGATTTTGTTAATTCTATGTATATATTTTTTGTTTTGTTTTAGTTGTTATTTGTTTGTTTGTTTGTTTTTGTTTGTTTGTTTCACTTGGTTGATTTCATTTCTTAGTTTGATTATTTTCTGCTGTCTGTTGCTCTTGGATGTATTTGCTTCTTTTTGTTCTAAAGGTTTCCGTCAAACTGCTAGTGTATACTGTCAAGCTGCTAATATATGTTCTCTCCAGTTTGTTTTGTTTTGGTGCCCTTAGAGCTATGAGTTTTCCTCTTCTCACTGCTTTCATTGTGTCCCATAAGTTTTGTTGTGATGCTCTTCATTTTTATTAAATTCTAAAATGTCTTTAGGTTTTTTACTTCTTCCTTGACAAAGTTATCACTGAGCAGAGTGTTGTTCAGCTTCAATGCATATGTGGACTTCCTGTTGTTTTTGTTGTTATTGAGAACCAGCCATAGTCCATGGTGAGCTGATTGAATGGACCAGATTATTTCAGGCTTCTTGTATCTGTTGAAACCTCTTTTGTGACAGAATAGTAGGTCAATTTTTGAGAAGGTACCATGAGTTGCTAAGAAGAAAGTATATTCTTTTGTTTTGGGATGAAATTTTCTGTAGATATGTATTAAATCGATTTGGTTCATAACTTCTACTAGTTCCACTGTGTCTCTGTTTAGTTTCTGTTTCCATGATCTGTCCATTACTGAGAGTGGGGTGTTGAAGTCTCCCACTATTATTGTGTGAGGTGCAATGTGTGCTTTGAGTTTTAGTCAAGTTTCTTTTGTGAATGTGGTCACATTTGCATCTGGAGTATAGATATTCAGAAATGAAAGTTCATCTTGGTAGATTTTTCCTTTTACGTTTATAAAGTATCCTTCCTTTTGGTTGGAATCAACTTTTTTTTTCTTTTCTTTTCTTTTTTTTTTTTTAAATTAGTATGGCTACTCCAGCTTGTTTCTTGGGACCATTTTCTTGGAATATTATTTTCCATCCTTTTACTCTGAGGTAGTGCCTGCCTTTGAAACTGAGGTGTTTTCTGTATGCAGCAAAATTCTGGGTCCTGTTTAAGTATCAAGTCTGTTATTCTATATCTTTTTATTGGAGAATTGAGTTCATTGATGTTAAAAGATATTAAAGACCAATGATTCTTGCTTCCTATTATTTTTGTTGTTAGAGGTGTAATTATGGCTATCTTCTTTTGGGTTTGTTGGAAGAAAATTACTTTCTTGCTTTTTCTAGTGTGTGGTTTTCCTTTTTGTGTTGGAGTTTTCCATCTATTATCCTTTATAGAGCTGGATTTGTGAAAAGATATTGTGTAAATTTGGTTTTGCCATGGTAAATCTTGGTTTCTCCATCTATGGTAATCAAGAGTTTTGCTGGGTATAGTAGCCTGGGCTGGCATTTGTGTTCTCTTAAGGTCTGTATGGCATCTGCTCAGGATCTTTTAGCTTTCATAGTCTCTGGTGAGAAGACTGGTGTAATTCTGATAGATCTGCCTTTGTAAGTTACTTAAACTTTTTCCCTTACTGATTTTAATATTCTTTGTTTACTTAGTGCATTTTATATTTTGATTATTATGTGGCAGGAGAAATTTCTTTTCCGGCACAGTGTATTTGGAGTTCTGTAGCCTTCTTGTATGTTCATAGGCACCTCTTACTTTAGGTTAGGGGAATTGTCTTCTATAATTTTGTTGAAGATAGTTACTGGCCCTTTACATTGGGAATCTCCACTCTTATCTATACCTATTATCCTTAAATTTGGTCTTCTCATTGTGTCCTAGATTTCCTGGATGTTTTAGGTTAGGAACTTTTTACTTTTTGCATTTTCTTTGACTGTTGTGTCAATGTTTTCTATGGTATCTTCTGCACCTGAGATTCTCTCTTCTATTTCTTGTATTCTGTTGGTGATGTTTGTGTCTATGACTCCTGATCTCTTTCCTAGGTTTTCTCTCTATGGTGTTGTCTCCTTTTGTAATTTCTTTATTGTTTTTATTTTTAATTTTAGATCCTGTATGGTCTTATTAAGTTGCTTCATCTGTTTGATTGTATTTTCCTGTAATTCTTTAAGGCATATTTTTGTGTTTTCTCTTTAAGGGCTTCTACCTGTTTACCTGTGTTCTCCTGTATTTTTTTAAAGGAAGTTATTTATGTTCTTCTTAAAGACCTCTATTGTCATCATGAGAAGTAATTGTAGATTCCTATTTTACTTTTCTGGTGTGATGGTGTATCCAGGACTTGCTATAATGGGAGAACTGGGTTCTGATGATGACAAATAAGCTTAGTTTTTGTTGCTTATGTTCTTATGCTTGCTTCTCAATATCTGGTTATCTCTACTGCTACCTGCCTTCTCTATCTCTGACTGGAGACTGTTCCTCCTATGATCTTGGTTGTGTCACTACTTCTCAGAGTTTAGCTGTTACTGTGTGATTCTGGCATCCAGTGATCCTGAGATCCTGAGTGTGTCAAAGCTCCTGGGAGTCATGCTGCCTCTGGGATCCTGAAATTCTGGTGTGAGCAAGCTCCTGAGATCCTGTGATCCTGGGTGTGCTAGAGATCCTCAGAGTCAAGCTTCCTCTGGGTGTTTATGAAACCTGGTGTGGAGTTAGCACCCAAGTTCTGCTCAAGGCACTGATCTCAGAAGGAACCTATGCCACTGACTTGGTGGGGGTTTCTGCATCTCTATATCTTGTTGGTCCCAGCTACTCCCGGTGTGTTGTGGCAGATGTTGTGACCTCTTCACCTACTATCCTGGGTGTGTTAGAGCACCTGGGAATTGAGCTTCCTCTGGCTGTTGTGGGACTGGATGCAGAGCTAGAGTCCAAGGTATGCTTAGGGCAAAGGCTCAGATCAGAAGGAAATATTTTAAGAACAGCAGAAAAAGTGGAAGAGGGAACAAAACAGCTCTATTAGCAGTGAAATGAACAAAGGGAAGGAAATGCAGAGCTTCCTGATGCCAGCCACACACATAAGTTCTGACTTGTTTCCTACACAGCAACAGTTGCAAACAGAATGTAATGTGCATTGTGCTATCACAACATTCCTGTATCAAATGTGTGCAAAATTTGTAAACCATCATGTTTGCTTAAATTTGCAGGATATCATAAATTTTTGTAATAAAATTTCAATTTGATTTGAGGTCTTTTGATATATAGCATTGTGCCTGACCAATATTCCCTCTTCTACATTATCACAAATATGCCTTCTCAAGGATGAACTCACAAAACAATGTCCTGGTACTTAATGATATTTGAAATGCGTCCTTTTGCCTTGCTTATTCACTCTTGTGATTACCTTGACTTTCATCTTACGGCAACATGGAGAAACCAACCTGTTGAATATACAGATTGTAAATTTCAAACCTATCACGAGAAGGCTTTTATTAATTTTCCATATTTTTGTCTGCACAAACATATAAAGTGTAAAAATGGTTTATATTTATACCATTACAGTAAGATAATTCCTTTACTTATCCTAAGAAAATAAAATTAACATCATATCTTCAATATTATTGTAGAATATGTGTTTAATGTGATGAAAGCTTTACTGATATAAATACCTTGTCAATCATTTGTTTTATAATACTCTCTGGAATGACTGTCTCTTCCTGCTGATGATAGTAACAACAGAATTATTAACTGAATATTTATATCTGTCAGAAAATGATGATATTCTAATTGGAAAACTGACAGGATAGCTTTAGATTTTATAACTGTATTTAAAAATAATTTATTCAAAGGAAGCAGTCCTTTCAAGGTTCAAACCAGACTGTTAGCCAATGAATTGGATATATTAATGTGGGCCTTCTGCCACGAGATGAATGAACACACTCTGAAATAATCCCACTGTGGTGAGTCCCTGCAAAAGATAGGGGATGAAGACACTCATTAGAATTTACATAAAGCCTAAAGTTAATATGCAGAAGGGCTTGTTTAAACAAACCACCAAATCCAGAGCTTCACTAGACAGTCTAATACTTCCACAAATATTTACTGATGGTTGAACTTGCTTAATGCAATATATCTGAGAGCAGAAGTGTACAAATGGAGAAAGACATGTTCTCACTATTTAAGTCCCAAACTGTTTTCTGAAGAAAGCAAATAAAGAACATAAGCCCTTCTGTTCAGGCCGTTAGCTTAGAAAAATAATTACATTAGGAAAATTCCAGGTACTCTAAAGAAAAGACAAAGAATACTGAATCTATTCTGGCCTCTTGAAATGAATTGGGATGTCTGGAGCAGTAAGAATCAAGGACTGGAAATCAATAGAGGAGGGGAGCATTGTAACAGATGAAGTGATTTTAAGCATGAATCTGTGAAATGCATGTTTTAAAGAATACTGTAAAGCTCCCATAATAAAGATGGGCTTGGGTAAGACCATGGGGGTTTTGTCAAGGTTTTTCAATGTTAATTCCAACTGAAACTTCAATAAAGACTGCCCACACTGAAGTTTTCTGTTAGTGCCAAATTGTTTCAGGATATAGTTAAAATGGCAGCATTCAATCTAGCTTTTCTTAACCAGCCACCATGTTCCCAACTAGCCTAGGCCTGTGGCCATGAGCAGAAACAACATACCACTGCTGCTCAGCTCAGGCCATCTACTCAGGCAGTCAGAGACACTGGCCCTGTCACGAGATGCCAGCTTGGGAGATGGCTCTGCCAATCTTCCAGGCTGTCTCCACAAGGCTGGGCTGCTCCCAGACCATCCCATCATCTACATGGACCCAGTAGGAAATGAAACTCTAATGCTTAAAAATTAATCAAATGCTTTATATGTTTGGTAATGCTCAATAATGGTATGCCCATACAATTAGAGGTGTTTCCCAATTAGCTAACCTAAATATAACTTGTTACTCAGGACTGCTCTCCATACCTGTGTGACTCTTCATTGTCCTACATCTCTGCTCTCTCTAGCTCCTCCTCTTCCTTCTTCTCCTTAGCTCCTCCCACCTTAGCTTCTCTTATACCAAATTTGTGATTACCTGATCTAGATTATAAAAGATTAATCAAAGTATTTCAGTGAACTTTGGTGCCCAAAAAACTATTGTGTGTTATAATAAGCATACATTTGTTTTCAAAATACCAGCAGATATATGAGTGAAAAGAAAAATGAGCTTTTTGTCACTTTCCTAGATTGGATTGTTTGATTGTATGTTTGGAATTACTGATGTCCACCAAAAGTAACAATTTCTCAAGGAGGAGAGAAGAAACTTTGTCAAGTTTTGTAGCAAGAACTATTTTGTAATGTTGCACACTGTGCTGTGGGTTTGTAAGCAAATGATCCCCTGCCAACTGCACAGGATGATGTGTAGGGCACTAATTTATATAGCCATGTTAACACTCATTACAGTGAGGTAAATGCAGCAACATTAAAATTTTAGACCACGGTTTCTACTAAAACATTTATAAATTTTATAAATTGTGAATAGGCTTGAGAAGTGGAAACATGGAGTAACTTAGACTTACGGTAAAAAAAAAAAATTAGAAGACACAAAGTTCAATGAATAAGGTATGGCAGACAGACCTGTAAGAAGTTGAGGGAGAAAGAGTAAATGTGATCAAAACACAGAACCCCTACAGGTTAACCCCAGGAACCCACAGGCTGCTCCTTCCAGGGTAGTAGTCCACAATTCCAGCCACCACACTTTGAGAACACACATGAGACCCCTGTTTGGGAAGCAAGCCACAACTTGAGCAGGCATCCTCTGAGAACCCACAGACCACTCTGGATAGGAAAGTAGGCAAGTGAACTGAAGATTTCTACCTCTCTCCTGATTCCTCCGAGTCCAATCCACCAGTCTCATGCAGACCACATGCTAAAGCCTCAACTCAGTCTCTGACAAGAATGAATTCTAAGGACTAAGTAGAGCTTAGTAGAATGCCCTGCATTCCTTCTTCCTGTGGGCCCTGTACTCCTTCATACCTTGACTGATAGCAAACCCTATTCTTTAGTGTTAGCTCTCTATACTTAAACACACATCTTAACTTGAACCCAGAGTATACACATCTAGTAGGACCACAGATTTTCTTACCAGGCAGCACATGGATACCAAACCTTCAAAGAACAAGAAACCAAGCATCCTCCACCTAACAAATATAAGACCAGAAATACAATATTCTACAAACCATATGTCAAAGAATGACCTTGTCTGACATCAATGGAAGGAGAGGCCCTTGGTCCTGGGGAGGTTTGATGTCCTAGTGTAGGGGGGTGTTGAAGGGGTAGGGCAGGAAAGGGTAGGGGAGTGTACCCTTACAGAGGCAAAGGGGAGGGAAGAGAAGGAGGTTGAATGGGGGAGTTGTGGAGGGGTAAGCAGAAAGTGGGATATAATTTGAGATGTAAATAAATGGAATGATTGATTTAAAAAAAAGAAAAAAGGAATAAATACAGTATCAAAAAACCTCATTACTACAGAAGGTGATAGAGGAAAAACCATAGCCTAGGAATCCAACTACACCCATGGAAGCCCAAAAAGTAGTAAATTGAGATCAGAAAATCAACAGGAATCAACAAACATTTTGTTGTGTGAAATTTTAAAAAATGCATGTTTGTGCCTGCTAGGCTCTGGGACTATCAACTACCAGCCTGATGTCTACTTACCCCTGCCACAAGCTAAAGTTTTTCCCTGTGACTGGCTGTTCCAAATACCAATGACTACCATGAGGTTGTGCCCTCTTTCTTGCCCACCTTTTCCTTGTTGCAGATGGAAAACAAGAGACAATCTTAATGTTTTAAAATCAGCCAGATGACACAACTGCTGGGCTTGAAATCAATTGTACTAAACACATGAGCTATTCTATATTAGAATTCATCTGGTAGCCGAGGCTACTACTTGTTCTAATTGCCCATAGGACTACATGGTGTCCATATTTTCCCTCCTAAGCTTTGACCAAAAGCCCCTTTTACATGTAGTCTTCTCCTCTTCCTTCTGAGACCAGGAAAACCTGCTTCTCTATTTTTGCCCTATGATTAGCTTCTGCTGTATTTATTGACCCAATCAAACATTTAGAGAACAAGACTTTAATTATCAGTTCCTCCCCCTACATCACTGGTCATTGATGTCTCTCAATATAAATGTTTTTAATTTACCAAAAAAACAAAAAACAACAACAAAAACAAAAAACAAAAAAACGACACAGTCTGCCAGATTGAATGTGAAATAGTATCTATCACTCTGTTGCTTCCAAGAAATACACTTCAACACCTCGAATAAGTAATAAAGCAGAGTAAAGGATGGAAAAGTACTTTTCAATCAAGCAAGCTGGCAAGCTGGTATTGCCATTTTAATATCTGACAAAATAGAGGAGATGAGAGGAAAAAAAGAGAAGAAAAGAGAAAAATATGGTGGCATGTGGTTTTGTTACAATAAATTTACTCCCAGTGATACATTTCCTCTAACGAGGCCACAAACTTCTATAGCAAGGCCACATCTTCTAAATGTTCTCAATATTGCCACTCCCTGATGACTAAGCATTTATATGTATGAGCTTATGTGGGCAATCTTACTCAAATCACTATACCACTCCTAAATATATAGGAAGCTTCATCCAACCACAAAAAAACACTTGCCTAACCATCTTCATTGCTTCTCTACTCATAAGAAAAAAAAAAAAGAAAAGAAAGCAAACAATCCAGATGTCCATCAATACAATGGCATATTACTCAGTTGTTAAAAAAAAAGTAAATGAAATCATGAAAATTGCATGTATTTGGTTAAGTACAGAATAAGACAAAAATGAACAAATAGATCTTGTTAAGAAATAAAAATAGAATAGATAGATAAGGATGGATGAAACAGGCTGAAATAGGAGGATCAAGTAGGAATGTTGGTAGAAGAGGAAGGTGAGAGACAAAATTAAGGGCAATTTGAGTATGGAAACAATCAGTAAAAGTTCCCTAAACTATAAACGTATATGAAGGTGATCTAAGTAAAATCACCAAATAGTGAGGGAAACAGAGGCTCTGTTTGCCATCTCTTATAACGAAATGAAACTTTCAGTCCTGGGATTGGGTTATACCTAATTGAGTTGTCTCTACAAGGAGTACCTTGAGAATTCCTAAACAACCCAGGCTGTTGCAAGACTACAAGTTGCTTTCTCTAAGTTGAAGATCTCATTGCTGAAAGGAACACCTACACAACTCAATAAGCATGCCAAACTCTAGCTCATGACTCCCTAGATACTTCAGAACACAGAGTCTGGTCCAGGAAGATACTGTACACATTATCAAAAGAGAAACATAAACACTGAACCAGCCAGAAATCCTTGGATTGACAATGGTCTTTGCCCTGAAGTTTATGCAAGTGTAGTGGCAACAACCAATATCTAATTTAAGGAAGGTCCACTTCACAAAGTGGAATATATACAAAACACTTCTTGGCTTACCTACAACCTGAGACTATAGCTAAAGGATGTAGGCTACAATCAAATACCAATTTTCTAGAAAATAATAATAGTAGCATAGCAATTGAATGACTACAAGTGACATTTTGCTATACTCATTGATCAATAACTTGCTCAGCCACCATCAGAGAAGTTTCCCACTGCTGGATATGGAGCAAATGTGGAGATCCACAGCAAGACATTATATAGAGAATAAAAGATCTTGGAACATCCAGTATAATGGGGATTGCTCCATCAAACTTTTCCCATTTGGGCTCAAAGGACTTTATGGAAGAAGATACAGAATGAGTGTAAGAGCCAGAGAATGGATGACAGTAAGAAAGTAAAGTTTTCTAAGTCAACATTCTCAAAATTCATATGAACTTACAGAAACTGACCCAGTGTGCATAGGTCTTGCATGACTCTGTACCAGGTCTTTTGCATATTTATTATGGCTTCCAGCTTAGTGTTTTTATGAGATTCCCAAGGATATGAATGAGTGGATTTATGCAACTTATGCCTTCTCTTGGGTTCTTTTCCTACTGTTTGTTTGTTTTGTCCAATTCCAATGTATTAGTTTATCTTATTATATTATATTTCATCATTAGTCTTTGGAAGTCTATTTCTTTCCTAATAAAAACAATAAAGGAAATGTTTCAAAATGAGAGGAGATATGATGAGGAACTGGGAGGAGTAGAGAGGAAAATATAATCAGGATATATTACTTGAGGAAAAAAAAGGCTATTTTCAATAAAAGAAAAAAATCTTCATAGAACTAATGAAGTATTTGTAAATTTGCATTTTAACTATACATTTTATTTATGGAGCTTCTATACCACAAAATAAAAACAAACAAAACAGAATGACATTTTATAAAATTTTAAGTGTTACAAGTCAGTCCAGAGAATTTCAAGATACAAAAATTAATACACGAGAAGAAGAGTAGATATTCTGTATATCAACTATAAACCTTTTAATAAAGTATCTATGAACACCATCATATTCACAGTAGTACCAGAGTGACCAAGCCATGCAGTTGAATGACCTCTACAATAAATTTTAAGACACTAAAAAAGACATCAGGAAGACACTACATGATGCAAAGTCTGTTCATTTCTTGGGTTGTTAGAGTAATACTGGGGAATTTGTTTTACTTTCAAAGGTAATATCTAAATTTAATATAACCTCCAGTAACTGAATGATAGTTATCACAGAAGTTGAAAAAAAATTTAAAATTCATGAGGTAACATTAAAATCCCACAGAGAGCATTTCAGTACCTGGTTTCATAGTATTCTACAGAGCTCCATTGACAAGGACAGAATGGTTCAATTACATATAACAGATGTGCAGACATCACTCCAGAATAGATTAATTAGGCACTAACCTACAGAGATATAGCTACCACTTTTTATATATACCTCTAAAAAAGGAAGAGAGGGAGAGAAGAGACAGAGAATGAAAGAGAGAGAGAGAGAGAGAGAGAGAGAGAGAGAGAGAGAGAGAGAGAGA
>JANHMN010000015.1:50550218-50612878 GCA_030674055.1 Rhabdomys pumilio | reverse complement strand
AGAGAGAGAGAGAGAGAGAGAGAGAGAGAGAGAGAGAGAGAGAGAGAAAAGAGAGAGAAAGAAAGGAAGAAGGAAGACAGCATATATAACACTACTAGCAAATCTGCTATTTACCTGCTGAGGAATGAAAATAGATTTCTATCTCTTACCCTGAACAAAATTCAATCCTGACTTATCAAAAACCTAATTTGAAATTTTAAATATTGAAATTTCTAAAGCAAAATATACACAACATTTTCAAACATAGGTATAGGAAAAAGTTTTCTGGAAGCACTTGAGTATCATTCTAAAAACTGCCAAATAGTGTTACATGAAATTAATGTCTTTTTACATACTGGAGGGCAGGTATGATGGGAGGCGACAATGAGTGAAGTTAGAGTGCATTATGTGAAATGCAAAAGAACCAATACAATCCTAAAATCAAAACAAAACAAAACAAACAAACAAACAAAATACAATGTACCTAAACTGAGATTCTATCTCAGTGTAGTCAAAAGGGGAAATCATTAAGGATATAGGCAATAAAAAGTCATGATGAAAAAGTATAGAAAACTCAACCCTTACTAACTAATCCTGGTGGTTTGAATTAATCCAACCACTCTGAAAACTAGTGTAGTTTTTCCTTATGAAACTTAAAACTGTATCTATTAATCGATGCATCTATGCTTCTCCTATGTATATAATTGAATGATTAAATATGCTGTCACAGAAATACTTACACTTCAATAATCTTTATAGTGCTATTCACAAGAGCTAAATTTTGGGACCTATCTAGGTGTTAACTAGCAGAAGAACTCATAATGATAAGGTGGCATATGAATTTTACACAGCCATAAAGAAGAAAAAATTTTGTGCTGGCTAGTAAAATGAAGTAAGTTTAAATTATTACACTGTTAATAGGGGAATTAAGGCAGATTTAGAACAAATATTGCAGTTTTCTTTAGTTTTGGAACTGTAGAGTTTATATTGATGCATAAAATCATATGTAAATACAAATGTGAAAAAAAAAACTGTATAGGGGAATTTAGGGGATTGAGTGAGGAGAAATCCAAGGGGAAGAGAATGTGGGGAGCATGGATAAAGTGCATTATGAATGTATACATCTTTGGTAATATGCTTATGGAATTCAGAGCCATCTACACTATTGAATAAAATATTTTACTATATCTCAATTAAAATGGTTTCAGTTTTATGCATGTACTGTAGCCATATTTTAGGTAGCTTGAGATATAATTTAATATTATACTTTTGAAAAATTATTAAGCCCTGGTGTTCATTCAATTCCATTTGTATTTGGTATTACATAATCTTCCACCATAGCGAAAGATGGCCAGAAACTCACAATGTAGTGACCTTGAGGCCAGCCTGTTTCCTTAGTTTCCCAAGTCCTGAAATTAAAGGCATGAGACAGTAGTCTGGAATTTCTGATTTTAGACATCATTTTTAGTGTATTATTGAGTAATAAGTGAGGGATTAATATTATGTTATATTTGAAAATAGTTTTATTTATTTTCTATCATTATATAAGTTATATTTGAATAACTCATCCTTTTTCAATTTAGCTGTGATATATCAGACTATTATACTCATCAATCATAAAATGCGCAAAGTACATTTCCCCCTTCTTCCTTTTCTGTTATTACTAATCACATTAGTATTTGATATTTTTATCAAGATCATTTCTTTGTTCAAAACCTATATTTAAATAGTTCCCACTATTGGATCACTAGGTCAAAACGCCCATGGTCTTATAGCACTAGACAGGAAGTGTCCTAGCTACACACTAGACTGAGCAGCACAGTGTGTACTGCTAGGTTTACAGTGAATAACAGTCTCTGACAACAATGGCATCCTTAAGCAATACTTTTACATTACCTCAGTATAACAATTTAATCAACAATAGATGAGAATTTCTCAGGTCTACAATACTTTCTTTTCTCTAGTACTTGTCCGGCAGTGCACCTCATGACACACATCTTAGGATGAAATGCTGTGTACAGCACAGACTTCTTAATAAAAAAGAATAGATTCAGTATTCTAATACACAAGCGTATTTTTAAAGTGTGAAATAAACATTCTTCTTCTCTGATTGTTAGAATGCTGTTTCACCTGAGGAAGGGCAAAACAGAAAACTTTCTAAGTTGTGTTCTAGTTCAGGAAGGAAGCACTGAAGCACTTTAAGGGATGTTGAAAGGAAGGTTTTTGAATCACTCTCCACATGTATGGAGGGAGTCAGAACTCATGAGTGTGCTGGCCAGGTGACAAGCCTGTCACCAGGGCTCCTATCAAATTTTTTCTATGAAAATTCCTATCAATGCCTACACATAATTATGTATACAGCAATCATTGTTCAATTGTCCCAATCTCAGAATGAAATCATAATAAAATGATAGATTAAATTTTATTGCAATGCTAATAGAACCTGCTTAATATTTTCTATGAAGCCGAAGCATATACATATATTACTCTTTAGAGTATGTGAATGATAACCAATCACTGCAATTTTACTTACTTTCACAATCATGTTGTTGTTGACATATAATCACTTGTGGTAAAAAAAAAAATTACTAAAAAATACCATTGCATAATCCACATCTGACACATACTGACAGATATGCCTAGGAGACATGTTCTCCCATATTCAGAGATCTGAAGTTATTATAGTAACCATACACATAGTACTTCTAAGTATTATGCAAATACACTTTACTCAATGTCATAACATGCTTTGAAATGGGAAAAGGGGCCATAGCTTATTTAAAGTAGAAACCAAGGATCAATGGTGAAACCAAGCATGCGAACAGATGCTACTCATTCATTTTAATGCTTAGCCTCTGGACCTCAGTGTCCTTTGGGAAGAATAATTACAGTGGCTGCTCATCACCTGACCTAGATCACCGGCTTCATAAGAAAGAATGGCTCATTTCATTTTTCATAACTTTATCAAGCCTTTTAGCTTATGTCACCATAGAAATCAGTAATAACAAAGCATGTCTAATAATTCACTCATTTACAACTATGTCTCCCAAGTAGCATAAGGGTGCTCTCAAGATATAGAGAACTTTTATAGTTATAAATTTTATCATCAAAGTTTTACTCACAGATGATCTCAATTGACCAAAAACTGCGAGAAGATGATGAAATATTTTTGTTTGTCATTCTATTATCCAACTTTACCAAAGGAAGAAAGATTTTTGTATACAATGAAGGGTTCTATCAGGCCTAGCACAACAAACATACCTGAGCGTGACAAACGTGGCAGATTTTATTTGAAATATTTTATCTTTCTCCCCCTTGTTAAACTGTTAGCCTGCACTCCTAGAGCTTGCCCCTCCCCCCAATTTAGGCTGTTATGTGGCCACTGACTCATTTTAGAGACTAATCACTAACGCTCAACT
Organism: Rhabdomys pumilio; assembly: GCA_030674055.1. Classification (NCBI taxonomy): domain Eukaryota; kingdom Metazoa; phylum Chordata; class Mammalia; order Rodentia; family Muridae; genus Rhabdomys; species Rhabdomys pumilio. Next base: position 50,609,480 of record JANHMN010000015.1, on the reverse strand, counting down.
ATAAAATTATCAAGAGTCCCCATCCAACATCCATTATTTTGACTAACCTATCTAAAATATCCACTCAAAACTTACCAACATATCGTAGCTCATTTTAAAAAAGAACTCCTTCTTTTCTCTCTTAAAATCAACATTTGCAAAGCCAATTTCTTCTATATCTGACAAATTCTAATTCAGTCACCTCATTTCTTTGCCTTGCATAATAAAGTATCTCTTTGCATTTGATTTGTGCTTGAAAATTGATGTTTGGCTGTGGTCTGTGCCTAATCAAAAGTCCAGATGGGACTCCCCCACTTGGTTCCTTTATACTAGAAGTTTCTTTTACAATATCCCATATAATTGAGTATGCACTTCCATACTGTGCCACAGTGCTCTGTATAAAAACACCACCCGGAAAGCTGGTCTCCCAGGAGTGGTGACACACCTGTGAGCACAGGTAAGACCACCACTTCTGCTCAAATTCCTGGCCCAAGAGGAACCCAACCAGAACCACTGGGACACAGGAACCAAGGAACAGCTGGGGACAGAATCCTTCCGGTTTCCATCTGCACCCTGGAGCTGACCCTGTGCCACAGCTCTCTGTACACAAATTCCTCTAGGAGAGAACTTATCTTTCAGTAGTGCTGACACACAGGCTTGCAGGAGGTTCAAGTCACAGTCAGAGACAGCAAGACCAGCTAACACCAGAGATAACCAGATGAGGAGAGGCAAGGGCAAGAACATAAGCAAGAAAAACAAAGGCTACTTGGCATCATCAGAACTCACTTCTCCCACCACAGTGAGTCTTGGAAACCCAACACACTAGAAAAGCAAGACTCTGATTTAAAAAAATCACATCTCATAATGATAAGTAGGACATAAATAACTCCCTTAAAGAAATAGAAGAAAACACAAGGAAACAGGTAGAAGACCTCAAAGAGGAAACACAACAAAGCTAAAAGAAGATAACTACATAAAAATAAAAATAGCATAAAAAATAACAGGAAGCAACAATCACAATTCTTACTATCGCTTAACATCAATGGACTCAATTTGCCAATAAAAAGATATAGACTAACAGATTGGATAAATAAACAGGACTCAGAATTTTGTTGCATAAATGAAACATACTTCAGTGTCAAAAACAGTTACTATCTCAGAATAAAGGGCTGGAAAACAATTTTCCATGCAAATGGTCTCAGGAAACAGGCTGGAGTAGCCATTCAAATAACAAACAAATGAACAAAAATCAACTTTCAACCAAATGTTATCAAAAAGGAAGGGCACTTAATACTTATCAAAGGAAAAATCTAACAATAAGAACTCTCAATTCTGAACATCTATGCTCCAAATGCAAGGGCACCCAGATTCATAAAAAAATCAACCAACCACCCCCCTCAAAAAAACAAACAAGCAAACAAAAACACTTTACTAAAGCTCAAAGTACACATTGCACCTCACACAATAATACTGGGAGATATCAACAGCACTCTCTCTTTAATGGACAGATAATGGAAACAAAATTAAACAGAGACACGGTGAAACTAACAGAAGTTATGGACCAAATGAATTTAACTGATATCTATAGAACATTTCATCCTAAAACAAAAGAATATAACTTCTTCTCAGTACCTCATAGTACCTTCTCCAAAATTGACCAAATAATCAGTCATAAAATAGCCTTAACAGATAAAAAAAACTAACATAATTCCATGCATCCCATCGAAACATCACGGACTAAGGCTGGTCTTCAATAGCAAGAAAAACAACAGAAAGCCCATATATACATGGAAGCTGACCAAAGCCCTACTCAATGATAATTTGGTCAAGGACGAAGTAAAGAAAGAAAGAAAAAACTTTTTAGAATTTAATGAAAATGAAGGCACAGCATACACAAACATAAGGGACACATTGAAAGCAGTGCTAAGAGGAAAACTCATCGCTCTGAGTGCCTCGAAAAAGAAACTGGAGAGAGTATACACTAGCAGTTTAATAGCACACCTGGAAGCTCTAGAACAAAAAGAAGCAAATACACCCAAGAGGAGTAGACAACAGGAATAATCAAATTCAGGGCCAAAATCAACCAAGTAGAAACAAAAAGAACTATACAAAGAATCAATAAAACCAGGAGCTCGCTCTTTGAGAAAATCAACAAGACAGATAAACCGTTAGCCAGACTAATCAGAGGGCAGAGAGACAGTATCCAAATTAACAAAATCAGAAATGAAATGGAAGATATAACAACAGAAACTGAGAAAATACAAAAAATCATCAGATTCCACTACAAAAGCCTATATTCAAGAAAATTGGAAAATCTGGATGAAATGTTCAATTTTTATAGACAAGATACCGAGTGACAAATTTAAATCAGGATCAGATAAACCATCTAAACCGTCCCATAACCCCTAAAGAAATATCAGTCATTACAAGTCTCCCAACCAAAATAAGCCCAGGACCATATGGTTTTAGTGCAAAATTCTATCAGACCTTCAAAGAAGATCTAATACCAACACTTTTGAAACTATTCCACAAAATAGAAACAACAGGAACACTAACCAATTCATTCTTTGAAACCACAGTTACACAGATAAGATATCCAAACAAACATCTGTCCAGCATCTTCTAGCTTTTATAGTATCTGGTGAGAAGTCTGGTGTAATTTTGATAGGTCTGCCTTTATATGTTACTTGTCCTTTTTCTCTTATTGTATTTAATATTGTTTATTTGTTTTGTGCACTTGGTGTTTTGATTATTATGTGACGGGAGGTATTTCTGGTCTAGTCTATTTGGCGTTCTATAGGCTTCTTGTATGTTTATGGGCATCTAGTTCTTTAGATTAGGGAAGTTTTCTTCTATAATTTTGTTGAATATATTTATTGGCCCTTTAAGTTGGAAATCTTCACTCTCGTCTATTCCTATTATCCTTAGGTTTGGTCTCCTCATTGTGTCCTGGATTTCCTGGATATTTTGTATTAAGAATTTGATTAGAGACCTGTCTGCTCCTGACAGTTTCCTGTCTTGGATTCTAAGAAGAAATTGAGCATCTTTGGAGTTACTCTAGTTGTGGTGAGACAGCCACTAGACAAGAATTGCCTCTTTTCATCTACAGACAAATCACTGTCCAGAAAAGGACACACTTGTGGAATAGTCAACTGATTATATCTGTATAATATCTGTATAAAAAATAGTATAAAAGCAAAAAGGAGAAGTGGGGGTAGGATAGGGGTTTTCTAGGGAGGGGAATTGGGGAAAGGGGATGGTATTTGAAATGTAAATAAAATATTCAATGAAGATTTTCACACAAAAAAAAGATATTTATACAAAGACCCAAAAAAGAGTAATCAGCCCTTAATAATTCTGACAGAGTAATCAGCCCTTAATAATTCTGCATCACTTGGTCTGTCAGATGATCGTGGGCCAGAAGGCTTAAGATTGAATGCTCCAACGTTTTGTAGTATAGGGACTGTCCAGGTGCTCAGTGGTCTCTATAATTTGGCTAAGTTTTAGAAGCTATGCTTGGTGCTTCCCATAATTTCAGTTAACTCAGTCATTCTGGATTTCTGACGGGTTTGAAGACTTATAGTCTCATAGCCATTCCAGCTATTTACTTTGAGAGAAAAGGTTTGAGAGGATGGTTTTCAGCTGACATTCATTCTAAAGCCAAGAAAAAAAGCCGGGTTCAGAATTAAGTCTTTTAGTTAGGAGAGACAACAGGGGTTCTGTTTAGTCAACAAAATGATGGACTGGATATTAGGTCTATCTTGTACCTTACTGATACAAGTTGGTATAGTTATGCTCTAATTGTATTCTAAGAAAAAGGTTTTATTTTAACAGGAATGGTGATATGTAGGAGCTAAGATGGGAGGAGTAAAGAGAGGAAGATAAGGAGTAAAAAGAGGAGGAGAAGGAGAGGAGGAGTTAGGTGACAAGAGGGAGGGGGCACTGAGATGCATGTTTGCGTTTCCCCTCCAGTCAAAGATAGTTCATATATCTAGGTTGGGTATTGGGTTATACTTCTGATTGATATTGAGCATTACCAAATTTACAAAGCCTTTGATTAACATTAAAAAATAGTATAAAAGCAAAAAGGAGAAGTGGGGGTAGGATAGGGGTTTTCTAGGGAGGGGAAATGGGGAAAGGGGATGGTATCTGAAATGTAAATAAAATATTCAATGAAGATTTTCACAAAAAAAAAGATATCTGTACAAAGACCCAAAAAAGAAAGAGAACAATTTTCCTTATGAATATCAATGCAAAATTACTCATTAAAATTCTCACAAATTGAATCCAAGAACACATCAAAATGATCATTCATCACTATCAAGCAGGGTTCATCCCAGGGATGCATGGACAGCTCAACATATGGAAATCTATCAATGTGATCTACTACATAAACCAATTCAAAGAAAAAAAAACACATAATCATTTTATTAGATGCTTAAAAGGCATTTGACAAAATTCAACATTCCTTCATGGTAAAAGTCTTGGAAAGATCAGGAATTCAAGGCACATACTTAAACATAATAAAAGCAATATACAGCAAACTAGTGGCCAATGGACAGAAACTTGAAGCAATCTCACTAAAATCAGGAACTAGACAAGGCTGCTCACTCTTTCCCTACCTATTCAATATAGTACTTATAGTTCTAGCTAGAAGAATTAGACAACAGAAAGAGGTCAAAGTGATACAAATTGGAAAGAAAGAAGTCAAAATATCACTATTTGCAGATGATATGATAGTATATTTAAGTAACCCCAAAAATTGAACCAGAGAACTCCTATAGCTTATAAACAACTTCAGCAAATTCATATAAAATTAACTCAAATCAGTAGCCTTTCCCTACTCAAAAGATAAATGGGGTGGAAAAGAAATTAGGAAAAGGATACACTTCACAATAGTCATAATTAATATAAAATATTTTGTTGTGACTCTAACCAAACAAGTAGAAAATCTATACAACAAAAACTTTGAGTCTCCAAAGCCTGAAATCGAAGAAGATCTCAGAAGATGTCTCCCATGTTCATGGATTGGCAGAATTAATATAGTAAAAATGGCCATCTTGTCAAGAGCAATCTACAGATTCAGTGCAATCCCTATCAAAATTTTAACTAATTTTCTTCAAAGATTTAGAGAAAACAATTCTCAAATTCAATTGGAATAACAAAAATCCTAGGATAGCAAAAACTATTCTTAACAATAAAAGAACTTTTGGGGGACTCATCACCCCTGACCTCCTGCTGTACTAGAGAGCAATAGTGATCAAAACTGCATGATATTGGTACAGTGGCAGGCAGGTAGATAGATGGAATAAAATTGAAGGCCCAGAAATGAACCCACACACCTATGATCATTGGATTTTTGACAAAGTTAAAACTATCCAGTGGGGGAAAAACAGCATTTTTAACAAATGGCGTTGGTTCAACTGGAGGTTAGCATGTAGAAGAATGCAAATTTATCCATTCTTATCTCCCTGTAAAAAGCTCAAGTCCAAGTGGATCAAGAACCTCCACATAAAACCAGATGCACTGAATCTCATAGAAGAGAAAGTGGTGAAAAGCCTCAACCACATGGGCATAGGGAAAAGTTCTTGAACAGAACACCAATGGCTTATGTTCTAAGATCAAGAATTGACAAATGGGACCTCATAAAATTGCAAAGGTTCTCTAAGGCAAAGGACACTGGCAATAGGACAAAATGACAATGAGCAAATTGGGAAAAGATCTTTACCAGCCCTACATTCAATGGAGGGCTAATATCCAATATATATAAAGAACTCAAGAAGTTTGGCTAGAAAGAAGCAAAAATCTCTATTAAAAACCGGGAACAGAGCTAAACAGAGAATTCTCAACTGAGAAAACTTGTATAGCTGAGAAGCACCCAAAGAAATGCTCAACATCCTTAGTCATCAGGGAAATTCAAATCTAAACAACCCTGAGATTCCACCTTACACCAGTCAGAATGGCTAAGATCAAAAACTCAGGTGACAGCAGATGCTGGATAGGATGTGAAGAAAGAGGAACACTCCTCCATTGTTGCTGGGATTGTAAACTAGTACAACCACTCTGGGAATGAGTCTGGTGGTTCCTCAGAAAGTTTGACATAGTATTTCCTGAGGACCCAGCTATACCACTCCTGGGCATATACCCAGAAGATGCTCCAGCATGTAATAAGAACACATGCTCCTCTATGTTCCTAGCACCCATATTAATAATGGCCAGAATTAGAAACAACACAGATGTCCTTCAACAGAGGAATGTATTTAGAAAATGTGATACATTTACGCAGTGGAATACTACTCAGCTATTAAAGACAATGACTTTATAAAATTCACAGGCAAATGAAAATATCATCCTGAGTGAGAGAACAGTAGCAAAACAACACACACAGTGTGCACTCACCGATAATTGGATATTAGCCCAAAAGTTCAGCATACCCAAGATTAAATTCAAAAACCATATTAATCCCAAGAAGAAGCAAGACCAAAGTGCAGATGCTTCAGTGCTTCTTAGATGGGAGAACAAAATACTCACAGGAGGAAATATGAAGACAAATTATGGAGCAGAGACTGAAGGAAAGGCCATCCAGAGAATGCCCCACCTGAGGAGTCATCCCATATACAGTCATCAAACCTGGATGCTATTGTGGATGCTGGAAAATGCTTGCTGATAGGAGCCTAATATGACTGTCTCCTGAGAGGCTGTGCCAGAGCCTGACAAATACAGAGGTGGATGTTTGCATCCAACCATTGGTTTGAGTGCTGGGTCTCCATGAAGTCGTTGGAGAAGAAACTGAAGGAGCAATGGGATTTGTAGCCCCATGGGGCAAGGGGAGAAACAGTGTCAACTGACCAGATCCTGGGAGCTCTCAAGGACTGGACCACAAACCAAAATACATACATGAAGGGATCTATGGCTCTGACTGCATATGTGGCAGAGGATGGCTTTGTTGAACATCAGTAGGAGGAGTGGCCCTTGGGCCTCAGGGTGTTAAATGCCCCAGTGTAGGGGAATGCCAGGGCGGGAAGAAGGGAGTGGGTTGTGGGTAGGGGAGCACCCTCATAGAGGCAAGGTGAAGGGGATTGTATAGGGGGTTTCTGAAGGGAAGACCTGGAAAGAGGAAAATAATTGAAATGTAAATAAAGAATATATCTGATAAAAAGAAAAACAAAAAATACATATGCATTGAGTCATATTTTTAAAAATTAATAGTAATAGTTTTCTATAATAGAAGTTATATATTATACAACAAATCCAGAATTTATGTTCTTTGAGAATTTCATTCATGAATATACTATATTTGCATCATTTCTACCTTTCCTTCCGACACTAACTCCTCTCATGCCTCTCTCCAGGTCATAATCTTTTATTTGATAATTATTTCTGTTAAATATACATATTTGTATTTAAAGATATACAGACAGAAAGAGTGTGTGTGTGAGAGAGAGAGATAGAGATAGATAGATGATAGATAGATGATAGATAGATAGATAGATAGATGATAGATAGATAGAGAATCTCCTATTGTATTTTTTCAATATGGTACGTAAATGAGTAAGAGCTAACTACTTAGGGTTTGGGCATTACCCTTCTGCTTGTCATCACACATTGACTGGTCGACTGCTAGAGGCGGGACTTGGAAACTTACCCTCTATTTCTGTTGGCACATTAACTGGTGTTGTCTTTGCAGGTTGTACCCTCAAGCTCATTGTTGAAAATTTACCTGTCCAACATCTCTGTGATATATAGAAGACACAATCCCACAGAAATTGTCCTAATTCTCAGGTAAAAGTTTTCTACTGCCTTTTCTGTGATGTTCACTGAGATTTAAAGGTCAGGGTTGTGCTTTAATTGTTTTGTTTGGGTCTGGGACCTATGGACATTTGATTCAGTTTTGGACCACTCTAATAGCCTTTTTCTGCTGCAAACAGAAGTTTTTTGTTTGTTTGTTTCTTTTTTGTTTTTTGTTTTTCATGGCAGGTAAGAGTTCCACTTATCTATGACTATATGGATCACTTACAAGGCAGTTAGGAATCATCATAATTATCAAAATGATAGTAATAGGTCTTCTATGGTCTCTGACCTGTCCACCTTTAGAAATTATCTAGAATTGCAGAACCAAACATAATTAATCTACTGTTTTACAGGACTTAGATCTAATTAAACACTTGTTGGATATTCTCCAGAAACAAATGCTGTTATTACATTATTGGGGTTATGTTACCAGCCTGATCATTGTTGTGGTACACAGATTTTTTTCACACCTGTGTATCACTGTTGATAACTCTGCAGCTGTTTGCTTGACTTGAATGCTAACACTCTGATAGGAGGCTTCCAAGGTCTTCCACCCCCATTTCTCCAAGTCCTGTGACTAAAATGTGCTGTATCTGTATCTGCAGTGATGTCATCTTCCCTTCATAATCTGGCTCGCAAGCAATTGACGTGGCTATAGCTTTCATTATTTGGGGAATCCCTTAGATACTCCTGACCAAAACCTCAAATGGAGCTGTCCCTTCTTGCAGCCTTGGTTTTTGTTTGATAGCCTATGGCTTTTATGGCAACATTTTTCCTGCCTGTGGGATAACTCCATTATGCAGAGAGAAAAACAGTCACACATGCATGTGCATATGTGTGGGTACACACACACACACACACACACACACACACACACACACACACACACCAACCACATTATATTTTAAAGTAAGCTCATAAAATATTAGGTTTCAGTATTGCTTTTTTACTTACTCTTTGTGTTATTTATCATTCCTCCTTTTGTTTCTCTTTCTCTCAATTTTACCCTCTGTGCCTCTGCTTTAAGACTCTTTTTATTTTCTCCCCATCCCTCTTCATAGTACCTGAGTCCTACTATGGCCTTCTCTAGAGTCTGTTCTCTGTGTTTCTACTAATGGCCACCCTCTCCTCTCCTGTCTTCCACCATTATTCCATGGTTTTGCTGTTGTTTTCCCACAGAGTGAGGGTAGATGTCTGTGACAGGATCTCAAACTAGGAAAAATGGTGACAGGAATCCTGATACACATAAAAAATATTTGTCTACACATGACAAAATATTATCACTTTGAGTCGGGTAAATATATTAAAAGAGAAATAGAAAACATCACAGTGTAAAAAGCACCTTCTAAGATGCAGATTATATCTTGCATCTGGAAGAACTCCAAGTTTCAAGACACTTTTCCAATGTGGTAAATTTGAATTAGTTCTTTATGCTGAGGTACAGAGCAATAATACGTTCCCCCAAAGCTATAGCATGTATTTGTTTTAAAATTCCCAACTGGAAAAAAAAAAACCCTCTCCTGAGTTCATTTCTATCTTTCATGTCAACCTTTGTTTTCTACAGTCCTTACCCCCTACTGAGCCATTGCTTTTTCTCTGTGTTATTGCCTGCAGGAAGTTCATGTGCATTATTGATAACGTATGTGTAGCTACACTGCTCGCCTCACAGTCTGCTTCATTTTTGTGAAGAACAGTTCCAGTCTCTTGTGTAGACAGGAAGACTGTTTGAAAGCCATATGGAGATAACATCAGAGTTGAGTCTATTTCTTTAAAGCCAGAAAGAAAACTCATAGAGACGGAGCTCCTGAGAATCAAAGCTAAGGATGATGGTGATCAGAAGACTAGGCACAATTCCTTAGGCATCTCACGTCACTTCTAGTGCTTTACAGGTGAAAAGCACCCTTCATTTTCCTTGGGTTGTGCTCAATTTATCGTCACTCTGGCAGATGTTTGCTTATGTAGCATCTTTTTGGAATCAGATTCCTTTTAAATGTATTGAAAATCACCACCTTACATCATTTGCTTGAATTGGCATTAGATTCTTTTAAGTAAATCCATAAGTTCATAAGAAAAGAAGTCTTGTCCAGATTCCCTTTTATATAAGGCAACCACTGTCAAATCTCTATACATGACTTTAGGCACATTACCTTTAATATTACATGTGTTTCCATGATCCCATATTCTGTAATTTTAACATGACAAATTTGGTCCTCTTTGCTTCTCCAATGATTTTACTTTCAATGTTTTACTTAAGCCTCCATAGTAATGCAACACTTTATGTAGATTCCTTGGCCGCTGTGATCCTCCTCTCATGGCTTCTTCAGTGCTGAACTTGACTCTCACCTCCTCACACTGTCTTTGAACTAATTCTAACTGATTCACTCTGATCTTCCTTGAGTTGGGATTCTGTGAGTATGCATGCTGTTTCCTCTAACCTGTTCGCCTTTCTGTTCATATGTGATTAAACCTGAAGAACCATTTCATGTCCTATCTATGATTATTATTGCAGTAGTAATACCACATTATACCTTTTTATACTCTACCCTCATTTCGTTGACCACACACTGCAAAACTTACAAGCAGTGTTTTACTCTGTATTAAAATCTTTGCTAAATGTTCAGCGATGACACAAACACAATTATTTAAATAATGAGCATAAAGGTATCTCTGTCTCCTGGTTACCAAGAACTCTAAGTACAGTACTCCTGAAGAACCAAAATCCTGATTTATTGTTAAAATGACCAATTATATATGATTTATCTACATTTATAGCTAATGCAGGCTGGGTTTTTTTTTTTTTTTTCTCTAAATCTTGATTGCCCATTGCTCCTATCAAAATCTGTTTTTTCCCTTTTATGTATATGTATTTGCTAGAGGAAACAAGTTAAAAATTCCTTTTCTTCAGGGACTTTAGAGGCTACCATTGGTAGAGGCAGAATCACAAACAACCCTGCTGAAAACCAGCTTAGAAGGAGGGAGCACATTAATTACAGTCACTTAGCTTATTTAGCTTATGCAGTAGTGATAAAGGACTAGGAGTCTCGGTGGCTTTTTCCCTACATCTCCATAGCAGGTTGCTGTATCCTGGTTCTCTATTGTTTGTGCTTGCATATACGGGTGATCTGGTTTCACGAATCATAGAGCAAGCGCCCACTATCAAAGTTTTAGCCACTTCTTTACATTATGTCATTAGGCCTTTTCCATAAACTCACAGATCTCTTTTGAGTTTAGAAGGCTGAGTATTCACAAGCAAGATAACTTCACAAATGGGTCAACTCAAGAGTTCACTAAATCCTATCTTGGCTGTTAATAAGATCAGACAGAGATGGAATCTTGCTTGAGAGAAAGAAGTTAGTGGAAACATGATGGCATGAACAAAGACAAACCAGAGCATGTTATACTTGGCTCACAGATCACATGTGATGAGGACACACATGGAGTAGAAGAGAGTGGAGAGGACTCTCTGAGGATTTAGATATGATTGGACGTCATGAGCTGAAGCATGCTGACAGGTAAGACAGAGACGTATTTGGCTAAAAAGTAGTTACAAGTATTATTAAAAAAAAAAGAAAGAAAGAAATAACACACAATGTCCCCCTGGCTCTGCTGACTTAGATCCTGACAATCCATTTTCTTGTTCTCAGAAATACTTTGAATTATAAAACGTTATTGTGGTTTTTGTTAGTATGCTGGGTAAAATAATTTTTATTGATTTCATTTTAAACTTCAAAGTTTGTAGTGAGTTAAAATGTCCTTCAACATAATTATAGGTCATATTTATTTTCATATTTTAAAATGCTAGTTAATCTGTTGAACATTTTAAAAAACTGGATTCCTTCTAGAGAATTTCATATATGAGCACTGTATTTACATAACTTTCCCCTTTCTCTCCTTCCTCCGACTCTTCCCAACTCCCCATACTTTTCAAATACATCTTATTATTTAATTATTGTTCATATATATATATATATATATACACACATATGTATGTATATATACATATGTATATATACATATATATGTATATATATTATACATATGTATGTATATATATATGTATAAGTATATATGTATATACAAATACTGATAAATAAAGTGCTTTGAGTTAAAAAAAAAGACATATTTGGTTGTAGTTTGGGCTAGGAAAGCTTTAATAGTGGTCTATTACAGATAAAATGTTATCAGTGGACATAGGAAAACTTGATCTTCATCTGATGCTGCTTCATTGCTGATTTACTCTTGGGAATAAATCCAAGTCACTCACTTTTCACCAACTTCAAGATTCTTATTCAGGTCATGAAGAAAATGATTCAGATGAAACAAAGTAAGACTATGTAAAGAAGTCACGGTAACTGTATTTCATAGCAAATTATGATCATTGCTATTTCTGTGATATATTATCATTATTAATTTTTGTATAATTATTATATAATATGTTTCAAAGATTTGATAAAAGAATACAACTAGGAATATGAAATTTTTTCATCTGTCCTAACTGGAACTTTACCAGCTTGACATAACTAGCATCATTTAAGAAGATATACCTTAGGGAGAAAAACCTTCTACCACATGGACCTGTAGTCAAATTGTGAGGTATTTTTCTGATTAATGGATGGTTTGGGGAATCCCAGGTAACCTAGGGTATTGTTGCACCAGTGAAGATAGTCCTGAGTTGAGTAAGAAAGCAGGCTAAGCCACGGATACAATACATGCCGAAAAGCAACATTTCTCTATCCTCTCTGCTTAGTCTCTGTTGCTATGTCCCTGCCTTGCCTCTGTTAATGATGGACTGTGATCAGGATGTATAAGCAAAATAGACCTTTTCTTTCCCACGTTGCTTTTGGCTAGCTACTTATCACAGTAATAGAAAGCAAACAAGCAAATAGAAGAGTAGGCACAATGCCTCAGGAATACATATTTTGCTCCAGTTATTCCCAGTTGACATGAACCTTTCATTTTTCACTGGACTGTGCCAAATGAAAAATCTCTAACTTACCTGTGACACAGATGCTTTGATCAAACCCTAATTTTGTAGCTGGATTCATATTAAGATGTAATGCCTAAATCATTACTTCAAAAAAAAAAAAAAAAGCTCATTGTATTGTATGGGTATATTCTTAAGTTTCCTAAAACTATCCCACTGCTCTGTTGACTGAGTTAGTAGGTGTTGGGGTGGGGGTGGGGGATGGGGTGCTACTACTGCTGTCTGTATATTTACAACCATATGTAAAGCAAAGGATATCCAGTGAATGGTTGAGAAATGGTTCCTGAAATTAACTGTGGTGGTTAATTTCTAATGTAATCTTGATTGGATTTAGTAATGTCTAGGACATTAATTAATCACACCTCTGAGTGTTTTGTGAACATTGTTGAGAAGAAGGTTAACTGTGAGGGGAAGGATCTCCTTGATTGCTAGTCTGTGGGATGAGTTCCTGCATTGAAGAAAATAAAAGAAAGAAAAAAGAAAGAGGAAAAATCCAGCTCTAGTCCAATGTTTTCCATAGAACACTGAGACGTAGAAAAGCATCTTTGTGCTCTTGCTTCCATTTGCAAGCTCCTTCCGGCACCACGTCATCTTGACTGTGATGCTGCCTTTCTTCAAACCATGTGTCAAAAACTGAGCCTCTCCTTTATAGCATGCTTCTTTGCCACTGAGAGTGAGCAGTAAAGTAAATAACACTATGACTAAGTATTTCACTTAAAGTGTCTCTAACCCTGTCGTAGCCTATAGCTTTTTTTTTTACAAAATGTAACAATTTCCAGTGTTTAATACTTTGTACAGTTAAATTTATTTTTCTTCATTGTTATTGATGGGATCAAATTAATAGAGTTACTAGTTGGATAACACTGCAACGTTTTTTATAAGCTAATATATATTTATGTGACGGTGTGGTTTGTCTTACTCCACTTTGTTCGAAGGATAAGTGAATGCCCTGAATCAGAGGAACACTTCTTATCCTTGAGCTATGTAATAAATGAAGGGTATCATAGCTGTCAAGGGATGGCAAAGCATCCGCATGGGACTGACAAATGATTTTCCAGTGAAATAGCATTGAGACACATTGCAGTTTGTAAAAACATTGCATATTAGACCTTGTTAAGGTTTATTGTATTTCCTAGAGTAAAAACAGCGGTTACCATCATAGCTGTCAAATCACTACTGATGGAATGCACCATTAACACACCTTTATTTTTAAAAGCATACATGTTTTAAAACATTCTTCTCCTCATACACATTTTTCTAGTCCTCCAAGCATAGGCTGATTTCATAGTGCTCTCCATAAAGGCATTTCAAGTGCCCACATGCACTCAACTTACTTTCCTATAATTGGTTTTATTCTGAGTTATTTTCTCTACACTCTGCATACCAACTCTTAGATCCATCTTATTCTACCACCTCTGCGTTGCTGTGCCTTTGGTATTTTGACAGGCACAACATAAATCCTCACATAAATCTCATTTGCTAATGACTTTTCATCACCAACTACATACACTAGTGGTTTATGGGTGGATTAAAGAAGAGTAGCTACTCAAATGTCTCAGAGATTTATATACAAATGAAAGTGAGTGTCAGATAATAAGGTCTACAATGAAGTATTACAGTCCACCACAGAGTACAGGCAAGGCAAAGGAAACACTGTCTTGGAAAACATCTTGGGGATGACCTAACAGCTAACAGGAGACTGAACACAAGTTTGAGCACAAACTCATGAGAAAAGAAAAATATGTCTCTTGTTGAAATCTTCAAAAATTCCATTTTTACAAAATGAATACCATCAGTTTTTAGAAAGATTGCCAAACATGAAAATTTACTTCCAGATCATTATTGCTTTTAAAAGTATACATGCCGAGGATTTCGTAGAGAGCAAGTTTTATTACTGTTATGGAAGTCAGATATCTCCTGTCATTATTCCATGTAAATTTATGTAGGCTTGATGCGTTATTTAATAAGAGGTATCTTAGAAATATTTTTATATTGTATATTAAATAGTCTGTGTTTTACTGAGCTGTCCAATCACTCATTTATTAAGCTCATGAAACAGTTAATAGAGAACCCCACTATACTGGAGCATATGCTTTTATGATTAAGCAGGTGGCGGGTGTTAATGTCTGCACTAGCAGCTCAGTCTGTCAAAAAAGAAACTTCCTCCTACATCAGATTAATGTGTTTGTACGGCAGCAGCAATTTGTTTATAGACATTCCATGTAAGGAAGACACCATTACAGACTCTATCAACAGCGTCACATTTTGATAGTATATTCAGAATAATTACTTTTCAACACAGTGAATTTGATAAATAATAATGCTCAAAATGGAATGATACTCTGTATATTTTCTCATTATGGATACTGGGGATACAGGAGTTAAAAAGCCTATGTATTTTAAAGTTTTCATTAAATAAAAATGTAAATGTATGCAAATTTTCTTCTCTGTTGCTCTTGTGTATGTATGTGACACAGAAAAAGTAAAAGTACAAAATGTATAAAAAGTGAATGAGATAGCTTTCAAGCATTTCATAGATTACTGGAATTTGAAGAAATAGAGTGAACCTGCATGATTATCAAAGAACAAGGTAATATGAGTTAGAGCTATAATTTCTTTATAACTCATGAATATACATGCAGAGATCTTAACAATGTAGACTAATTTAAAAGAAATATTTTCTGTCTTTTGTTGTATTTCTAGTGAAAACAAAACAAAACAAAACAAAAAATAAGGATTGTTGAAACTGATAAAAAAATTTTAAATCAAAGCCTTCCATCTGAAAAATAAAGAAGAAATCATAGAGCATGGTAATAGAAATAAAATAAAATAAAATAAAATAAAATAAAATAAAATAAAATAATTAAAACCAAATAAAACCAAAGTTTGGGGAGATAGGAGATATAGCTAAGTGGATAAAACCACTTCTTACTAAAACTGGTGACCTGATATCTGTCGTTACCACCCACATGATTTGAGATAGAAATCACCACCGTCATGCTGTCCTCTGATATCCACATGTGATTCCGTGGGTACACATGAATGTGCACAAATACATACACATACAGATAAGTCAGAAAACAATAAGATTTAAGTAATTATATATTTTCAAGTTTTATAAGCATTAGGTCACAGAATAGCGTTTAGGAGGGAGATAATTAACTGATATGCACTACATTGAGAGAAAAGGTGATTATTTTGTTCATTTGGGGACAGCTAGGACAATAGCTTTATTTGAAGTTGAAAAAAGAAGGAAGGATTTAATCAAACCCAGCCAGTGCTTTATTCTGGTGAGTCTTGAAGGCCTCACAGGTTTTCTCTTCCACAGAGAACGTGAACTTGAGGTCAGAACATGACTAACTTCTACTTTTTGTTTGCATCCGATTCCAGAAACTTGGTTTCTTTCTCTACATTTAATGGAATTCCTTGCAGTTTATATTTGCTCTGACTTGCTTTTAGCCACTTTATTCTGTATTTAGTTTTATTTGTAATGGGCATTCAATTGAAAATTCACAAGGCTGGGGTACTGCGATCAAAATAGTGACAATTCAATGTGATCTTCTCCAGACTAGTCACATTTATTAACATTAATGTTGTGACTGGGCACTAGCAAGAGGTAAATAGAATCAGCTGTGTTTTCTCTCTATAAATATATTGATGGATCCACAAGTCATAAAGAAGATTACAGCAAATAAGAGATGCAAATTTTCCTGGAGTCTGACAAACTGAGGGATGCTCACTTTACAAAATGCTTGTGTGATTCATGCCTTAGAAATGAATAGATATTGCCTGGTTTTAGTTGCATTCTCGAACAATCAAATATTTTTTATTTTCTTTTAGTGTCTTTAGTATTTACCATCTTAAGCATGGATAATTAAATCTATTATATTTATCAATGTTCAAGAGTTTCCTTAAAGATATCCTAGATCATTTGTTAAATGGAGACATCTTAGAGTGGACCCATCAAAGTCCACACCTACAATTAATGTGCCCGAGGCAATACATGGGCAGAAGAGGATTTGTTTTATCTGATAAGACTTGACATTTCTTTTTCTGGCATCAAACAGACTTATGATGTAACAACTCTGGAAAAAATACAACTACAGTGCTTTATCAGTTAGTTTATGTTGTACAAGATTTTGGACTATGATCTGCCAGAGTTGTTTCTGTAGTTATACTATAAATTACATTACTATTCAGCTAAAACTAGCCATAAAGTCAGTTCCCCTTAGGGATAATTATAAGAACAGCTAAAGTTCATTGACAGTAGTAGTTGGAATGCATTCAATTCTTCACGGATATTTGCCAAGTTTTCTTGACATCCAAGAAATTGTAATTGGCCTTACAGAAAATTAAATTAGTAGGAATGATTCTCCTTCAAAAAAAAAAAAACTTACATAAAAAGAAGAACAAGGTCCTGTAGAGTGAATTTAGAATTGGTTGCTCGGTGAGCAAATAATTGGTGTTACTTACTAAGTGAAATGTTTGCTATCACCTGCCTAAAAGCATGAGTGATTCCAAATAAAAATGCTATGTGGGTCCAGAATGTTCAAATGTACTAAATGTCAGTATAATAGTAGTTAATGTAAAATATAATTTTAATGCACTCTCCTCTGTTGCTTTGGAAGACCAAGGGAAAAAGAAGTTCAAGAAATTCACGTAACTTTTCAAAGGCTCAAATAGTTACAAAATTAGTTACAGATTTTAGAAACTAACCTGAACCATTTGGTGACACCTCCCTATAATTATTAAACTGGTATTTCATAAACATGTTAATAATAAGTTACACGCCTTTGCTTATGCCTATAAGGTATATGTAGTTAGCTACCTGGAGCACTTTTAAAAAATAATTTAGTTTTACAAAATAAAATTTTATATGAATTATTTGCTTCCTTTTTTTCTTAGAAGAATGCCAGACTCAGAAAAAAACTTATTCATTTTGTTAATTTTTCACAAATCTATTGTTCAGTAAGGAACATCCTCTCATTTTTATCTATTTGTCCTTCTTCAGAGGAAAAAAAATTTAGATCTGAAAAGTCATTTATTGTATGAAATCTTAAAATGGTGATCCTCTGAAATAGATCATGCTAAAATATAAAAATGAAAAAAAGAAGAAAGAGAAAGAGAAAGAAAGAAAGAAAATCATATATTTACCTACCATGCAAGAAAGTTCAGGCAGTTAACCTAGCTTGTCATCTACCACTAATGGCACATGTACTGGCTAGTTTTGTGTATCAACTTAACACTAGCTGGAGTTACCACAGAAAAAGGTGCCTCTCTTGAGGAAATGCCTCCAGGAGACCCAGCTGTAAAGCATTTTCTCAATTAATGATCAAGGGTGGGAGGACCCTCTGTGGGTGGTGCCATTCCTGGGCTGGTGATCCTGGGTGTTATAAGAAAGCAAGCTGAGCAAACCAGGTGAAGCAAATCAGTAAGTAACATCTCTCCATGGCCTCTGCATCAGTTCTTGGTTCCTGACCTGTTTGAGTTCATCCCTGACTTCCTTTGGTGATAAACAGCAATGTATATAAGCTGAATAAATCCTTTTCTTCCAAACTTGCTTCTTGGTCATGATGTTTTTGCAGAAATAAAAATACTGACTAAGACAACTTGGTACCAGAAGTTGGGTATTCCTGTGGCAACCTGACCATGTTTTGGGAAAGACTATGAAAGGACATTGGAACTTTGGGCTAGAAGAGCCATTGGGTGTTCAGAGACATGTGGGATGCTTTGTAGGAGTTTGGAAGATAATGTGGAGAACTGTGTAAATGATGGAGGCCTGACTTGTGAAATTTCGGAGTGAAGATTAAAGACTCTTATCAGGGCTGTTGCTGCTTTGATTGTGAAGATTCTGTGGTTTTGGTTATTTGCGGTTGAAGAATCAGCTGTGATTAACAAGATACCAGAACTACTAAAGCAAAACCTTTGCATTACTGGGACTATGGATGCTGGTAAGCTGGAGTTAAGAAATTAGTGGTGATTAAGAAGAGAACAGTAACACTGAGGTGAAATCTTCTGGGATGTGTTTTCTAAGAGCACAAAGAAGTTGTATTCCAGAGAAAGCCACAGTTGTACTTCATGCTGTAGCTGGCCCTGGTCATGTGTAAGAATCACCAAAGTGGTACTGGATTTGAAGGCATGAAGGGATCATGAAGAAAAGCTGAGTCTCGGCACTGTGAGAGGCCATGGAAGGCCATTGGTGAAGGTGTGGCTTCAGTTGCAATTGATGGCCCAGGCCTGAAGGGGTCATGCAAAGGTGTTGAGGCTTGTCAAAGAGAGTAGAACCAGCCCTGGAGAAAGAAGTTTCCTGCAGTCAACATAGATGAAAAGGGAGTTGGAGATCTGAAGACCACTTTGACATCAGACATGGAGATGCAGAGCTTATAGTTTGGACAGCTGGTTTCCTGTCTTGCTTTGGGGATCACAGTTAAGTGATTAGATGAATGTTAGAAGAGCCTTTGAACTTTGGACTTTTAACATCATTGTAAATGCTATAGACTATGGGAATTTTTGAAGTTAGACTAAATGTATTTTGTAATTTGCTATGTTTAAGTATAGTCACTATAGACTCATGTTTGTACAAGCCTATATGGGCAGGGAGTGAAGTGTTAAGGTATATGCTCTTTCCAGTGAGTAGCACTATTAGATAGTGTGACCCTGTTGGAGTGAGTGTGACCTTATTGGAGTAGATGTGTCACTGTGGAGGTGGGATTTAGGACCCTCATCCTAGCTGCCTGGAAGTCAGTATTCTGTTAGCAGCCTTCAGATGAAGATGTAGAACTCTCAGCTCTGCCTGTATCATGCCTGTCTGGATGCTTCTATGTTCCTGCCTTGATGATAATGGACTGAACCTCTGAACCTGTAAGCCAGCCCCAATTAAATGTTGTCCTTGTAAGAGTTACCTTGGTCATCTTGTCTGTTCACATCAGTAAAACCCTAACTAAGACAGCATCCCTTGATTCTATTTTATTTAAGTAACTGTAAGATGTAGTAAGAGTCTTTTAATATCTGAAAACTATAAGATAATTTATGTCACATACACAGACTCCTTGAGGATATTGAAGAATGTCAAAACACGCAGCCCTCAGCTCTCATAGTCCCACTACCATGTTCTTCTTTTGAAAATGTACATTATTTTAGCACTTATCACAGATAATATGCCCTGTTATAATTTTAAAATAATTCATAATGGCAGGTCATTGTAAGCCATGATAAACTATGAGACAGATTTTCTGTATCTGTTTATTAGTTTGAGTTCATTCCTGGCACATATATCTCTTATCTTTAGAGGGGTTAAGATGTCATGAAAGTTGTTAGCACAGAATATTTTAGTAGCAAAAGCATTTGAATACTACTAATACTAAGAGCCTATATTCATATGCTATCGGATACTATTGATGAACAACCAATCATAGAAAGAATATAGTCAGTGATAGATCATCAATAACTTAAAATAGTTTTCTTAGAATGAAAAATAAATTTTAAAAAGGATCAAAATTAAGTTTGTATGGACTATATTGAGATGGTTGGTACTGAATTTGTGCTGTAGTTTCCACACTAATATTCATACTGTCATTCAAAGTGCATCCTATTTTCTTAACTAGAGTCTACTAATAAAAAATATAAAATAGTCTTTGCATTCTTAAAATAAAAGTATGATCATCAATCTACAACAGTGAGTAATAAATCAAGACCCAGTTTTAAGTGGTTTTAAATGTGATCTTGCCCCATAAATCTCTAGGAGATAAATTAAATTGTCTTATTCTGCTAATAAATTTAAATCACCAAGATGTTTTGCTAAAGTCCAATCTCTTTTTATAAGTATCTTTCTCAAAGCTAATGAGTGGCAGAACCAAGATTCAACACACTACAGTCACACTATGTGTCTTGCTCTTTAACTCTGTATTATTTTTTTTTTATTTTAGCAGTAACTAAGCACATAGGATCTATTTTATTTTTAACTCTGAATATATGTGCAGGTCTGTGTTAAGTATGTGTACATGTGAGTGGTGGGTGTCCGATCCTCTAGAGGTGCATTAAAGTTTGTGAGCTTCCTTCATAAGTGCTGGATACTGAACTTTGTGTCTTTGCAAGAGCAAGGAAGTAGTTATCACCGTTATCTTTTCTCCAGTTCTAATTAGATAAGTTTTTTTTTGGAGCAAAGTATTTTAGAAGGGTTCTTTATGAAGCTACTCTGGCCTTATGAAGTAAAAAGAAAAAAATGTTTAAGGTGAGAGCGCAAACACAGTCCCTCACTACCACATATTCTGCAGTCCAGTTTTCTGCATTTGGGGAAATCTCAGAGGTCAGCACATCCAGAGTGCAATGGATATGCCATGCCCTGGGAAAACCACTTTTATGATCATGGTATCTCCCCTGCTAGGTAAGATATGAAGTGAATCTTAATATCACTATTATTTCACAGGTGAATAAAATTAATAAATTCTACAACAACAAAATAATAGTTGGCCTAGTATCAAAAGCACTGTCATGTCAAACTCATGAATATTGTCCTTTTTCTATGATAACAAGTCTAATCTTTTCATTAATTAATTGAATCAATTAGATCTTCAGTTCTCATTTAAGGGGCTGAAATCTCTGTCAAAGCATAGTGTAGGAATAAGACACTTACATGCATATTTACAGCAAATTTAGATGTAGCTGTCACATGACACACTCGATTACCAGTGACACCAGAAGATAGAGATTAGCGTTATATATAAACTTGTCATTCAGTACTGACCCCATATAAGCTGATTCTTTCCCAACTGTCTTAGTTTCTTCTTCTGTTGCTCTGAAAATAAAAAAAATAAAAATAAACTAGAAAAACACACTGAAGGGACAAAGGATTGATTCAGAAAAAGGGCTGATTCTGACTTACAGTTCCAGAGAGGATAAAGTCTCTTATGAGGAAGGTATGGCTGAGCTTGAAGCTCACTGATAACATAGTATCCACATCTAGGAAGCAGACAGAAGTGAACCAGATGTGGATTTGCCTAAAAAATTCTCCCTTAGAATCTACTTTGTCCGGTTAGACTATATCTTATAAAGGTCCTATAGCCTTCCTAAACTGCACTACCACTTGGCAGGCAACTGCTCAAACATGTGAGCCTGCAGGAAATAATTCAACTTCATATCACAATCAAATCATCCTGCTTAGCACTGCATAAACTACTTCAGATCACAATTTTTGAAACATCCCTAATGTCTGGATATTTTTGGTTTCTTTTTAGAAAATGTATATTTTATTTTATTACATATATTGTGTGAGTCTGTGTGGGACTGAAGGAAATTTTAGAGATCAGAAATGGATGTCAGATCTTAGTGAATCTGGAGTTACAGGAAGTTTTGAGCTACTTCTTGTAACTTCCATTTAAAACTGGGAACTGAATGTGGGCCCTCTGTTGAGAGCAGCATGCACTTCTGTGGATTCCATTAAGGCATGTCAACTACTCCCAGAAAGTATACTTGACAGCTCAGTTATTAAAATTAGTCCAATGGCCATGTTATTATTAATTAATTAATTCATTCAAACATTTAAAAAATTTCAAAATAAAATACAATATGATTAAACAAATCTATCACATCAAAGTTGGGCAAGACAAATCAACAGATGGAAAAAAGTTCAAGAGAATAGGCAAGAATTAGAGACCCACCCATCCACACCTTCAGGAATCCTACAAAAACACTAAAATGGAAGCTATATAATACACAGAGAGGACTTGATGTAAGTTCAGCCAGGCCCTGAGCATGTTGTTTGAGTCTCTGTCAGTTCAGATTAGCTTTACTTATTCTGATTTAGAGGACCTTGTTTTCTTGTCTTCATCCCCTGTTACACTCTGCTTCCTCCTTGGCAGAGTTCCTTAAGCTGTGAGGGAAGGGAATTGTTCTACACACCCCATTTAGGGCTAAGTAGTCCAAGGACTTTTTGTATAATGTAAATCTATGGTTGAGATCAACAAAACAAGTGATAGTTCATGCTAGACCAGATGTAGAGTAAGAGGAAGACTCATTCATTGCTGGTGTGAGTACAAAATTGTACAGACATTATGGAAGTAAATGGGGTGATTCTTCAGAAGATAATAATCTATCTACCTGAAGATTCATTTATTCCACTCTTGGGCATATACCCAAAGGATGCTTCATTGTACAACAGAGACACTTATTTCACTATGATCATTGGTGTTCTATTCATTATATTCAGAAATTAGAATCAACCTAAATTTCCCTCAAGAGGAGAATGGATTAAAAAAAACGTAGTTTATTTACATTTTGATATATTACTAAGATTTCAAAAATAGAAGTTCTCAGACAAATTGATGAAACTAGAAAAAATTTCTGATTGTAGTATCACAGACACAGAAAGACAAATATGGTTTATATTTGCTTATGTGTGGGCATTATTTGTTAAGTCACTGAACACCAAGCTACAATCCATAGAACAATAGAGGGTAGATCTAGGGACTAGAGGGAACAGATAGATCTCACTGTGAAAGTGAAATAGATTAGATACACATATACAAAAGGGGGATTTTAGTAAAAGGATCAAGTGGGTAGGGGGATTAAAAAGGGGGTTCTGACAGGAAATATGAAAAGAAACAACTAAATTTAAGGAGTATTTGAGGGGTAGTATTGAAACCTAATACAATAGAAACTTCCTAAAATATATGCATATAAGAAGGTAATCTAAATGAAATTTCCAAATAATGGGGGAGACAGATGTTCATAAGTGTCCTTCTCTTGTTATTGAATCAAGCCTCTGGTACTAGGATTGGGCCACATCTAATTGGCCCAAGAAGTCCTATAGGCAACCCCAAACAACCCAGACTATTGGCAATACTATAGGTTAGTTTCCATATACTGACTTCAAGGCCCCATTGCTGATGACAACATTTAGATAATTCATTGAACATGGAAATGCCAAGCAGGTGACTATATAGAACCTTCACACCTTCACCTCTACCATCCCATGTCTTTGGAACAGAAAAGTATTTTGCATACTATCAAAAAAAAAACATAAACAGCAAGACCACCACAAAACCTTTATAAGTAATGGTGTGCCTCCTGTAAGATATGACAATGTTAGCATCAGGTTTGTGCGAGATGCCAACCAATAACTATTTTGGCTTTAGGCCCTCTCCATGAAATGGAACCTATACCAGATACTGCTTAGGTGATCAAGAATTTGAGACTACATATGTGAGGGGCCTGGGGAAAATCCAGATAATATTGGGCTAAAAAAAAATATGTAGTGATAATCTCCTAATAATATCCTGTTGTACTCATAGTGTTTTGTTTAGTCATCAGCAGAGAATCTTACTCCTGCAACAAATAGGGACAAATATAGATCAGTATGTAATCTTGATCATTGAGCTGTATACATAGTTACCATTTTCCTACCATTGTGTACTTTCTCAGGTTTTATGTCACCTCCTCCTAATTTGCCAAACTATTATGTTGTATGCTCATCCAAATAATAAATAAAATAAGCAAATATTTATGAATACTTTTATTCTACAGTGTATCTAAGTACCAACTACATTATCCATGATTTTATTTCATTCTTGAATTTTCATGTATATAAAATGGTCCTTGACCATACTGACTCCAAACACCCTTCTGCCTTTCCTTCAGTTCTCCTTGGTCCCTTGAATACACGCCATCTTCAATCCCCACTTCATCTCCTCCTTTGTTGCTTTTGACCCACTGTGTTCAATTAGTGCTGCCCTTATAAATATGATGTGTGGAAGTTCAGTTCTGAGACCTGGGTAACATACTAGTGACTAAATACAGAGCAAAGTGAATATCCTTTCCTCAGCAACCATCACCAAGCAGCTGAGGACTCAGGATCCCGCTGACCTGCCTGCTGGAATTTTTAACTGCCTTGAACTCTTATGGGTATGGTGGAGGTAACCTGAATTGCTGTTTGTCCTTTTGTTCAACAGCCAAGTCATTTCCAGAGGACAGTATTTCACAGCATTTTTTTTCGTTCTCTGATTCCTACATTCTTCCTGTTCATTGCTTTCTAGTATTCCCCTAGTCTTGTCGGGAGTTATTACTATCAACGTCCCATCTTAGGCAAGGCTTTCAAGTTGCTGATTCTCAGCACATTGAACATGCATTCTCTAGTTTGCATTAGGTTTATTTTTTTCCCCATGAATATAAGCCATCTTGAAAAGCGATTCATATATAGAAATCTATTAATTCCAGGCAGCTAAGGTAGTATTAATTTTATAAGAAACAAGTCATCAAAACATTCGCTACATAGTGTGAGTTAATTTGTGCAATTCTCTAAAACTTCTTCCTCTGATTTTGCTATAAGCAGAACAAAAAACATCAACACTCATGAGCTGTGTTTAATATCTTCTTTAGCTTTATGCGAAATACTACTAAATGAATGCAGGGAACAAGCTCTCTTGGTACCTGTTTTATTAATTAACCACAATTTTTTTTATAATTAATGGATTTGATTTTATGAAGTGAATGGCAGATATCTCACTAATTTTTATCCTTTAGGCCATATCTTGACATATTATTTTGATTCACACACACACACACACACACACACACACACACACACCCCAAACCACACCATACCATATCATATCCATTATTTCCTAATTTGTGGATTTGTAATGTACCAGAAACATTGAATATTTTTATTGAATGCTTTGTATCAGTTTCTTCAATGCTTAGTATTTGACTGTTTGTAATTAAAACTGTCACATGGTTTTGATCCTTATGTTTTGGAAAATAATGCCATAAAATGGAGATTAAAATATTGTCTTATTTTGCTTTCTTGCTCACAAATCTGAATTAAGCTTAAAGCACTATAAAACATTAGATTAATTCTATCTTTTAGTTAAGAATGATTCCTTAATCCTATGAATCAGAATGGAAGAATTGTAAGTTCAAAATTCTTTCTTCACTTAAATCTATTAAATAAAATTTTTGATACAGTAAAGTAGAAAATGTAACTATGTCAATTTATGGACTAGAAATATATTTATATTGTCCAAATTTAATACTTATAATTTCATCTGCATGATTATTTTGTTCACTGATAAATCTCCACTATTACAATAGTGAGTGGTTTAAGACAAGAATCACTTTTGGGAATAAAATGTCCATGTATTACTGTATTGAGTTAACAGAGGGAAAGTTAATTGCATGTTGAACAAAGCACTTAATACCTGCCACAATTAAAACTTTTATACAGGTATAATAAAATATATTTACTGTATATAAATAATTTAAAGTTTGTTAAGGTTGTCACTTTTGTTGTACTGGAGATTGAACATAGAGAGTTTTAATCATTAGAAAATTCTAAATTATCAAGCTGTATACTAACTACTGTACTGTTTTCATATTTGAATTCACTGTTAAATTAGTTGCTTTCCTGCAATGCTGAATGATGATACTATAAAAGCTTAACTTTAAGATCATCGTATTAAGTAGCTGTATGTAATTTGCTTTATATTCTTTTGTGATGCTTTTAAGTTAAATATTTATGATCCATACACATATTTTCAATTAACAAAGCTATTCAGTCATTCTTCAATTACATTTTTCTAGTAAATCTAGTTAAGTATTTTAAGAAATAAGTGACCCAAATAAAATTTAAAATGCTATTCTTTTGGAAAGAAAAGTATTTATTTCTGTAATATTTTGACAAATAAACAGATTAAAATAAACCAACAAAGAAAGATAATCTTACTGTACTTAAGACACTAACAACTCATGTTTACAAATTGAAAAAGTAAGCTCAGAAATATTTCTTGGCTCTGTTGCGGTATGTTATTTTGCAGAGTTAAGGAACAAATGAAAACTCTTCATGCGATTATATATACTCCAGAAAATCATTAAGGAACTGTTTACTTTGGTTACAAGATTCTTTATTTTGTAAACTATACATAAACAGTAAAAAGAAAAAAAAAGAAAATGCATTATAGCTTAAATATTATGTAAGTTCAACATTAAATTTTGTATTTAGCATATATAAATTAAATGGCAAGAGTTCACCAAATTTGTGTTCTTATGAATAATATCCCAGGAAATCTGTAAATTCACTGTTGAAGTGAAAGATACCAATGTGTAAAATTCAACAGCTTTTTCCACTTCTATTATGAGCACAAAACTATTGGTCTGATATACCCAAAGGTGGTGGTATGTCAAAATGCCTACACAATTAATTAACATGCTAACTGATGTATATTGAACAAAGTAATTTTTGTTACAGTTAATCGTAAATGCTACACTTCACAATAATTATAAACAAGTCCATATGGAATTATGTAACAATAGAAAAAAAGAAAGAAACATCTTCCATTTTTCTTCATTTCAGCCATATTTTAATAGGAATATCTTGTTAATTATGTGTGCTTACACATTCCTAGTCTCCTATACTGATATACATGCTAATCCTGTCTATTTCTATTTTGGCAAGGCACCATACAACACGGTCTCTAATTTCAGTACCACTAACAAAAATGGCATGGTTCCAAGATCAAATGGAAATTTTATACTAAATGAAAACTGAGAATTCATATTTTCAAAATTGATCTTGGGCAAATAATATATATTTTATGGGAAACATGGTGGAAATGAATCTGTTTCTCTTTCCAATTGAAATTCTATACAGGATTACTACTCAGAAAGAGTGAAGTCTAGAAATGAGGCTGTCAAGGAATATTTTTTAAAATCCACATAATATGCAATGCCATTAAATTTAAAAAGTAGGAAGAAAGACTAAGTTTTTAGCTTTCAGAACCCAAAGTTTTCCATACTTTGCGTTGTATATAATATCTAATCATACCCAGAATAACTTCATAATTGAAAAGATTACCACTTTGTTTTACCATGAGTCATTTTTCTTGGTATACCAAAAAATACGTTTTGGGAAAATGCCAAATTTGAATTGAAATCAACATTATGAATTAATTGATAAAATTATTGTGGTTCATTAGTTATCTGCTAGAAATTTAACTTACAAAATCTGTCATAAAAGCAACACACATGATCCCAAGCACACGTTCTTTGTTATTTTGTTTGTGGAACAATTACACAGTATTTTCTTATGATATTTTTGTTATAGTAATCTTTACAACTCTCTATATTCAGACTGCAACCCATATGTGTTTTCTTTTTTTCTAAGGCATATAAAAACTGAAAATAAATAATTCTAATTTAACATAAAGTTCTATGATTTTAGCTTCGATATTCGAAATAATTATACAAAATATATGTCAGGTTTAGAATCACTTTGTTTAGGGATAAGAAGGAAATTCTCAATATGCTATTATTTTGTAAATATTAAAAATGTAGAATGTATTGACATTAGCTGTCACTGATCAAATATATCCATCGTGGTCATCCCCATCATCATCATCATCCCCTTCATCTTCATCATCATCTTCAATATCATCCTTATCGTTTATAATGTCATCTTCTTCACCTTCATCATCAGTCCATTCACGAAAATCTCCACTTGCAAAATCTCCAGATATCTCAAAGTCTATAGCTACAAAAGCAAGCACCATATTTACTTGAGTACACAATGAAATGATTTCTGAGTTATACAAAATAATAAAAAAATGGGAAAGTTTACTATATTTGTATTTGCTGTTTATCTCAATGAAGATAAGAGGAAAATCCACTCTTGGGAAGCTTGTTCTATGGTAAAACTCTCACTTGTTAAAATGTGTATGTTCAAAGCAGTGTGCTGTGCAAGATTTCTAGTTTAGTAAATTTGATCTCAGCTCAAGTTTTGTAGAATATCAAGTCAGACTATGAATCTTAAATATTACTTAAATTACTTCTACAAATATATGGGGTGATACACTTGCCTTAGCAAAATCTATTCTTACTAAATTTTAAAATTAAATATATATGCTACTTGATATTAAAAGGTAAGTTTATGAGCATTATTTAGTTAGTGACTGAGACTGAATAGTATCTGGGGTAGTTTAACTATTACTTGGTTCCCTTTAATCAAGTAATTTTTCCTAGAAATGTGTAATTTATAAATATAACTACAGAAGAATATCTAAACAGTTGCAAAGATTTTATATCGAATTTGGAGGGGAAAGTACACGATCCAAAGAACATGATAAAACTAGAAAATACAAGAGGTAAGGACATTGATTTTTTTCCAGAGAGCCTCTAGAAATAGTAATAGCTTCCTAAGCTAATGCTGCATAGTTTAGTGAGATGTGTTGAAATGTGTAAGACAGAATTGAGTGATGGTAAATTTGTGTTGATTAAGCCAGCAGCTTAATGGATTCAGTTTTGCATGTTACTAGAGCAACAGAAAATTAATATTCATAATAACTTAGAATTAACTATTAATATTTTGAGATAACAATTCACACATCTCTTATCATAACTATAATAAATATTAGGTCTTCAAGTTATACTGTATTTTTATTTTTAATTCTTATAAATCTTATTAATGTATTTAGGTGGTTGTAAATTTGTTGCTTTCACAACACACTGAAATTACCATCTTATGTGAAGAATAAAGTTCTTAAATCCCATATATATATATATATATGTTTCTTATAATGTTACAACATATATATATATATATATATATATATATATATATATATATATATATATATATATATGAAAAGTCAGGAGTAATGTTTCACAAAATAATTTTACTCACTTATTGATTACTTCTGAATATAATTTTCATTGGTAGCATAAAAATTCAAATAATATATTCAGTACTGTTATCACAGGTAGATGAAGCCATTGACTATGCTAAACTTTTAAGATAGACATTACAAAGGCATGTTCTCGAGTTTTTAATACTGTGTCAGGTGAGTATTAAACCCTAATTGCTGCTTTCATTATATAGGCGATGTCCCCAACTCAAAAATCTAGTTATAAAAATGTTGTGGAATAAACAAATGTAATATAGGAAGGGTAAAATATGTAAGATTACGTATTATTGTTTAATATTTATTTCTTCTCTTTTTAAATTAATTTTTCTTGGATATTTTATTTACATTCCAGATGTTATCCCCCTTTCCCCATTCCCCCCCTCCAGAAACTCCCTATCCTATCCCCCCTCCTCCTGTTTCTATGAGGATGTGCTTTTCCCACTCATCCACTCCCACCTCCCTGTCCTTGAATTCCCCCACACTGGGCATTTATTTCTTCTTTTAAGTAATCTTTGTTGATCATTCTAAAATTTACATAAGAGAGACAAATCATCACTAAGTACTTAATTTTTATTATGTTTATTGATATTGATGAAAAGTAAACTCATTAGCTCTGCTTTATAGAATTGTTTTAAGTAATCACTTCTCAGCAAACATGAGGAAATTCAGTAAAGTTTAACTGGAGCTAAATTTTAAAGGGTGTAGTCCATCATATAATGGAAACATGGTTGCTGTGGTGACAAGAACAGCTGGAAAAATGCAAGGAGATTTTGAACTTATGTCAGGTGCATCTTACATGGCAATCTGGAAAGAAGAAATTCACACCAAACTTACATGGGCTCAAACCTACAAAATCCACTAGACTCCACTTCCCCAAAACTCCATAAGTTCCCAAATAGCTTCATAATTTGGGGAACAAGTATTTCAACATAATACCATGACGGGGTGGTTTGCATTCACGGGGTGGTTTGCATTCAACCCATCATTGGAGTTTTGGGGGTGCTGTAACTAAGCATATTTTATATTTTTATAGTTTTATATGTAATTATTTATATAACACAAACATGATTTGAATCTTGACTTCTGGAAAACATTTTTGGTATAAATTGAAAACTTTAAAATATATATGATACTAATTTCTTATATTTTTTTTATCAATTCACATAAAGTATGTGTAAACAAAGTAATAGAACATTGACTATAACTGACAATATGTAGATGTTGTTTTTATAGCTAAACATAAAGGAAACAGTAATGTTCTGCTCTACTTTGTTGGAATTCACAGAGTTAAAAATTGTATTTTGTTAGGGTATAGACTTATGTTTTACAGCATTTCATTAATGAAAATGTCTGCTTATGAGAGACATTTTAAGTTGAAGTACGATTTGAAACTCAGCTTTTAATCATTAGTCTTTAAATTTTCAAATGTGTTTGTTTTATATATTTTTATTGCTACCATACAACTTAAAATATGCAAAGACTAAGTCTTCTTTTTACCACCAACATTCATACATATTCTACATATTCTATAATCAGAATAAGGCATGTTTTTATTAAATGTCTTTAGCGCATTTGTATGTTAAGAAATTGTAAGAAGTGAGCCTTTCACGTACCACAATCTGCAACACCATTTATTCTTGATCCCACAACTTCATTTCCATATCTGTCAACACACCAGCACTGCCCTACACTACCATGGCACTGTGTTGGCTTGTAGTAACCATCTTCATCACAGAGTGGGATGTACTGTCCTGTGAAATACATGATTACACGCACAAACACAGAAGTAATTTATTAATAAGCTATACATTTTATGCAGTCATTGTGTATTAATATCCTAAAAAATCAAAACCTGACTGGCTCTATGCTTATATCAAATATTTCAGAATACTTAGCATACAAGACTCTCAATTGTATCATTATTAACAATTTCCTGTTTCATTTTCCAGAATTTTTATTCATATATTATAAAATTATTCCATACCAAACTGTTTCTTTACTATATAGCTTGTTACTTTGCTTAGGTCAGCTGAAATCCTTCTCTATTACTCTATCATTTATTTTAAAGTTTAAATATTATTCACAGTACAAATGCCCTCCTACACACTCGTGTGTGTGTCTGAATTTCTCTCTGTATATTGTCATTATATATTGCTAACACTCTTCTGTAATATCTTTTGTTTGGAAATATTTAGCTTCTCTTAGTTTTCACTGTTATAAAAACCACACCCCTTAAACTGAAACTCTAGCTAACAAATGCTGGAAAGAGAGCTACTCTTATTTGTAGAACCTAACACAGTACACAGTTTATACATAAAGACGAATGTGTAATTCTTTAAAAGTTTAGTTCTTCAAATAAAAGTTTTTGACAAACAGTCCAATGTTTGATACATCTTCTAGATGATCAGGTATTTTCACTTTTCTTCTGTTTTTCATTTATATGAATATAAACATCATTTTTTAAAGTTAAGGCATATCTAATATATGTAGAAACTCTGAATATTATTTTCTGTTTACAACCATAGAATAATTTTACATCCTGAAAAGCTTTATACATTTAATAAATACATGATATATTTTATTCAAATATTATTTACCAGAAACGTGTGAACTCACATAAACAAATAATGCTAATGTAAAAAATTTGTGAGTTTTATTTACAGACTTAAGGCCATCAAATAAAAAAAAAGAATCTTTGTAGTATTTAAATATTTAAATTTTTATTATTTGAAAATATGTTGCAGTCACTTCTTATGGCAGCCCATTTAAAAGGGAATGCTAGTAATTATACCAGTTGCACTGTAGATAGGAATGCAAATTGATTTGCTACATTGGGACACATGACTCTTTACCCTAGCAGAGCAGCTGGTCAAATTATCTATGTATCATGATTGTACACTCATCAGAAAGAACACTTAGGGTATCCAGTGATATAATATCTAACATTTTAAATTATAAAAGAAGAGTAAGGAAACTCTTCTCACATGGTAATTAATTGTTTTTTTTTTAGAATAAGTTCAAATAAAAAAATAGGTTTCAGTATGACTGGACCTTGATCAACACTAAAATATTTATTTGAAGATAATAGTTTCCTCATGGTACTATGTAAAACTTTGGGTTACACAAACATGCTCACGCATCAGTATATTATTTCCACCAATGATTTATATCATTATGAAAACTGGTCACAGTTTAAGAAGGAAATGTTCCCACTACTTATTATAATTATCAGTATTTCACATAAAATATTCTATGACAAATCACTTGGAAATACGAGCCCTGGGCTAAGAATTCCTTAACAATATGAAAAATATTCCAATTTAAAATTACTGACTTTTGACACAGAGAGAGTACATGGAAAGATGATTAGAATGTGGCGGCTTTTGTAGAAACCTAGTGCAGTGAATACCCCCAGTAAATTACCAGAGTGATACTGGTGATGTTTCCTAGTAAGGATGGATATGTAGCCCCAACCTGCAATCTTCTATAATTCAGCAAGGATCCCAGCAGTAGCACTGGGACAGGGACATCAATCCAGTCATAAAAGTTCGACCTATAACCAATCTGTCCTACATTCCAGTAGTTCCAGGGTAATGCTGACAAAGACTTGTGTGCAACCAATGCCTGGTCTAACTTGAAACCCACACCAAGAGAGTTAGCCCACACATGGCCTATCCTGGATGGCTGTGAATCCAAGGCTAGACAGTCCAGAGACCCAGAATAGAAACATTACTAGAGAAAAAATGCCAGTGGAATTATTCCTAGATATTCTTCTATACTTATAGATTGGTACCTAGCCAAATTGTCATCAGAGGGTCAGCATCTGATGACTTATGGAAACAAATGGGAGACTCACAGCTATATACTAGGCAGAGCCAGGGTAACTGTGCAGAAGAGTGGGTAGGAAGGATGTCAGGAGCCAGAGGGTTAGAGGACACCATGATATGGCACACAGAAACAACTAAGCAGGACACATAGGAGCTCTTAGATACTGAAGTGACAATCATGGACCCTGTATGAGTTTGAGCTAGGTCCTTTGCACATACATTTTGATTCTATAGCTTGGTGTTTTTGTAAGACTCCTCAGGGTGGAACTGGAACACATCTCTGACTCTTTTGGCTATGCTTGGGACATTTTCCCCTATATTTGGTTGCTTGGTACAGTCTTCATTCATATGAGGATTTGTGCCTAGGTTTTTTTTTGTAATTTGTTATGCCATTTTAGGTGGACATCACTGGGAAACTGGCTCTTATTTTTTAATGGGAAAAAGAGCAAAAGTGGATCTGGGGGAGATAGGAAGTAGACTGGGGGACTGGAAAGAGTAGAGGGAGGGGAAACTATGTTTGGAATATAATATATGAAATGTTGATATATATTTGGAATTTATTGATATGTATGAATATATTAATATCAATTATAATTATTGTTATACATATATTAATAATGAAATATTGATATATGGTATATAATGTATGAAACATGGGCTATGATGTATAAAATTTATTTATCTATCTATCATCTATCTATCTGCTTATCATGTGTATTAATATTTACTCACTAAAAGCTACATTTGAAAACTTACTAATGAAAACCACAAAAATCCTGCTCATATTTCTCTGTTAGAATACTTTTACTACATGTATGCAATCGGTTGATTAAATTTCATATAGGTAGTCACATCAATTCTTAAATGTTTAGTGCAAAAAATAGACACTTCTGCTGATTCTTAGTATTGCTAAATCTCTTTTGTACTTAAAAACTTTCAAATATGAACATGATATTGGAGCAGTAAAACAGACATTATATTTTTCAATTGGTAAGGTAATAAAAGTAAGTTCAATGTCTTTCCAAAAGTTCATAAATTTTGCTGATGAACTTTAATGCAGTCTGCCTTTGTTGGATTAATATTGATTTTATGTTGCTGTTTCCCTGGGGTTATTTATATAAGCAATAAAACTTTCAGAAGAATGAGCTGTGACTCACCGAGGAATTTCTTTATCCCTTGTCGCTTCTGAATGTTGCTGAGCTCAGTGTGGCAAGGTGGGTCTGCAAGGACATTAAATACAGTACTTCAAGGATGTTGTAAAACAAACAGTGTATCTATAAGCTATCAACCTCAAGCAAGGCTTTTCATCACGGTAAGACACATGCCATCTATCTGTTGTAATGATTTCATGTGGATACATATGTGTAGATATATCATGATAGACATTCAGAGAAATATCTACTTACAGGTATATGCCAGAGTATAACAATATAGCAAGTTCTAGCTATAGAAGTTCTTTCTGATATTTCTTGGAATGATCAAAATTTGATGAAAAACTGAAATTTGATGATAATGGAATATACTTCCTTTTTTTTTTACATTGAAAAGATCTGCGAAATAAATTCAGTTGATTGCTGATCAAAGAACTATCTCATTTCCCTCTCATTTAACATAGGTCATAAGATAATAGAAAAAATTCACTACAATACATTATATGAAAAAGATACTGCTTTTCTCGAGTAATATTGAACATTTATCCATTATTTTATTGTAAAATGTTACTATCTTGGTCATTCTAGTTTCCACAAAGGCTTCAAATATGTAAGTTTTAACAAAGAATATAATATAAACTTTTATAAGTCATGTTTCAAAAAAACCTAGAGTACTAAAACCAATTTGTAAGTATATTTTATGTGTATCATTTTATAATCAGTGATTTAAATAAACATATTTGTACAAAATATTTTTGAATATTTGAATATTCTATATAGGCATAATAGAATATGTATTATTGAAATTTAATGTTAAAATACTTGTTCAAAGATTAAATAAATGTCACCAGAAAAAAATGAACAATTTTTGTGTTTGAGATAGGTAGAGACAGAAAAGTATTATAGCTGTCAAAACACTAAAATAACAAAATAATTCTTATGCTTCTTCACTGCATGGTCCCAGGAACAAGGAAAAATATACAATACAATTAAAATAATTTAAAATTTTTTACTATGACAATTGCAAAATAATTTAATTGTTAAAAGGCATAGTAGAAAGAAAAATATAATGTGCATAAACTGTATATGTTCTAGGTCAGTATGTGAGGCCAAAAGTATCCTATCAATGAAGTAGAAAGTGAAAAAAAGAAATTTGTTTTTAGAAACTAACTACTTGATGGTAGTTCATCTTTGATTTGATGCAGTTTAACTTTTCCTTATAATAAAGAATCTACATCAAGATACACTGATATATCCCATACAAATGTTTGTCTCATTATCTTACTGCCATGCCATTAGCCAAGTTTTCAGTTTTATTAAAAAATCTTCTTTAATGTGCTGTAAAGGAAAATTAATTTCTTTTACCTTTACTCCATAAATATAGATTTGTGTTAATATGTACCTGAAATCATAGTCATGTTTGAATGTGTTTTTAAAAATTTTTTTTTACCTTTCAAAGTAAACTTTTACTAATTTAAAAATCAAACATACTTTCATACAATATTAAGCATGTCTTTCCCCACTTTTGGGCCATCATATTCACCATTCACCCTCAGGCTCAATGAACTTTGTTAACTACATATGTATGTTCAATGTGTTCGTATTTTTCAACGTTCACTAATAAACATGAACGATCTAACAAACAACAAAACCAAAATTGCAAATGTGAAAATATAGAAAACTGTGAATGGGCACATTTTAACTTGAATTTACTATCTTACTTTTAAAGTACACCAGCTATCAATGGCTAGAACGTCATGTGATTGAGTGTTTCATTACATAGAATGCATATGCAATCAAGTCAGTAATGTGTATTCATAAATAGGTGCAGTTTAAATCATTTAATGAAGCAATTCAATTTTACATTTTTTTGGCTTTTTTCCATTGAAAATAGATATTTTATTAAAGAAAATATTTTTAATTATGGTTTCCTTGTTCCTCGATACTTTGATATCCTCTTGACTTTTCCAATCACCCAAATTCTTTTGATATAAAGTGACTTACAGATAGGTAAGGCCTCCTCTAAGCTAAACCCATGTTTGATTTACACCTTATCAATGTGTAGGCAATTATTTCCTCCCTAGTTGTTGAACTATTACTGAATGTACATGCTTGCCTTAGCAAAGCAATTTCTATAATTTCATATGAAGTATGATAACAATTGTGAAACTTTAAATACCTTGTTCATTCACTATGCTTTCATCAAGTTTATAAAGTACTTTCAATACTAGCTGTACCATATCAACCTTGTTTCCGGTTTATTCCATTAGCACCAGTATAACAATGGTTCCTTAGTTTTCCACATATTGAACATAATGTAAGAATGTTTAAGTGTGTTTTCCTGCATGTATTTAATATATAACATTCATTCTAGATTTAAGATCCTAAATTTAAAGTCCTTTTTTTATCTCAATTAGACTTGAAGCCATTGGAAGGGGGTATCTGAGAAGGGTTGAAAAGGAGAAAAAATATGTAATATGATTCTATTTTAATTAAAATGTATAACTTATTTTAAAAGATGTCCAGTGAACATAATTGCTTTTTCCTTTGTCTTATTTCTTGCAGAGTATTGGAATACTCTCTCACTAGCAAATTTTTAACAAGCTAAACGACTTCGGAAAGATTGAAAGACTAAGTAATTTTGAAAATAAAATGAGTAAAAATAACTTCACAGTGAATGCCATGGCTCATGCAACTCACTTAATAAGATCACAAAATGGAACATTAAAACTCCACAGTATAGTGATAAAAACCCCATTTATTTTACACTGTGGGCAAAGCAGATAGCAAATTAATTTCAATGATTACTTTTAATATCTATGTTCTCATATCTCTGCGCTGCTTGCTGGTTCATAATGGGAACTATAATGAAATACATTAATATTAAATATTAATTACTATTTTCCATCTTATTTAGAATATTTGTATCTTTAGCACAATTATTCTGTTCAATATAGTGCCTATTTGTTCTTTCATTAAACATTCAAATTAGAAAACATACTAAAATGAGTGAAGCATTGGGTAGTGTTAATATTTTTTATTATGAGGGAAAAGATAAAATTTGAAATACCGGTCAACTAATTCCATCATAGAAGCCTCATCTTTTACCTTGCTGTCTCTGGAAGCAGTAACACCATTCATTGTTAGATATCAAACTGTCCTTGTAAGTGTCACAAGAATTGAAGAACGCCTTGGTGCACTGCTCATTCTTATCAAGGTATATGCTCCCAAGCTCTGACTGGTCCAAGAGCAGGTCGTAATTTGTATCAAGTCTATTAAACATCCAGCCAAGTGAATCCTTGCAAATTGGCAAAATACTGGTATCAAATCCTACATGCAAAGAGAACAGAATTAGCTCATATGCAAGATATCATCTTCTG
The DNA here is from genome assembly GCA_030674055.1 of Rhabdomys pumilio. Taxonomy (NCBI): domain Eukaryota; kingdom Metazoa; phylum Chordata; class Mammalia; order Rodentia; family Muridae; genus Rhabdomys; species Rhabdomys pumilio. The sequence continues at coordinate 50,571,698 of JANHMN010000015.1, read as the reverse complement.
AAAGTAGAGAAAAGTGTGGAAAAGCAGAGGAAAAGTACTGGGCAGTTAGAAAAGCAAAACCTTTTAACTTCAACTTGAGAAATGTTTTTCAACATCCATTAGGCCTAAAAATATGTATTGCTAGTTGTGAGGATTAATTAACCAGACAACATCTGTTCCTAATCAGTCATCATTCAATAGAATGTGGTACTGCAATTATATACTATTTAAGCTAGTCACTGTTAAATCTTCTCAGATACTTACTACATCATCATAAATTGCAATATATTATTGAATAACAAAAGCTGGTGAAACTCATTTCCATTAGAAGAAATGAAGAATACTATTTCTACACAAGCATTACTGATGCATACTACATAATAGTTTCCATGTTGTCTTGTGTTGGTAAATACTATCTTGAATGCAGCATTATACATGAAACTGTTAACAAGAAAAAAAAAAGAGCTATGATGCAATATTACTCATTTTGACTTCAGCTCTTCTTGTGGTGATTTTTTAAAATTACAAATGTACTACAATGGGAGGCAGTGCGGTGTACTGGAGGATAGTGGGACTCATGAAATGGCAGTCAGGACTGAGTTGTATGACAGCTATGTATTGTTAGACATGGGTCATCTACTAACCTCATAAAGCCGTGACTCCTATATTTCATATATTGCCACCAATGATTCTCACCATTAAAATATTACTTCCAAATATACAAAGATATAGTTCCTTCAACTAGTGTTAGAATGTGAGTCCTTACATACTTATATGAGACATAAAATACCATAGAAGTTAATAAGAAGCAAATTAAGGTTGTTATGAGCTACTAAAGGCTGAGAAGGACTACCATGAGAATAAGTAACTTATGGAATCCACCTAAAGTTCATTCCCTTTGATAGACTTCTTTCTCCAGGCTCAGAGAAAGATCTCAAGGAAGACAAGGCATGAAAATAGGCAGAAAAGCAAATTGAGAATCAGAGATGGATTTGGAAAAATGATAAAAGTACATCTACCTACCTGACTTTTATGTATTATAGAATTTTTTTTTTAAAAAGAGATAAATAAATATACCTCACTACTTCACCCAGAGAACAGGTGAAAATCTTGAAATAATTCTATTGCTAGGAAAAACTAGAAAGGATAGCTTGAGTACTGAGCTCTAGAGCACAAAACATTGAGCAGGGCAAGGGTCTCTTAGAAAGTGGAGAAAACTAAGGAAGAAGGAGATGGCAAAGACCACAGAGAAACTGTGAACCATTACCACACAGCCTTATTAGTATCATTATTTGTATTATTATTATTAGTAGTAGTAGTGTTTAAATAAACGAAATTAGAAGGGAATGTATGTGGTGGAAAAATGACTTTCAGAAGACCTCACCAACTAATGAACTAAACAAAGAGAAGAATCTTAATAAAAAACAAAACATGGCAGATACCAAGTGGATAAATTCCTAATAAAAAGTTGAGGCATTATAATTAAATTTATTTTAAACATATGATGAGAAGAAAAATTTTTAAATGTATTTTTATAAAATATCCTATTTATTTACATTTCAGATGTTATCCCCTTTCCCGATTCCCCCATCCCAAGAACTCCCTATCCTGTCTCCCTTCTCACTGCTTCTATGAGAGTATGCCCCCACGCATTTACCAACTCTCCCCTCCCCATCCTCAAATTCCTCCACACTGGGGCAACCACATGATCATCTCACTGGATGCCGAGAAAGCATTTGACAAAATTCAACACGCCTTCATGGTAAAAGTGTTGGAAAGATCAGGAATCCAAGGCCCATACCTAAACATAGTAAAAGCAATATACAGCAAACCAGTAGCCAACATCAAACTAAATGGAGAGAAACATGAAGCAATCCCACGAAAATCAGGGACTAGACAAGGCTGCCAACTCTCTTCCTACCTGTTCGATATAGTACTTAAAGTCTTAGCCAGAGCTATTAGACAAGAAAAGGAGGTCAAAGGGATACAAATTGGAAAGAAAGAAGTCAAAATACCACTACTTGCAGATGATATGACAGTATACTTAAGTGACCCCAAAAATTCCACCACAGAACTCCTATACCTGATAAACAACTTCAGCAAAGTGGCTGGATATAAAATTAACTCAAACAAATCAGTAGCATTCCTTTCATCAAAGGATAAACAAGCTGAGAAAGAAATTAGACAAAAAAAAAACACACCATTTACAATAATCACAAATAATATAAAATACCTTGGTGTGAATTTAACAAAGCAAGTAAAGATCTATATGACAACAACTTCAAATCTCTGAAGAAAGAAATTGAAGAAGATCTCAGAAGATGGAAAGATCTCCCATGCTCATGGATTGGCAGGAATAATATAGAAAAATGCCATCTTGCCAAAAGCAATCTATAAATTCAATGCAATCCCTATCAAAATTCTAACTCAATTCTTTACATAATGAGAAAGAAAAATTCTCAAGTTTACTTGGAATAACAAAAAAAAAAACTAGCGAAAACTATTCTCAACAATAAAAGATCTTCTGGGGAAATCACCATCCATGAACTCAAGCTGTACTACAGAGCAATAATGATAAAAACCTTCATGGTATTGGTACAGAGATTGGCAAGAAGATCAAGGGAATAGAATTGAAGATCAAGAAATGAACTCACTTACCTATGGTCATTAGATTTTTGACAAAGTAGTTAAAACCATTAAGTGGAAAAAGGACAGCATTTTAAACAAATGGTGTTGGTTCAACTGGAGGACAACATGTAGAAGAATGCAAATTTATCCATTCTTATCTCCTTGTACAAAGCTCAAGTCCAAGTGGATCAAACACCTCCACATATAACTAGATATATTGGAACTAATAGAAGAGAAAGTGAGTAACAGCCTTGAACACATGGGCACAGGAGAAAAGTTACTGAACAGAATACTAATAGCTTATGCCCTAAGATCAAGAATTGACAAACGGGACCTTATAAAATTGCAAAGCTTCTCTAAGGCAAAGGACACTTTCAATAGGACAAAATGGCTGCCAACAGATTTGGAAACGATCTTTATGAATCCCACATCTGATAAAGGGCTCACATTCACTATATGCAAAGAACTCAGGAAACTAGATTCCAGACAATCAAATATCCCTATTTAAAAAAGGTACAGAGCTAAACAAAGAATTCTCAATTGAGGAAACTTGAATGGCCGAGAAGCACCTAAAGAAATGATCAGTATCCTTAGTAATCAGGGAAATGCAAATCAAAACAATCCCGAGACTCCACCTCATACCAATCAGAATGACTAAGATCAAAAGCTCAGGAGATAGCAGATGCTGGCGAGGATGTGGAGAAAGAGAAAGACTCTTTCATTTCAAGCTGGTACAACCACTCTGGAAATCAGTCTGGCAGTTCCTCAGAAAATAGAACATAGTATTACCTTAAGACCCAGTTATGTCACGCCTGGGCATATACTCAAAAGATGTTTCAACACATAACAAGGACATATGCTTCACAATATTCATAGCAGCTTTATTTATAATATCCAGAAGCTGGAAAGAACCCAGATGTCCTTCAACAGAGCAATAGATAAAGGAAATGTGATATGTTTACACAATGGTGTACTACTCACCTATTAAAAACAATAAATTCATGAAATTCTTAGGCAAATGATGGAACTAGAAAATATCATAATAAGTGAGGTAAGGCATTCACAAAAGAATACACATTGTATGTACTCACTGATAAACAAATATTAGCCCCAAAGCTCACAATACCCAAGATACAACCCACAGAGCACATGAAGCTAAAGAAGAAAGAAGACCAAAATATGCGTGCATTGGTCCTTCTTAGGAGTAACAAAATACTCAAGGGAGCAAATATAGCAAAAAAACGTGGAACAAAGACTGGAGGAGGGGCCGTCTGGAGGCTGTCCTACCTGGGGATCCATCCCATGTGCAGCCAACAAACTAGACACTGTTGTGGATGTCAGGAAGTGCTGGCTGACAGGAGCCTGATATAACTGTCTCCTGAGAGGCTCTGCCAGAATCTGACATATACAAGGTGTATGCTCACAGCTAACTATTGAACTGATCATGAGTTCCCCAATGGAGGAGGTAGAGAGAAGACAGAAATAGCTGAAAAGGTTTGCAGCCCCATAGGAATAGCAACAATACCAACCAACCAGAGCTCTCAGGGTCTAAACCACCAACCTGGGAACAGGCATGGAGAGACTCATGGCTCCAGCTGTACATGCAGGGGAGGATGGCCTTGTCAGGCACTGGTGGGAGAGGAGGTCCTTCATCCAGTGGAGAAGGAATTTTTTTTAAGCAGCCATATGCAAAATCCGTATTTCTATAAAGGATCAGTTCTATGTCCATGGGGCATGACCTCCACAGCAGTCATATATCAGATATTCTGTGTATCAGACGTTTGCATGATAATTTATAATAGTAGTAAAATTAGAGCTATGAAGTAGCTTATGATTGGAGGTCACAACAACTTGAAAAACTCCATTAAAGAGTAACATCATTCAAGGTCCATACCCAAACATAATAAAAGCAACATGCACTGAATCAATAGCCAACATCAAACTAAATGGAGAGAAACTTGGAGCAAAGAGATAAAGGAATACACATTGGAAAGGAGGAAGTCAAGCTATCACTATTAGCAGATTATACAATAGTATACATAAACTACACCAAAAGATCCATTAGAGAACTACAGCTGATATACAACTTCAGCAAAGTGGCTGGATATAAAATTAAGTCAAACAAATCAGTAGCTTTTTACTACTCAAAAGATAAACATGCTAAGAAAGAAATTAGTGAAACAACACCTTTCACAATAGTCACAAATAATATAAAATACCTTGTCACAATATAAATCTAACCAAGCAGTGAAAGATCTGTATGACAAGAACTTCAAGTCTCTGAAAAAAGAAATCAAAGAAGACTTCTGAAGATGGAAAGATCTCCCATGTGCATGGATCGGTAGGATTAATATAGTAAAAATGGCCATTTTACCAAAAGCAATCCACGTATTCAAGGAAATCCCTATGAAATTCCCCCCAAAAAGTAACAGACTGAGCATGACACAGAAGTAAGCCAGTAAGCAGCATCCCTCTATCGATCTGTGTCAGGCCCAGCATCCCAGAGTTCCTACCTTGACTTCTCTCAATGGACTCATGATACACAAGTCAAATACATTTTCTCCTACTCAAGTTGCTTTTGGTCATAATGTTTCATCATAGCAACAAAACAATAAATTAAATTATAACGTGTGACATATAAATTTGTACAACATCAGTAAATCAAAAGATAATTCAAGTAAATAAAACATATTTAATTGGTCCAAAAAAAAAAACTGTCAGGAAAAAAATGAAAAAAAAATAAAATTAAAATAGAAATTTATTAAAAGGGGATATATTACAATTCAACCATATCAGTAATTAAATACAAATAATCTTACCATACAACTTATAAGGCAAAATCTGACCAAATTTTATTTTAAAAAGTAAAATTTCTCTGTAAATTGCACTTAACATCAGAGCTTAAAATTAAGAGGATGAGGGAAATGTATTACATAAACATTAATAAACATCAGCTTCAGGCCTAATGAATGCTAATTGCTGAAAAGGAGCACCAGATGATGACAAAGGCTTAACAAGTAGATTTGATGATTCTCACTATGTAAAGAATCTGTAATGACTACTCCAAATGCCCAAGACAACTTATAAAGGCATTGAGAATAGACCAATTCACATGTACAGCTGGAGATTTCAACATTCTTCTATTAACAAATCATAAAAAAGTAGATATAAAATTAATGATAGTCATCTGATAAAAATTCATTTATCAATAGAATCACAATAATAGAAAAAACTATCAAAAATATATGCAGAATTATATAAGAATGCAGGAAATATATTGTGCCAGTTACAGAAAAAATATCATCAAGATATTTAAATACCTTGAAAAGAAAAATCTAAACAGAACAATAAACAGAAATTAAGTGGTTCCAAATATAATAGTTTAACATAGTAGGGAAATAAGTGTTAGAATTCTACCTCATACTAAATAAGTTGTAGACATATTTGGATATAAAAACACATTTTCAAGAAAGGTGTAACAAATATATATGATAAGAGTTATTTTTTTTTCCTTGTTAGTTTGCGTGTAAGTGCATGATTGTGTACAAATATACTCAAGTGAATGTGGTTCCTGTGGAGACCAGAGTCATCTCATCTCCTTGGAGATGGGGTTACGGGAGGCAAGGGGCAGGTTGTGGACCATCCAGTGTGGTACAACGAATCACTCATTGGTCTTCTATAATAGTAGTGTATTCTGTTAAACACAGCACCATCATCACTTTTTTTTTAAGCCATACTCTTACAAATATGAATCAGACACTTCAAAGTTTCAATGAAAATGTACTTCCAAAGTAATGAAGGTTGAAATAGATATGAAAGAATTTGATATAGACTGAAATAATATGGTTGAATTAGATACTTATGATACACAACCACAGCACACTTTGTGCCTATAGGCTTGTATGTCTAGTTCTTGATCCTCAGGGAATTTTCTTAACAATTAGTACGTGTGGCCTTGTTAGAGAAGCTGTGTCACTGAGGTACGCTCTGGGGTTTCTAACATCCAGGCCAGACACAGTGGCCTTCGTGCTGCCTATTGTCTCCTGATCATAATGTAACTCTCAGCTTCTTCTTCAGCACTAGGCCTGCCTGTTGGCAACCACACTTTCCTCCATCATGATAATGCACTACCCCACCAGTTAAATGTTTTCTTCTATAAGTTGTTTTGCCTAAGGTTTCTCTTCACAGTGATAGAACGCTAACTAATGCAACACTATATAATGAGTGAATTAATTTATGCAAAAAAGAAGCCTATGGGAATGCATATATTGTACAAAATTCTATGTGGTTAGCCTGTTGTGAACATTTCTTTACACTATACTAAATGAATGCATGATGTTAATAAATGGTATAATAATTTTCTTCTTATAACTTAGTGCACAGTTAAAATGTAGATAACCAAAACAAAATGTGAATATGCAATACTAAATATATTTTCTCTTGCTGTGATATATTGAAAATAATTTAACATATCAATGTCTCAAAGGAATTATCATAAAATTAATTATTTATTGCCTTGCATCTGGTTCAAGGTAAACCGTGGTGTATAGACTCATTTGATTTTACATCAAACCTCAACAAATCATTATAGTTTTTAATTATTTGGTTTATGTTTAATTTATACATTTCCCTTGGGTTTAGCTACTAATTATTGAACATTAAAAGATACCTAGTAGTCAAATATTCCACTTTTTTCTGAAGTTGTAGTTTGTTTTGTCCATGTTTACCATTATGACAGGGGTAAGAAGAAATTTTAGAGTTGTTTTAGATTTTCATTCTCCTAATTGCTAAAGATGATGAAACATTCCAGGTATACTTTTAGCCATTTTCTTCAAAATAGGTTCATATTCTTGTCTAAAAGTAACCTGAAAACAATCAACTACTTTAATTGGTAAGGAAGGTTTCCTTTTTGGTTAAAAATACAACATGATTGATGGAGTTTTATTCAGCCAGGGATGAAAAGTCCTTCTTATGGATTTCCAGCTTGCTGGTGGGAGTGATAGTTCTCACTGTATGATATGAAATGTTCTTAATCATCAGAATCTACCTACAGCATACTGAGCTGCCAAGTCAGCCAATAGAGTCATTTCTCAAGTAATAATGAAATGTGCTAGCTTTATTGCATTAAATAAACTGCATACATATTTATTTTGTAATTCTATGCTAAAATACATAGGACAGCAATAGTTCAAGATTTTAAGTGTCATTTGATTAAAATTCCAATATCACTCCTTTAGCATGTACTGCTATGGTACATAATTAAATTTCATTATAGAGAAACTTACAACATCGTCCTAATAAAAGAAGAAACTGCCAGATGTCTCAATAATTAGAAACACCAAAATAAGCAATGATCTGGTTGTTTTATTTTATTACTTGAGATGAGAAAATAAAATTTATCTTCTAACTTTAGATGTTTGTTTTCAATAGATGAAGTTCCCTGTTATACCTAGAAGGCTGCTATTTCATTAAAATGGGACATTATTTTAATCCATCTGATTCTAAATTCAATCTTCCTCTCAATGTGAGGACAGCATGACACAAAGTGAGCAATATCTCGGTAAGAAATTAGAATGCCTTCGTATACCCTGGGGGTTGACGTAATTCGATCAATTTCTCTCACTGTGAAGAACCTTTGGTGGGTAAGAAGAAACGTAAGATACCATCCAATTCAGAGAGTCAAAGTGCTCATATGAGGATTTTGCAAAAGATGCTCACTTCTGCCATGTTTTCTAAGATGATAAAATGGAAATTAATTTCATACTCCTTTCACAGTACTAAACAAACTCCATTAAAAATGTTTTTAAAGATTCTCACCATAATTCTGCTATTACTTCTTTTTTTTTTTAATTTAAAGAATAAAAGCAAATTTTGGCATGTAACTCAAACACACAAATTATAAAGGCCTCAAAAAAAAAAAAAATAACGTTACCCTGGTATTCACAACCCAGTAAAGAGTAAGAAACTTCTTCCTTCAGCTGACTAACATAAAGTTCATGAAAGTGCTTTTAGCATTCAATTGCCTTTCTATGATTATTAATTTCCAATGATGTGTTCAGATACATTCAAACAATAGATATTTGTTGAGGCCTGTCCAGTTGGCACAGCTGTAGCCATTTTGTTCCATGCCCACCAGTTATTTCATATTGTTGCTGTAATATCCCTGCCTGTTATTGACACAGCAAAATGACTTGGCTCAGAACAAGATCATGCTGATCACACACCCTGTTATGTTTTTTATGTGGTTGGTTAATGTTAAAAATTCCACAAAGCTTTACTTAGGACCTATCAAATTAGAGGTCAATATGAACTGTTTTGTCTAAAATGGTTTAAGTCAGAGCCGACCACTGGGTGCAACTTCCTGCACCTATGTATGAGCTACCTGTGGTTTTTGTGGTTTTTTTAGCCTTTATGAGCTGACAGAGAAGTATGCTAGGGGTCATAGGCTCAGCCCCTATAAATTCAGTGCTACGACCCTGATAGTTCAGTCTTAAGGTATGTGTTCAATAAACCAACCATCCTTGTCTGTCTGAGATCATTGTTTGTGTGGTTTGTGTGTAACTTTTGGGCCCCAACAATATTCATGAAGCCATTTTGCATATGAAACTTATAAGAAAGATCTCTTAAAACTTTATTAATTTGCTCTATTCCTTTAAAAAGCTATTGTTGATATTTTATTGATTTAAACATATATGGTGAAATATTTGTAACAGTCTAAGTTCAAAGTGTTTCCTTTCAACATTGGCATATAATCATTTATGTAAAGGCTTTGATGATATTTGATCATCTAAACATCAGACTAGTGTTGTCTAAATGGAAAAGTCTACTACTACTACCTATCTCAAAGATATTTCATAAAATAAAATGTGTAACGTGTATAAAACTTTCAAGAATGTTGACTGACAGTGAGTGAATCCAGCAGTCAAACAACTTCTCCATTCTCCATGTGGCCACATTTCATATTCACATCCATGGGTCTCATAATATTTTAAAGGAGTCAACCATCTTCACATATAAGGCTTGGGACATAGTTTTAATTCAGTTCTATCCTGTTAGAGTCATGTCCTCTTGTTACTGGATACCATACAGTGACTGAGTTATTTTTCTCATTGCTGTGTCAAAGCATATGCCAAAAGCAATGTGATGGGGAAAAGGGTGCATTTTAGTTGTAGATTAACGGCATAGTCCATCAAAGCCTGGAATGCAAACCAAGAAGCGCTTCTAACTCTGGCAGCAGTGTCACTGTAACTTTTATTCTCCTGTTGAAATTGTTGTTTCTGAGGTTTAGTACATCAGTCTGCTAACCTAGGCCAAGTCCTGAAAACCTCTAACCCCTGCCCAGTCTTATCTAGGCCTAGAATGTTTTCAGCCTCTGAGATCTGCTACTCTATAAGGTCGCCTGTTTTAAGTAGTTCTGAACTCTGGATAGTTGATTTAACTTAGCTGTTCTGTATCAAACTCCTCTCCTAGCTGGGTGATTCAATCTTGCTTTTCTCAGACTCTCCTGAATTGCTCTGCTTGGCCTCATACTATCCTGGTAATATGCTCTCATCTCTCTCTCTCTGGCTCTCCTGTCATTATCTGTATCTAGCTTGTTCTCTCTCTGCAACCTGTCTCTCTTTAACTATCCCTGTAAAACTCCTCTCTCTCTCTCTCTCTCTCTCTCTCTCTCTCTCTCTCTCTCTCTCTCTCTCTCTCCTGTTCTCTCTTAAGTAGCCTCTCTTTACTCTCTATTCTCATGAGAGTTGGGCATATGCTACTCTGTCAAATCTCAGTCTCACATCTCATTCATCATTTTGCCTGCCACTCAACTAGATATCACTTTCAAATGTGGGCAATTCCTTCTACAAACTAATTTTACCTTCACTGTTTGGTATTAAAGGTATGTACTTAGGGCATGTCTGTATTCTAGCAAGAGAGATTAAAGTTATGTGCTAAAACAAACTCCCTTATCTTTCCTTTTAAATTCTGTTAAGAATTTTTGTCAATGGGACATCCACATCCAGGATAGAACATTTTTTTCTTAGTTAAATATCTCTGGAAATGCCTCCACAGAACTGTATCTCACAGGTGGTTTTAAATGCAGCCTAATTTATAATAAAGATTAACCACAAGTTCATCTCTGGTTATCTTCAAAGTCAAACAGATCACCTTTGAATGAGAAAAATTTTCCCTTTTCTACCAAAAAGTTGCTAATGTAAAAAAGTGTCTGGTCTATTCAAACATCTATTACAACTTTCAAGACTGTTTAAAAGTTCATAGTCAGAAGTCAATCCCTTGACTCAAGGCTAACTCTTAACTATGACTCTACATATGGTCACATGCATCTACATCTAACACACAATGTCATTATCAATTAGAAATGAGGAGAAGGAAGATAGCAGAAACAGTATGAAAGCAAGACTAAAATCCAGTAGGAAAAATTCTAAACCCAACATCCTCACATCTGCATCTGAGAATTGTGATGGCTTCTCATTGGGCTTGTGATGGCTCCACATTGACTCCAGCTTTGCCAGCCACAACATACATACAACAGAGTCTCTCTCTGGTATTGATCCTTCAGCAATCCGACTATATTTTTGGACCCTGGGAATTTCAACATCTTGTTATCTTCAATTAAGCATAGTTATTACCTCCGTAGAATGGTCACTCTTGGACCTTGTAACTCAACTTCTGGTGTCAGTTCTCTGGAACATCAGCACAGGGCTACACCATGACATAAATCTCTGTGTGTGTGTGTGTGTGTGTGTGTGTGTGTGTGTGTGTGTATGCAACAATTATACAATTATATATATAAGTGCAACAATCAGCATCACATAGATAATGTATCCAAGTTCTGCTAACAGCTCAATGTGTCATCTGATTCTATAGTTATCGCAACTTGGAAACTGATTCTCTAAACTTAATTTCCTGTATGGGTCACTTTCAAGAAGAAAACTTGTTCAGCAACACTCTCAACTTTGGCTCTGGTCTTTAAAATGAGTCTGCATTTTCACCAGTTGAAGCCCTTGATGTCCCCCCGACCCCAGGATATATTTTTCAAGTAGCCAATGAGAAAGAACAGGTTTAGTTTCAGTGATACTGATCTCATCAGCAGGTACAACTGATTTCTATGCACCCATCTTCCTTCCATTTTAAACTTGCTCATGCTCTTTTCCAAATCAGATGGTACATTTTCAATGTGTCAGTTCCCTTTCTTCGTGGATGTAAGGGCTCTGGTCATAATCATGCTATACCCTGCTTGTTCTTCAGCTTGACATTGCCCCCATTGAAAAGCATAGTACATCATTTTAAAATTCTAACCATTCAAAATTTTATGACGTGGGCAGTATGTACCATATGCTTTGACAGAATGTAATTTGAACGGTATCTAGCTGAGACAAAGACAAGTCTGAAAGGAAAATTATAAATAATATAAAAATACTATTTTATTTATTCTTTTTTGTCTTTGTTTAGTCAGTAAATCATACACTTCAGCCTTTTCTTTTATAGTTGCATCACAATTTGTGTTAAGATAGTTAATATTAACAAGAAAATCTATACATTGAAAATTACACCTAAGAGAAATTAATAAAAACTTTTATTAGAAAGAATAGGATGAATTTAAGCAATTTTTTATTTTAATCCCTATCTAATAATATCTACCTCACCAAACTGCAATTCCAAAAGAAATTTCATGGGAATCAACATAAGACCACAGTGTTAACAAAACCTAAGGGTAAGACATTATCTTTCTTTTTTACATTGTGTTTCATGTTATACTTCTATATTAGACATAAAGCTGGCTTGATATGGAAAGTGTCCTTTTTCCTCACAAACACAGCCAGCTTCTCCACCATGTTCAGCTTTAAGCCTTAGATATGATTTCCTCAGACAAATGAGTGTTGAAATCTATCTACATATAAAGACAGGTGTGCACAGAGATTTATCTTCCAACTTTGATAGCGAAAATCCTTTTTTTGTACATGTTTTAGCAATGTCTGTGAGTTTCAATGTGAAGATGATATTAAATAAGATAAAATGTCTTAGAGAAATGTTTATTGCAAATAAGTACATATATAAATTATATCATATGAAGTACAAATTATATAAATTACATCTTTCAATCTAAAAAAATTAAAGTAAAAATTTGCTTTCAAATTTTCACATGAATCATAACTCAAAAGGTTTTTGAAATTCAGTTTCTATAATTTACATCAGAGCTGGCAGAAAAGACCAGTGTAATATCGGTGAATTAAAATGTTACAGGTTTAGAATGAACAGCACACATTGCTAAGTGTATGTTGTGACTAAGTTGAGATTTTAAAAAAAAAGAATATTTAAAAATACTGATCAAGTTCATCAAAACTAAATTTACTAGATTTTTATAATAATTGTTATCAAAGTAAATGACAGAATTTATTCCAATGGTAGATAGATTTATTAAGCTAAAATCAAATAACTGGTAAGATGCTTATTAAGTTTAAATCATATCCTTATAATAGCTAGCCAACTATCAGCTATACCTTAATTGACAAAATACAAAAGCATGCATTTGAATGTACGTATCTAACCTCTTTTTATGGGCTAGAGAAATGTGCATACTGGGTTCTGTGAACAAATATGTTTATTTCTTCACATTAAAGAGTCTATATACCACAATGAAGCATATGGCTATAAAAAGTATAAAATGTACATTCATAAAAATCTACTGAATTTGCTGATACTTTATAATCATCCACCTCACATGTTGGTCTATAAAATAAAAATACACTGAAATTAAAATTTTATTTAAGTATGACTCTTCCAGAAAATTAATTGTATATGAGTTATATAAGAGATTATTTTTCTAAAGAAATAATTTGTCCTAATATAAAATTTCATATTATTCAAAAATATAGTATGAAAAATTAAAATATAGAAAGTGTTAGAAAAGACTAATAAAAGCTTCTTGTTTGTCAATGATGCTTAATCTTTAAGAATTCATATACAATATATTTTTTAAAAGAGAATGAAATATTATCTTGCTAGATAATATTTAAATTAAATTTTCTCTCTGTTAAAATGACAAAATATCCTTGAGAATGTTTTTCTCCTGTGCACAAAAGATATTGTAAATTAAGACTTTTTTATTTTCTGCATAAAATACCTAAAAGGCCATAGAATGTTGCAGAATATGTTTTTAGACTTTATTAATGTCATCATTAATTATGAAAAGGACCACAATACCTGAATTCTGCTTACCGTCAAATTAAATATATAAATCAAACCAAATTCTTCATGTTTTAAATTTCTTATAGCGTAACTTTTTAAAAATATCAATATGCAATGGTGTGGAAGGACCTTCCATAAATCAAACATTATATTTAGGATAGGGAATAGACGTAGCTGATTGTTATTACTACAAAATAAATTCACATTGAAAAATAGAAAACCACATACACTGACCCAAATTGTAATCTACACTCAAAGACACATACCAGAAACTCTCTGATTGTGTTGGTAAATACTGTAATTTTTTCTGAAATTCACAAGAAGAAATATATACATGTTTGCACAGTGAAAAACCTGTTTCTATGACAGACTGTAATGTTTCCCGTGTATTAAATCATCTTAGAAAGTAAGATTCATAAATACACAAACTTGGGACTATGAGAGAAAAGACTTAAAGGAAAGTAAGAAATATTTCAAAAAATATGAATATTACAGGCAACTGTGTGATGTTGCTGTCATCTTAACAGAAACTGCATACTGATGGTCCTAAGTAGAATAGACACTCATCATTAGGATAAACAGTGAGGTTCGCATGCCTTCTTTGGCACCTGAGCTACAGAACTCATATGGTTAGCTCATTCAAATTTTTCCTTCCTCTTAGAAAAAAATAAATTTTCTGATCTCTGAAATATTCAGCCATACCTCAAAATCACTTTTAAATTCATTAAATAAAAATAAGGGAGACAAAACATCCTTTTGGAGAAGGGGGGGTGGGGGATGGGATGAGGAACTGTGGTAGGGCAGACCAGGAGTGGAGCAATGACTGCACTATAAAAAAATAAAAGTGAAAAAAAATAGTATATAAATGGAGAAAATAAATTTCATATAAATGAACCATAAAATTGTTCATAGTATACCTCTTTTCTACTGGCAATTTTAATATCTCTTTGGTTCCTTTTATTGTTTTCCTAGGTGAGAGCCAAAGTTATGTTTTAAGCTTTAATTAATGTATCTAAGAGATCCATAGGACAAAAAAATGGCTCAAAACTAAAAGCCCTTTGCCCACGGACAGATTCCTCCTGAAATGGAGGCATTTCACTTCCCTAAACTAGTTTGTTTGGCTCACCTGAACTGGATGTACTTTATCACATGTATTGGGAGGTACACAAGCTGGAAATATGTCAAGACATATGCTTGTCCCTGACGGGTTTACCTTTATAAGCCTCTATAAAATGTGATTCATTTGACTCATCATCATTTTCTGGAAACCACACAATGGGCCAGGCCAAAGGTCATCATCCTGATCAGTATTAATTATAGTTTACTGTAATTTGACTCAAAAATTGGGATATTAGTCTTCCACTTTATGGGTGGGATTAACACCTGGCACAGATGCTAAACCCCATGCTAGTCAAACGTTCTATGTGAAACTGACTTTGAAGGAACTTATGTATCCACTTCACACAGGACCAAATTAAACTTTTCATCAACATCCGGGTGAGTCTCCTTAAGATCTCTATGTAGTATATAATACAAAACCCTTATGTATTAATCATAACCTCCTATATAGATTCCGTGGTGATTCCTTTCTTTTATTCCTTCTTCCTTTCTTCAATTTTAAACAGCGTCCTGCTAATTAACCCATAGAGCCTTAAACTCACAAGGTAAAGGATAAATGTTGACAAGTGTGTTTACTCTGAGAGGTTCACTGGATCTAGGTCACCGTCTTCCAGATAAGAGCTTTATTCAATTTTAAAATCTTACTGCTTCTCTCGGGCCTCAGCAGTGCTTTTGTCTTCTTGTTCTGGGTCCCACTCTCATGCAGGGCCTTGAACCAGTCTCGCAGCCTGTTTGCTACTTCTCTGAATTCCAGGTCACTGCAGGCTAAAGACAGAGAAACAACATTGGTGTTTAATCACATTAAAATAGAGCAGGATACTGATGGTTTCCTCTGGAAAGACTACACTTCCCAGTTTGCCTTGTAGACTAGAAAAGTTGTTTCTGTTTCCATAAGGGATTGTATTTCATCTTTGTCTGTCGGCATTCATATACTTGGTTGACAAAAATGCTTCCTCACTGTGAAGAAACATGGTCTCTCTTAAAGTTTGAGTGAGGTTCCCTTTCTTTCCACCTTTTCTCTACAGCTACCTTTTAATTCATTTATCCTCTGGTGCTAAAACTTAGGAAAGCAACAAGTTAGCCTAGCAGGTAAGAACTATGGCCTTACAGGGCCACCAATATCTCTCAGAAAACCTTTTGTATGCACATTCTGTCTCTGACCTTTTCTGTCACCTTACTCTCTTGCCCTGACAATATGATTTAGGTTGGAAGCCAGGATTCATTCACAGTTATGCAACAGTTAAATGCTGAGCTTAGTTAATCTGGGCCTAATAAAGGGGCACTCTAGTTAGATCTGGGAGCTCGCTGGAGCTTTTTGCTGCGAAGCCTGCTCAGTTGACATCACTAGGGACTTTCACTGGACAAGATACTACTCATTCACCTGAAATCTCTGAGAATATTCCATGAGCTCTACAGTTCTTCAGCCCTGGAATTGTCCCACAAAGTTAGGAATTCCCTTTATTAACTGATTTTGTTTGGTCATTTCAAGGCATAGACGATGCTCTAAACAACTGGTCAAAAATTCCAAAAGTTTTAACCAAAAACTATGAGAATCTTTCACTGGCCTGGCAGTCTTAGGTCTAAAATTCACTGCAACTCCATGATTCAAATGGGCATTGCTAGCTCAAATTTGCCACTTTCAATTTTTAAAATCTCACCAGGTTTATATAACTCCATAAGATGGACTAGCACTATCCTCTGAGGATTCCTCCCCAATAAAATTCACAGTTCATTTTAATCTTAATCAAGACTTTGACTTAGAACCATTCCCAGAGCCAGACTGCCTCTTGATTCTGCTGGGCCTCCAACTTTGTATCTTTACAATTATTCCTGACTAAGGAAGCATAGAACTATTTTTATTGGATATTTTAAAATTTACATTTCAAATGTTATCATCTTTCCTGGTTCCCCCGACCCTGCAACCCCCTATACCATCCCTACTCACCCTGCTTCTATGAGGGTGTTCCCCCACCTACTCCTGCCTCCCTGCCCTGGCATTTCCCTACACTGGGGCATCGAGCCTTCACAGGACCAAAGGCCTCTCCTCCCACTGATGCAACAAGACCATCCTCTGCTACATATAAAGCTGGAGCCATGGGTCCCAGGCATCCAATGCCCTCTTTTGGTGTGTCTGAAAATAGTTCCTGAGAGCTTCATATGCATAGAATTATTTTAACATAATGTTTTATTGATGATTTGGAAATTTCACATAATGCATCCTGATCACACTTACTTCCCAGTCCTCCAAGATCTGCTCTCCTCAGCCTGTGTCTTACCTCATATCCCCCCAAAAAGGTTGAAAAACAATACAAAAACCAACCAACAAAATCAAGCCAAATTTGTGCTGCCCATACAGTCAATGGACATAGGTAAAACACCAGGTAGGCAACCTATTAAAGAAAAGTGAGTCCTTCCTCACTGCAACCCCTGTCAGGAGCCATCTACTGTGGAGAGCCACACTTCAACATCCTTATCACAATTTTTAAGAGTTCTCTTTAATGGCTTCCTATTTAGCGTGTTCCTTTTTCGGGGGTAGAGGAATGTATGTAGGGGTTGTCACAGCTTTCTATGTTTCTCTCAGTGTCAGTCTGCTGTCATTGATACCACTATAGAAGATGCTTCCTTCTATAGTCTCCATTGTCTTCTCCATGGCATTTGGTAACAGCATGGATGGACCATATACATCCACTTGGTTTACAGTATTCTCATGTGCTGTAGAACTCAGCAAAATCTCTCACAGCAGTACAAGCCAGGGACAGCAACACAGTCCCCAGTGGCATCCTCTTAGATGCTCAGAGGGCATCATCATGGATTCAGTGGATAGCACAGACCATGGACATCCTTATAATTTTCAGTTGTAACATGGGCTATGAACATCAACTTGTTTCCCAACTGCAACAGGACCATGGACCCCAATATAGTCTTCAACAGCAACATGGGCCAGGAACATCCACATGATCTCCAGGGACCAGCATGGCCCACATACATCAATATACTGGAGGTAGCAGCACAGACCCTACTTGGCCTTCAGCAATAGCAGAAACACGAATTATAACATGGCCTCACCAGCAGCATGGACCAGAGAGGTCTGTATTCATTGGTGCCTTCAGTAGTGACATGAATAATGCAGCAGAACCAGACATGGCCTTCTAAGGCATCATCAGCCACAGATATTAACATGGCATCAGGAGTCAGTACAGGCCATGCACCCAACACAGCCTCTAGTAATAGCACAGGCCACGAGCATGGTTCAGCCTCTCTTGAGAATGTGTGCTCTACTCTGTTCCTTTATTCTTCTGACTCCTCTATTACAAATCCATTCAATGTCTTGGAGTTAGAAACTGTAGTATATCACTAAATATGGGATTATTTTGTTGCCCACACAGTTCTACATGAAAATACTCAATGCCACAAGCGATTGGTCCAGCTCATCTCTGAAGCACCATAAAGGACCATCACTAAGACTACTTCAATCACGTCCATGCTTCAGGTTTTCATCTTTGATGGTAATGACATGATCCTGGATACCCATAACTGACTCATTATAGATGGAATTGTTGAGACACACTGACTCAAAGAGCTGAATATGGGCCCAAATTGCAGTTGTGACAGGCTCATACAGGTAGCCACACAGTGAGCATAGAACTCTTTAGACTTATGGCTCCTTGCCTTATGCCTCTTTTGCCTACTTGTGTTTCTGCCTCTCCAAACCTGAAAAATCCTTCTTGCATCTTTAACAGCTAAGATATAAATACGTTACAGGTTGTCTGGTCCCACCTGTAGACACACACAACTGATTATGGATATGTAAATTACTGGGTTCAATGTCACAATGTCATTTGTATATGGATAATATTGAAATATTGTTTCATGCTGTTCTACCGAAGCTGTAATTTGACAAGAATGCTCTAATCCAAGAATGTTTGTTTAAAAGTTTCCTCCAATGTCTCTTTCCTGGGTCAGGATGGCTACCTGACTCTATGACTGGGGAGAACAAACCATTAAACAGCCTAGGAAAAGATACTATACGCTTAAAAACAGCTAAAATGTTAGCTATGCCCCAAAAGGTATTACTGCTGTGTATCTCATCATGTTCTTTTAAGTTTGTTAAATTCCTTAATTATCCCATCACTTTTGTTTTGTTTTGTTTACTATCTTTAAAAATGACTAAGTGTCATCACATAGGTTCAATTCTCTGAATACTGCCCACTCTAATTTGCCTAATAATTTTTTAAATCTCAGATCTGTAAGTAATGTTTAAAAAGGCTGTAAAATTCCAAGTAGAATACATCAGCTTAAAATCTGTAACAGTAAAGGCTTAATAGCTTAAAAGCTCTGTGTGGATAAACCTACCATGCAACTGGTATGTCACCTGCATCCTAGTTCAATTGGCATTTCCTTCACCCTCATATTCCACCCTTCCTCTTAGTAAAAGTTAATTTCAGTGTCAACAGCCCAATGACCCATGTTCCTCAATTAACGGTAGATGCCGGATGGATTCTTCAGGAGGAGATGATGTAGAGGAAGGAGAGCTCCAGAACCAGTGACAGAATTCTTACCTTGAGGCCTACAAGTAGTACAGGGGTTTTGGAAACAGACAGGAGTCAAGAGCTCATGTAATTTGGTGATCGTAATTTATGAATTTATGCTTTTATAAAACGAAGTAACTTATGTTAATAAAAAATGTTTACTGCTGTCAGCATGTGGTGACCTAGAGATTTATTTGTCAATAAAAGGAGAAAAAAAAAGTGGACTTTAGACTTCTTTGTTAAGTCAGTCTATGTTGCATGTAAACTCTTTGTTTCAGATTTGACATGACTGACTTCTTTCATCTTTCATCTGTTGGTTGAATATATGGAATAAAAATATAGAGATTTTTAAAAGATTCTCTTCATAGTGTTAATTTTAGAAAACTTTTTGAAATGAATCATTTATTCCCAAATGGCAAGTTCTAGATTGCTCTAGAGAAGTACCTGTTGATGGGAAATCAAGACAGTCACTGAGTATTGTGACTGAGATTGTGAGTATTTTTAAATTGAAAATTAAAAATCATTTCTTTGGGAGGGAACACTTAGAAATAATTTGATTCCTTTTGCAGCCTGACATTTACTATATGATCTTGGAATATATGTATAACAATTTGATATAAAAATGTATTAATTTACATTTTCAAATATTATGGCTATTTAAGGTAATAGACCTAATTTTAAAATTTTCACCATCTTAAATTGTTTTTAACCAGAGATTTTGTTTTACTTGAGATATTCTGTTCCTGTTCATTAAGTAAAACTTGACATTGTTAATATTTGAAATAAGTCTATAAAGCTTATCTTATATAGAAGCAATGAATATCACTTAGACACATTTTGGGCAGATTTATTGCTTTGATGTTGGCTTTCACTATCTTCTTTTATAACTTTTATGTTTCCAGTGCTTGTTCAAACTGATGTAACAAACAGATAACTACAGTTACCTTCTCCTTCTACAAAACTCTGGTACCTGCTTCAGCCATGTGTAATTTTATTTGACTCACATTAACATTGACATGAGTGTTTTTTGCATGTAACTTTGTTTCTTAATGTTCCCAACAAACTTGTATAGTTATTACTGCCTAATGTTTTTTTAAATTAATTAATTTACTCAGTTACTTTACATCTCACTCATTACCCCACTCCCAATCACCCCCTCGCACAATCCTTCCCTACACCCCTACCTGTAATTCTTGATCTTTGCCAACTGTTAAGTTTAATCCTGTCCCCTTGGATAGAACCTTTTCTGAGACACTCTGTTTCTGCACTCATTGACCGCATGTCGGCTCAAAGCAGGTTCTGAGAGATCAACATGCCAAACCCCTAAAAGCAGTCAAGTGACCTCTGAGAGGGCACTAATGGACCATGGGCCATCCAGATTACTTCTCTTCTTACTTCTCCGGACATTGTTTTGGGGAAGAGTCATTAAAACAGCTAGAAGAAGCTGCCCTTTCAACCTCTCCACCTTACTAGCCCAGATGAGCTTAATACCAGCTCAACTCCTTGACTGCTGCAATACTCCACAGTTAAAGAGAATAGCTCTGACTGCTGCTCAGGAAGGGGTGTGTGCCCTTCTCTACCAATGCTGTTTCCCCACTAACTGACCCTAACTTGTTTGAAATGGGGACTAAAGACACAGGGACCAGACAAAAATCCTTTCTGCTTCCCTCCCACTCTGACTCTTCCCCTTGCTCACTCTTGCCTCCTGATTATCCTCATACTTATGTCTTTACTCTGTCTTTTAAATGTTTTACTTACTGAACTCGACCCTGTTTCCAAACAAAACATTCCACAGAAATTCTCCCAGTAGCTCTCACCCTGCAACAGCTCTACTTACTTGTTCCTGACACATCTGCAAACAGACCCTTCAGATGCTGTGGAGAAACTCTGGCTAAAAGAGCCCTTCAACCCTTTCACTGCAAGCAAGTTACAGCTCTTTATATTAGTTCTCCATTGTCTCCTCTCTCTCTCTCTTTGGTGTCCTGTAATTTTCTGCTGCTTCTACTGGTTCATTTTAGTGCAATAGTTCTAG
>JANHMN010000015.1:50522718-50545218 GCA_030674055.1 Rhabdomys pumilio | reverse complement strand
TTTTGTCCTACTCAGGTTAATTTGTTTTTATTTTATTATTATTTGTTTTCTAGTTTTTTGTAGATACCTGTATGCTTTCTAATGGGACAGAGAGATAGCAAGAAAGGATGTAAATTCGCATTGGTGTGAAGGTAGAAAGATTTTAGGAGGAGTTGGGTAATAGGTGCCATAATAAAAATTTTATATATTAAAAAAACTACTTTTAATAACACACTAATGATTAATAAAATATTAAATACCTTTTAATGATTAATACAGAAATAAATTACAGAACAAATAGAGCTATATTATCTGACAGGCAGAAAGACTGTGAGATGTCTTTAAAATGTTATGTTTTGCCTCATGAAAAGGTAAACATTAAGGAGTCTTGGATATACTTCAGCAGTAGAATACTTGCTGAAAGAGTTTTTAAAAGTGAAATATTATCAAACTTTACCATTTTAAATGCACATTTAATTCACCTTTGCTTTTCATATTACCTAGCAACAATGATTGTACAAAATTAATCAACCCACTAAGCAGAAACACAATAAAGTCTATGACTAATGTTAAAACATGTTATTCAGTTCAGGAATTATTTTGCCATATTTTGAAAATACAAGAACCTTATTAATTTTTTAGAGGGTGTTACTATAAATATTGCTCCTCCTGCTGCAAAAGTCACAACTTTCATTCCCAAGGAAGGCCTCAACCTGCTACTGTTCTTTTAAAATTAAAAAGGGATGTTTTCCTACAATATATTTTAATCATGGTTTTAATCCCATTATCTCCTCCCTGATCCTTCTCATCTCCTCTACAAAGTTTGTGCCTTCTTTCTCATTATAAGTAAAACAAGTATTTTTTTAAAAAAGAAACAAATAAACCAGAATAGAACAAAACAAGATAGAAAAAAAAATGATAGAACAGAGGAAAAGAAAACAAATAAGGTGCAGAAATAATGTACATACAGAGACAAATATCCACAATGAAAACCTATAAATACACAAAATTAGAAAACAAAGGACCAATAAGGAAAAGGAAAAATAAAATGCTCAGCCAAAACTTCCTAAAACCGTCAGGAGCCATAATAGGTCAAGCTAATAACTAGAAGGAGGTGATCTTCCTGAAATGGTCTGCTTTGGATTAATCCACAACAGATTGTTCTCATAGACAAGACCTACAATAATTCATTTTAGGAAAGATTTCTGCTATTAATATATTTTCCTTGTTATTATTAAACATATATAATACTCACTAGGTATTAGCCCACCCCTTTGGAGCAGATATCCACAAAGATCTACTGTCTTGCAATGAGACAAATAGATGACTTCCCAAGTCTTAATGCTAATACTATAAAAATTCATAAAATTATATCAGTGATTATTAAGCTTTTTTATAGTAGTACTGCAATTAGGTCCTTTCTGATAGTCAAAACTGCAATGAGAACTATGTCAGTCTACCATGTGTTAACAGTTAATTGCTCTTAGGTAGTAACCAGACTTTCTTCTACTCAGAGCACATTCCAAGAAGTTTTTATTAACCAATGGTCATAAAAGGGGAACTAACGATTTATTATAAGTGCAGGGACAGAAGATAAAATATTGACTGGGTTTATATATGCAAAATGTCACTACTAACTTTGTTATGGTTTTCAATCTTCTATGAACCCAGCTGTGGCAGCTGATGGATGTTTAGCCAGATATTTACTCCTGAAGGATATGCATATAAACATTCTTTGTTGTAAGCTTCTATTTCAATTTATGATTTGATTTTTTTGTGTGAACTTGTGATGAACATTTTAATATGTGATCATGTATTCTGAAAAATGTGTAAGTACTGATGACAAAGAGATGAGAAAGAAAAGAAAGTTTTCCCCTTGTTCTTCTTAGGGTCTTTCTGCTTTTCCACTTTTTCTTAGATAGCTTTAATAGGAAACTTTTTACAACTTAGCTATAAACGTGATAGTCACATTTTAGAGTGTCTGGGTTTCTTCCTGCAGCTTCTACTATCAGGGTGAAAGTTAGATCCGCACATTTCCTGCTGAGATAGAACAAAGAGCACTGTTAGGCTACAGGTGTTAATCACCAGGCAGAGGCAGGAGGATTTCTGAGTTCGAGGCCATACTGGTCTACAGAGTGAGTTCCAGGACAGCCAAGGCTATACAGAGAAACCTTGTCTGGAAAAAAAAAACAAACCAAAAACAAACAAACAAACAAACAAACAAAAGCAAGAAAGTTTCTTTCTTTCTTTCTTTCTTTCTTTCTTTTCTTTACTTTTCTTTTTTATTTGATATTTTATTTATTTACATTTCAAATGTTACCCCCTTTCCTGGTTTCCCCTCTGCAAGCTCCCTATCCCATCTCCTCTCCCCTGCTTCTATGAGGGTGCTCCCCCACCCACCTACCCACACCTGCATTACCATCCTAACATTCCCCTACACAGGACCAAGGATTTCCCCTCACATTGATGACAGATAAGGCCATCTTCTGCTGCATGTGCAGCTGGAGCCATGGGTTCCTCTATGTGTAATCTTTGGCTGGTGGTTTAGTCTCTGGTAGCTTTAGAGGTGGTCTGTTTGGTTGATACTGTTCTTCTTTCTATGGTGTTCTAAACCCCTTTAGCTCTTTCAGTCCTTCCCCCTAACTCCTCCATTGGGGTCCCTGTGCTCAGTTCAATGGTTGGCTGCAAGCATCCTCATCTGTATTGGGCATTCTCTGGAGACATGACTTGGAGAGCCTCTCAGGAGACAGCTATAACAGGCTCCTGTCAGCAAACACTTCTTGGCATCAGCAATAGTGACTGGGTATTGTGTCTACATCTGGGATGGATCCTGAAGTGGGACAGTCTCTGCATGGCCTTTCCTTCAGTCTCTGTTCCCTTTATTTCCTTAGACAGTAGCAATTCTGGGTTAAAAATTTGGAGATAGGTAGGTGGTTCCATCCCTCAATTTGTGCCTAACCTCTGGATATGGTTTCTACAGGTTCTCCCTCCACTTTGTTGGGTATTTCATCTGTCATCCTAGTTGGGTCCTGAGAACCTCTTTCTTTCCTGGCATCTGAGACTTTCTGGTGGCTACTCACAGTTTGCCATCCCCCTTTTCTACACACCTCTGTTTAATTTCCTGACCCTCAGTACATCTCCCAGTCTTTTCCCATACCCGATCCTGCCCCCTTTCCCCTCCCCCTCCTCTTCTCCTCCTAAATCCCTCCCACTCTCTACCTCCTGTGATTATTTATTTTCCCCTTCTAAGTAAGACTGAAGACACTTTAGTCTTCCTTTTTCTTGAGCTTCGTATGGTCTGTGAGTTGTACAGTGAATATTCTGTGCTTTTGGGCTAATATCCAATTATCAGTGAGTGCATACCATGTGTGTTCTTTTGTGATTAGGTTACCTCACTCAGGATGATTTTTTTCTAGATCTATTCATTTGCCTGCAAATTTCATGAAGTCACTGTTTTTAGGACTTTTTAGAAGTTATCATCAGTATTTCAGTACAGTTAGAAAGCTAGAACATCCAGAGACCCTCAGACTTTAAAGCCACACAGGAGACTTATTCTATGCCCCTGCCACTAACCTCTCAAGCCCACGAAGCTCCCAGCACTAAAACAAAACAAAGCAGAACCTCTGTCAACATCCCTAAATTTATCTCGATTTGATCATATTTTCAGAAACTTATCCAATGATAATGTATTAAGTTTTAATATACTTAAGAAAAAGCACATATTCCCTGACACTACATATATTAAGCACTGTTGTATCTAATTTATAGTAATAGAATGCAAAAATCTATCTAGGACTTAAGGCAATGTCCTACATTTAACATCTCTCCCATTTCCCAGTATAGTGGTTTTCACAGTTAAAAACTTATGGTGATGTTTCAGAACAACTATTGCTTGTAAAAATCCTACATCCTTCTAAGAAAAATGCAAACCAAAATATCCAGCCACTAAGGATAAGGAAGCAAATATATTCACAATTGTTTTCCCTAATACTTGAGCATGTGGAAAATTGCTTCATCTTCCTGAGAGTCATTTAACCAGAAAAATCAATGGGGGGAATAATATAAAGAAAGTTTTTACATATTTAAGAACCACAAATACAACCTCCTTTATAACCTTTTATGGGGAAATTTATGGAAAACATGATAAACCAGATAAAAAAAAATCTTAGAATGAGAAACAATAAGAGACATGAGAAAAATGTGTAAGGACATTGAGGGAGTGCTGAAAAGGACAATTGTCACGGCTTTGCTACCTGCTAGTTGCTGAAAAAAAGCCTAGTAAGACCCAAGCATCGAACAAAAGTATAGCCATCTCTTCATTCAGGAAAAAGAATTTAAATTCCTTTTTTATTCATGAATATCAGCTGTTAGATCTCACTGATGATACAGTATACCACTTATCCTTATATAAATGTCTGCTCAGTGCCCTGGTCTTCTGCTTTCTGAAGATGACACTTTAAAAGTAAAGAATAGAGAAAACCATCTATGTACACATGCCTGTTATACTTTTTGAATTGATTTCTATGAAGCTCATAGGTCTGCTTTCAGTTAGAATCAGAAACAACTGGCATGATGGAAACCTATCTTATCAGGTATCTTTTATTTACTGTGACCATATTATATACTTGTATCAACAGTAGAAAATAATGCATACTTTAAAATAACTTTTAAAATCATTACAAAGAATCTATGTAACTCTCAATTGAACCCTCCTTTAAAATGCATTCCATCACTCTGTGTACACATAAAACCGTCCATTCAACATTACAATATTACTCATCGAGCAGTTTTCAATACCACATCTTTATTTAAATAATATTGCATCAGACACTAGACTGATGACATTTACCACATAAAGTAACACAACTCAACCCATAACTTATTATAGAAAGAAGTTCATTATCAGCAAAATTATAGTTTAATTAAATTTAAAAAGCTAAAGAACTGAAGAGTCCACTTAATGCAGTCCATATGTATAAGATGATGAGGTAATATAACCTTTGTATTTGTGAATAACGTCTAGGAAACTCACACATTGTCATCTCTGTCATGACATGCATGACTGCATGCAAAGATACAGGACAGTTTGTTCACACCTTTAGAAGTCAAGCATGTTAATGGATTGCCTATCATAGCATTAAAATAGAATTACCAGGGTTTTGTTTTTATAATATGACTTCTAAACAGCAGCAAGTATAAAAGAATATTTTATCAAATAAACTGCCTGTAGAGGGTGGACAGTATGCTGAATATATTGACATGCAGTATTTTATTATGTTAGCAAATCTTAATTAGCTGGTAGAGTGCTTACTATGTACCACTAATGGAATAATTTTTAAAGTGCATTTGTCTTTAAATTAAACAGCATATTTTAAAAAAAAGTATGACAGAAAAATTTCCCAATTCTGAGACTTTATGGACAGTTACTTCATATAACGCCATAGTTCAGCTTTCAAGATTTTATGCTTGTTGCAATAGAATGAGGAATTAAATATCTTATAGTAATAATCATTATAACTGATAATCCCTGACAAATGAGTAATTACTGTGTTGAGTACTCTAACTATATCAACTGAAAATCTTCACAAAAATTTTACTTTTTCTTTCAGTTTGAAATGTCAGGAAACTGACATTGAAGAATTTGGCTGGTGTCAGAGAGGCACATGGAGTAGCCAGGGTTTGAATCAGTCACATTTCAGAACTGGAGTTCTAAATCTCTACAGCAAACCACCACAGAAGTCTCAAAGGAAATCTGAAAAATGGAGAATGCCAATTATGAAAAAAAGGCAAGCATTGCCTCACTGAAAACTTGTAAACTTTCATTTCATTAAATGACGATGGTAATGATATGAGCTCAGCATCACTGCGGGATATATTTGATGTTAGCAAAATGCACTTTCAGAAGCCAGCACCAAATCTATACAGAATAATTGGATCGTCTTGACTTTAAAGAAATCATATGTCTCCAAGTCAAATGTTTGATAACAATTAAAAACATATTATAGAGATTCTACTGAGAAATTAGCTACAGTACAAACAGTCGCACAAGAAAGCTATTGACAAATGTCCCTAGTAGCAATTTCTCAATAAGATATGTGACATCTCTCTCTTTTTTATTTTTAGAGATACATAGAAAGAAAATACTACTACTTTCTATAAGTTATGAGTCAATCTGTCCTTATGCACACACAAAATATTGCATAGCTTTTATATTAATAATATTATAATATTTTCTCTATTATATATTATACTGTTGTATTTAGTATCACATTCCAACTTTACCTGCTAACAAGAATATATTGAGCACAAATAAATTCAGAGCACCCTCATTCCAGTCAAATTTTCCCCCAACAAACTTTTCACACCTATTGGTGAATTACTAGAGAATTTTCCTCTCCAAGTCAAATAAATATATTTCTTCCTATTTTCCAACTGTTCTACTGCACAGGTTTATTTTTGTAGAAAAATATCTTGTATTCACTAAGCATAAAATGGTTTTTAATGACATTTAATATGTGATCTTAACATCAAGCCTGGAAGGTTAGAGAAAGGATTATTTGTTGTTAAGATCTGTGGAAGCTGGGATTCAGAAGTTAAGTTGCTTCCTTGAATTTCATAGCTAAGAGTGACCTAAAACAATGTTTGTACTCAGCTTAATTATATGTGTTTTCAGGAATCAATAGAATAGTGTTGATGTCGCAAATATTTCAAATCAAGTTCAGTAACAAATTATAATCCAGGTCCTTTCAGGTTTTCCAAAATATGAACTAGAGCAGGAACACAGTGTTATGCAGGTGAGTGAAAGCAGAGGGCTCCTGGAAATTTTAAGGAATTGAAGAATGCTGGGTATCTTGCAGGCATTCTAATTGGTGTTTCTTTCCTGATAAATTGATACATTCTTTAGAAAATACATGCAAGATATAGGTAAAAGCTTAGTAGATGGGAAGATGTTTAGGCCACACATATAGTAAAAATAATTTTAATGAATGCAAAAACAATGCTTATATATTGAGCTTGATGAGAATAAGTTCTTTGAGTCCACTTGAGCTTTTAGAAAAGATGCATGTAAGAGGAACAATGTTATGAACAGCTGTTTTAGTTCCCAGTATGATAGGAAAATAAGACTGCTTTGAAATCTCCAGCAGATAAAGCATCTTAGGAATAAGGCAGGGGCTCCCTCTGAAAAGAACTATCTTTTAATTGTATATTTATATGTAAGGCAGTCTGAGGAGCAACCTTATATCTCATTTGTAAGAATGCCTCTCTAATCCAGTAGGTCTCTATACTCAGGATCTCAACAACAAAAGGCATGACCTTTCCAAACCTTTCTAACCTTGAAGGTTCAGAATGCAATGAGGGCATTTGAGATTACAAATGTGCCAACACCTCAGTGTCTAAATGCTAAAAAAGAATGTGTAAGTCTTATTATAAGGCAATTTGTCTGATATAGCCTTTCTTTCATAAAAAGTACAGTTTAAAAACCCTTCCAGAATTTGTCCTAGAGAGAATAACCTACCCTAATACTGTTTTATCCACACAAGTGCAAAATTAGGCAAGTTGCCCTTCAATTTCTCCATGAATCATATCCCGCAGGCACACACACACA
The DNA here is from genome assembly GCA_030674055.1 of Rhabdomys pumilio. Lineage (NCBI taxonomy): Eukaryota > Metazoa > Chordata > Mammalia > Rodentia > Muridae > Rhabdomys > Rhabdomys pumilio. The sequence continues at coordinate 50,537,633 of JANHMN010000015.1, read as the reverse complement.
TGCACGAGCACACACTCACACACACACACACACACACACACACACACACACACACGTGCATGCACGCCCACACACATGCACATACACAACCATGCTAACGTTTTTAAGTGAAAAATTTAGAAAGTGCAATTTTGACACCTCAGAATTGCTGTGATTTATACAAATTTATTAAGACATGAGTTACAAATTCTATAGCCATTTGAAAATACTGATGTTCACAAGTGTATCTAAAACTTTGTGATTCATAAATAATTTAATTTGCAAGGAATAGCCTAAGGATAGAGCCTTCTATACTGAAGGCGTTTTGTTCAGACATTAGAGAACCCATTGAGTGGATGAGTCTCTAGGCAGGCATTTGGGCTGCAGTAATTCATGATTCATTATACAATGACAGTCAGTGGCATTTTAGGTTATAAAAAGGTCTCTGGAAAGCAAGAGCCACTAGAGGCAGAGTCAAGTGACAAAATGACATTCTATCCAAACATTTGAAAGATGACAAACTTTCTTGGTACATTTAAATGCTGCTAACTACAAGTCAGTCTATTTCTGTTTTGAGGATGACACAAGAGACTATTATTAAACACGAATCTATGTACTGCAGTTTTAAATATCGTATCTTATTTTCTACTAAGAGAACATGACACTGAATTTCAGATTTACCCATGGTATTTAATAATGAAATAACCAAAATCCCATGCCTGAAGTTAATATTACTTTTTATTTATGGAAATATCTTTGTGATATATGTGTCTAGTTGATTTGAATACACATGCGATTATTATATCTTTTTTTATTAAATTCAGATTAATTATCAGGTAGGTCACAGGAATAGCCGTTCACCAATTTTAAGAGCTACTTTGTGCTATACCCATAAAGTAGCTGTGTGACCGAATGAAGCTGAGCTGAACAAGGACAACAATAGACACACCAATGTTGATTTAGGAAGGCCCACAAGGTCTCAGCCCTGCCCAAAGAATTTAGGAAACTGAGGCATGTTGAGCATGGAAGGAATTCTTCAGGGAAGAGCACACAAATTAATTATCCCATAGTAAATCTTAAGCCTTCAAATAACATTATATAGACTGAGCAGGTTATGTTTACAAATATAAGGATATAGATATCAGAGGTATATAATAACAAGAAAGGCTGTGAATTTGAAACAGAGCAAGAGAGGTATCAGCATAGTTTGGAGTAAGGAAAGGAAGTAGAGGAAATAAATGATGTGTTTATAATATAATCTCAAAAATAAGAAAATGGGAGAGAAAACTACAACATCTGGAAAAGCAATTCTCAAAACACTGGTTGGGGCCCATTTCACATTCAAAGTGCCATATGACCCTTGCTATTCTCTTTTAAATTGACTGGTCTGTGTGTCCATTGTCTATGTTCTGACTCTGTTCATGATGAGATCAAGTGAATTGGATTAGAGCCCAGCCATTGACAGCTAAAACAGTTTGCTATCCAATGACCCTATGTCCAGAAATGAATACATTTTAAATTATTGGCTAAAGTACATACACTTTCTAAGTATGAGAAGTAAACACTTCAACCATTTCAGCCTATAGCTGTATGTCTTCATTAATCTATGGGAACATGCTCAGAGTGAAAGAACACAAATTAGCCAGGAATAAATCATATCATAGTAGGCTCGTAGCTTGAAACTGGGAACTAGTTGCTCCAAGACACAGTTTAGAAATATATCAGTATTTTTATCTTAAGTAATGATAAATGTTGAAGAAATGGTGACATGCAAACTAATGATACAGTATGTTTATTCACTGAAATAGTAGTAGGTACTATAGTCATATGCAAAATTCTATGCTATTATTGATCAGTTAAAATAAATTTAACTGTGGAGAAAACCTTATCAAATACTGCTGGCCTTGGCACATACACAGTTTCCATATTTGTATACTGAATAATGTACTAATGTATCATGTGGTGGCATTTTGGTTAATAATAAACCACATATACAATAGTTTCTTGAGGTTAATATTACATTGACAGGATAGTCAGCTTCTTTTCTACATTCACTCTGTGAGACTGTCAGAGTGACACAGTCTGATAATATACATGTTTCTGGCTGCATCCCCATCATTAAGGCATGGATGATTAAAACATTTAAACATTAAAAACTTATAAGCAATATAGTCAATTATTTGAATATGGTTATTATGTTATATATTATAAGCACTAGAGATTATAATAAACATTTAGGTATATACTTACATATTTATTAATTGTATCATATTAATTTGTGTGTGTGCATGTATATTTTCACATGTTCACAGCACATACATACCAAGGCACACTTGTTGAGATAAGAGATAAAAAAGGATAAGAAAGTCCTTACTTTCCACCATTTGAGTTCCTGGACTGAACTCAGGTCATCAAGGTAGGTGGCAAACACCTTTACTCAATGAATTATTAGGCAATTCTTATGAATACTTCAAGTTATTTAGAAGACTAGGGGTATCTTACATGAGAAAACTATGTTGTTTTCTATAAAGTTATAACATCTCCAGTATTTTGTTGGCCTTGGTATTCTGAAATCAATTCCTATTCAGGTATACTATGTCAAACATAAACATAAATATAAATATTTATATAAATATATGTATACATAACATTTTGTGCAACGAGTTTGTTTTAAAATAGTAACATTACAAATTCTTGATAATTATCCTTTACAATAGTATCAGAATGAAGTGATTAAAAAGAGAGAATCTTCAGAACTTAATTTGCCCACATTAAGCTGATGATATTTATGACAGAAAAACTAAGGCATTTTTCTCTACTTTGGGCCAGAAATAGATATTCACAAACTGAAAGATTGCATGGTATTGTGTTCAAATATATTAGACATACTGTTTTCTATCAGTTAAAAAGTGAGCTAGGATATATGCTTTTGTTTTAATATATCAGATAGAGCCAGCACTACACACGTAATACACTGACTGAACAGATTACTGTATTGACACTTTCTCCTTGAAAAATTGCCAGTATTGTGTTCTAAAGTATTATATTTTCTTCAAGAAGAAAGATTCTAAAATCTACTGTCTTACAAATACGTGGCACTGGAAAGTTGTCAAAGACATGCATTTTGGAGCATAATTTGTCACTATAATATAAAGCTAGCTTTTTCATTGTTTTCACACACAAAATAATTCTTCTAGGCATTAAGGTTTTATGTGTAGCTGTAGTGTCTAAGGGGTGTGTGTGTGTGTATGTGTGTGTGTGTGTGTGTGTGTGTGAAGTGAGTATGTGTATGTGTGTGCATGAATGCTTCAGAAAAAGGAAACTACAATAAAACTGTTATCAACATTAATCTGCACCAGATAAGTACACTGATAAAAAATATGTACAAAATTGTTGGCTGAGTAGGTGAATGGAAGACATAAAATGAAAAGTTCATTTTTACTCTTCTTTTTCTAACTTCCTTTGACATGCTTCTTAGGTTCAGGTGGCAACTTCCCTTTGTATGTCTAGAAAATATGTTTTACTATCCACACATTTTAACCAGCATAGCTTTGCATTCTAATGAGTTTCTTTTTCTTCCAAATGGGAATTTTACAGCCACAAATGTCTTCAAAGAGTAAAAATAATGGTTTGACCTGATTTGACAGATGAGGTGAGGGATGCAGATCTGTTCAGAATATTATTTTATCTGATATACTGGTATATTAATCTTTAATGGCAACAGACAGACAGTAAAGGTTGTAGAAGGTTAGATGGTAATCAAAAAATGCATATTTAATCAGATGAATTCCATTCAGGAACCTGCCAAGAACTGCTTTTACCCTTACACAATATTAATGGAACTCATGGCTGCTATTGAAATCAATTTCAGTAGCCATTAAAAGAATTACCATGAGGTAAAAAACGAAGATGTAAGCTCAAAGATGTGTGCATTTGGCAATCATTTGAAATAATAAAAAACTGACCTGCTTTGCAAAAACAACATAGAAGGCCTGAAACAATGAATGGATTTTAAAGTTCATAAAATATTCTAACTACATACATCAGGAGAACCTTGACATTGGGCATTTGCTGACTTGAGTCATGTCATTACTGATAAAATAACTTGTACAACCTGACAGTGCACTAGACATTGTAGAAATTGTATAAAGCATTCCATTACTAGATTCCTGGTAAATGAGACCCATAAAACGCAGACATTTTTTAATGTTGCTAAGCATTTCTGAAACCATATCTTGATAAGGAAAACATTTTCTTAATGATCACTTCATTTCTTTAACCATGTGTAAAAAATGAATAGAAACAGTTAAATCTATACTTTCTTAAATTTGAGCATAAGTATAGAAAATTATTTTTATTCTTTGTTTACAGTGTTAAATGCCACTCAAGCATTTGTCCTGACTTCAGTAGCAAATTATACTATTCCCGATGATCAGTGCATAATGCATCATATTTCATACATTCATTTTTATAATTTATCAGAAATGAGAATGCTACTTTAATATGATCATCTCCTCATAGACCAATTAGTTCTTAGCTAATTTGCCTATAATTAACAGAAATTGCGACCTGGTTGACAAAGATGCTTCTGTGTCATCATATGTTAATGAATGATATTAATCAATGAGATTGAAAAGGCTATCTTCATGACAATATAATCTCTAATAAGATATATGTTACTTTAGAAATTATAAATGGGCTTTTCATGTCATATATATATATATATATATATATATATATATTCATACATACATACATTCATGCATATTTGTGTATCTTAAATACATACTGTATAATAAACATTTGATAAACATAATACAATAACATTTGTTAATAAATTTTAACTGTTTGCCTTACTCTCTTAGATTATACATCTCCATAATTAAGATTTAATATTTGCAGTTGCCACTGATGGAATTGTTCATATATACCAGTATTTAATTAATCAAATGTAAAATGACAAATGAGGATAGCATCAAACATGTGCCACAGCAAGCATCTATAATTCAGTGTCAGACGTTTTCAGTTCCTAAGTACTCCGTAGTGAAGTGGTGCAGTCTATATAAAGAGAGTTGAAGACCCTTGAAGTGTTATATGACAGGATCTGAAAGCATGAATAACTCCTAAAACTAAACGATAGGAATGGGCTTGCCAAGCATGTAGATAGTTTAGTTCCATCATCTTCACTAGACTTCATATATGTTTCAAATCCTAAAAGATTGGTTAGAAAGAGTTCTTCCTGATCACAATGGATGCTATACTGTTTAAAACAAAGAAAGAATGTACTGTTAAAAAAAAAACAAAAATCTATGATGGATCATTTTGCTTATCAGTGTGAATTCCAGACCACTACTACTGGTTAAACAGAGGAAGTGGCAAACTGACTGATATATTTTGAATTATATGCAAGTTACTGTTAATTTCACCGATGTTAATGAAACAAACAGGCAAACAAATATTGAGCACAGACCATATTTGAATTATATATTTCTTCTTTGTGAATTTTTTAAAGCAGCTTAAATTGTTTTCTTTAGATTTTTTCTAATATATTCATTTTAAGAGAAGCCTACCACCATAAAGGTTTGCATCAAGAGCATCTTGCATTTTGCATGCTAGAATACGACTGTATGGTTTTAAATAACTTTCTATATCCATACCAACATTTGTCCATACTGGATTTCCTCTTGGCAGGGACTCAAGCTGTGTTTGGAATACTCAAGAACAAGAGTCACAATGATGATTTTGTTTCTACAGCATGACCAAACAGACATGTGGACACAGCTGTAAAACTTTCTAGCTTTGCCTCTGTAAATGCTTTCCTCCAAAACCCTTCACCCTGTAGTTTACTTTGGTATTTGCAACATCTATTTTTTTTTCAATTGACTAACTTCTGTTTGAATAAAAGCCAGATGCTAAGGTGCTGATATTTGATGTTAGTATAACCTATAACCAGATCTGAGAAAGTAAATAAATTTGAAGAACGGAGATAAAGGGATGGAGTCATAATTTGATGACACCGCCATCTCCTTAAGATAACTTCATTTTATCTTCTTTTTCTTATCTAAAGAAACAGAGAAAAGACTATTACATGCTCCAGGAAGATGACCCTCAGCAGAAATCATCCTCCCTTACTGTATCCATGATCTCTGATATCAAGCCTCAGAAATGTAAGAATACAGCTTTCTATTATTCAGTTCTGTGACATTTTGTTGGGATAGCCTAAGCTACAGGCATCAAGCAGATAATAGTGACATTAAGGAAAACCCCTTACACTGAAATCCAGGAAAAACAGCAGAATTTAATGCCTGACTCTATTGATTGTTGCCTTTTCTAGAATTTTAGCAATATATTTTTAAAACCGATCAACTCTGAAATATCAAGATTGCTCCATGGAGTTCTACAGAGCTCTACCTATGAAGCCTTCTTTACTAGACAAGCAAAATAAAAAAGTACAAACAGGGCTAGCAGGATGTGTGCTTCGTGATTTGAAAACCTCATTATTTTTTAATGGGAATTCAGTCAGTTATGCCTAGAAGTAGTACTTCAGAAGATTTTTGATGGTTTCCAAAAATCTATTGTAAGAAAATACAGGTAAAACTTCATCCAATTCCTCATTGGAAATTAAAAGAAATATAATAGTGAGATATGTCATTAAAATGCACTTGGATGAACTATATTAGTGCTTGTAGAGAAAATATTGCTAGATTTCACATTTTAATAAAAAGTAAACAGTATCAGACTATCATTCTCACAAGGTAAAGTTTTTGTTTTTGTTTTTGTTTTTCCCTTCTTGCCTCTGTAATTTATTGCTTTCTTTCTGTATTTTAATTTTACATTACTTTTAGTTAGGCTACTATAAAGTATAAAAATAGAAAATGGATTTAAAAATATTCACACTTCACAGGTTCTAAAACATGAAGCATCCAGTACAGTCCAAATTAACCTCACAAATGGGGGCCAAACTATTAAGTTCACTAATCTGCCCTTGGGTCAGATGATATTGCTTTTCTGAGGTCAGTGCTGAGGAATGAAGTTGGCACCTTTTTGAGGCCCCAAGGGAAGATGATTTTTTCAATACAATAGACTTGTGTTTTAGACTCCAACACCATCTGTTACAGAATAGCCATTGATAGATGCATGGGTCTGTGCTAGTCATTAAGTATGTAAGACTGGGGACATTCCATCTCAGTGTCACAGCTGTAATTGTTAAACTATGTTCACTGATACTAACTCCTAGCCTTTGATAGAATAGTACAGAACAATACCTTATTTGGTGAGAATGTGTTATGTCAGTTCAAATGCATTAATGATAAAGACAAAGTTTCCAGTAATGAATAGGCACCACATTGAGAAAAAGTACTTGACCTTGAAGAAATTTAACCAAGAATGAGCTCAAATTTGAATTTATTACTTTTTTCCCCTGTGTCTCCTCTCATTCTCTAACAAAGGGCTTCTGTTTTATATTTATTGAACATCACAGAAGTACATGGGGGAGGAATGAGGGACATTTTATAGAAATTTTAACAAGGTTTCAAAAGGGATTTAGTTACTGACTGTAAGTGACCAAAACTAATCCAGACACAACAAACAAATGCTATCATGCAGTACTCATAAGCTGCTTTCAATATTTGTGGTGGATATTCACATTATAAAACCATTTTATTGTATTTTATGTTTTTATAAAAATTATTCTTATATTGTATATATACACATAACACCTGGATTACTCAGGTTAAGTCCATGGAGGAGTATGTAACTTATGATTAGGTATGAACTAGCTTAAGTGTAAAAGCTGATTGATTACATTGGAAATCCAAGGCAAATAAATTTGTTTTTTATATTTTTCTCTTAAAGAAACAAACAGGCTTGTACATATTGTTTCTCTTGTTAAACAAACAGGCTGAGTACATATTAGGAGAGCAGATTTAAGTCTTAAGTGACTTCAAGATATTTTATAAATTCTGGATGTGAGCCTAGCAAAAGTTTCAGTCTCCTAAAATGTAAGAGATATTTTTCATAACATTTCAGTGCCTGGGGGCAGGACTTGGTCTTAAAACTTAACAGAACAAACAATCGCAGATGGGGACTCTAGAACAAACAGCCTTGTTGTCAGAAAAAAATATATGTGCTTACATCTTGCAGATTTCTGTTCTGTCCAGTTTTGCTTGTTGATGATAACAATGATTGTGGGTTATGACTCTTCCAGCAGTCAACACCTCATCGAGTATCACAGGTGCTAGTCCAGCTCAGCACCAGCACTTAGTAGACTGTGTGTTCAGAATGTCACGTACTAGTATTGTTTTTATGGTACGAAAGACTGGGGCTACTCTCTTGAAAACTATTTTGTCTCAAAGTTTGTGGGATTTTCTTGTCAAATAACAGGCAGACTTATCTCTAACCAGGAAGAGGTTTGTGAAATCTCATTACCCTTTGTGAAAGCTCTTTCCGTTCATATTCAGTAATGTACCTGCTAGGTATTTAGGGGAAACTTAGGCTTTAATTGCACTCTAATGATGAAATGGTAAACAAACATAAATCTTCAATAAGCTAGGTTGTAGGAGACCATGTAGCTGCTGGTATTACAAGTGCTTATTATATTCCCCCTAATCTGTTTGCACAAGAGAGTCTTTACAAAGCTTCTAGGAACCTGTCCCCAGTTAATTATGATTGGTAAATAAAGATGCCAAAGTTGGGAATTTTGGATTTCTTAGGCTTGGGACCAGGAGGAAGAGGAAAAGGAGATCTGACATGATTTAGGAGAGCATGGACAGATGAGAGACAAAGACCGCCATAGGATATAGAAATAAGGAGAGTTCCCCAGGCTCTGGACCAAGAAAATGTAGCCCAGAAGGCTGACTACCTGGAGTTAAGAGCAGCCAAAAATGAAACATAGGAATTAGTAAGTAGTAACTCAGAATTATCAGCAGGAGGTAGAGTCTAACAGCATGGAGGCTAGCAGTCATCATCTATTGCGCTGCTAAAGACATATTAAAATATAAATGCTGTGTCTGAGTCTTCCATTCTAGAACATAACCATTTTGGTGGGAAGTAACCCATGCTGTGATTTATTAATAATTATTAATTTTACAGGACCATGTACTGAAGAGACAGTAGAAGTTACTGTGGACTCACACTAAAAGGCTTCCGGGTAAATAGGTACACATAAATTGAAATTAGGAGCAAAGAAAGAATAACACAGTTCTTCAATGTGTGGATCAGGCTGCATATTAAAAAGTATTAAATGTTTCATGCCACCCATGGCTCATTACTTCTCAAAATAAGATAAACTGATGAAAGATTAACAGGAGAATGAACTCTCGGATGGAAATGTAAGTTTGCTTTAGAAAAACCAAACGATCTGCAGAAAAACACAGAAAACTAACTCTATATTCTAACAGAGAGAATTGAATAGAAGAAGGAAGCAATAAAAACTTTCAAATAATTTACTTGCATTTTAAAATTCCGTGATTATAATTTTTAGTTTAGGTTGCAAAGGAGCAAATAGCTGGGTTATTGGGATTTAAGAAAGCCTGGAGAGTGCCAGCAAGGGTAAAAAGCTCATTCCATGAGATCAACATGGAAAATTTATCAAATCTAGAGTAAGATCCAAATAATAAAGGGAAATGAGTTTCATTTAGCACCAGATAAGTTAAATCATGGACTATCATAAACAAGTTTTCAACTGTTGAAAAGACAGACAGGAAGAGAATTTCAAGGCAACAAGAAAAAGGTCACCCTGTTGTCACATTCCCCTAAAAGAACCACTGTTCTCAGCTGGCTGGAGAGATGAATCGGGGTTGACAATATCTGTTTTTCCTACAAAGAACCTGAGTTTGGCTCCCAGTGTCCAAATTTGGTAGTTCACAACCACCTGTAACTTCAGGTCCATGAGATCTCTTTGTTCATATGCCATAACATACACCTACACACACACACACACACACACACACACACACACACACACACACCTAATTAAAAATAATAAAAATAAATGTTTCTAAATTAAGAATGACTGTTATAATACTAAAGGGCAAGTTTTGTTGAAGATGTTAAGCATCCTGCATATTTTTACTGGGAGTGTAAATTAGAAAAGTAATTATGGGAAATACACTGGAACGTCTTCAACAGTGAAAAATTATACCTCAGTATCATTCAGCAATTCCACTATTGGGTGTCTCTCTAAAGGAACTGTCATTCTTATGCCAAGGAGGCCTTTAAGCGCCTATGTGTGTATTGCAACACTGTTCAGAACAGTCAAGGAAGGAAAAGAACTTAAGTGCACAATCTGTAGACATATAAAATCATACATTTCACATACAACATGGAAACACAGACATTTGTGAAAGCACAGATAGAACTAGACATCACTATGTTAACCAGGGGAAAAAAAGCAAAGCTTCAAAAACCAAAAATCCCATCATTTAACTCATGAGGGCTTGAAACACAGTGATCTCACAAAAATCAACAATAGAATAACAGTTACTAGAGGCTGGACTGTGACTGGGGAGTGTCTTAGGGTTGTACTGATGTGAAGGGATACCATGACCGAGGCAACTCTTATAAAGGACAACATTTGATTGGGGCTGGCTTACAAGTTCAGAAGTTCAATCTATTATTATTATGGTGGAAGCATGGCAGCACTGAGGCAGACATGGTCCTGGAAGAGCTGAGAGTTCTCAGCTCTTGTTAAGAAGGAGGCTAAGAGGAGAATGGCTTCCAGGTAACTAGGACAAAGGTCTTAAAGCTCTTGCTCACAATGACACACCTACTCCAACAAAGACTCACCTAATAGTGCCACTCTCTAGGCCAATTATATACAAACCATCACAGGGAGGATGGGTTAAGGTTGATCAGTCATACTATGAAACAGTGAAATAAGTGTTGGAAACTCTGGTGTACAATTGTATACAAAGGTGACCAGAAATAATAAAAACACAATGCACTTTTATAAAATTTTCAGGAAATGAATTTAAAGATTTTCACACACACACACACACACACACACACACACACACACACACACACACAGTGATACTGGAATGACAGAGAGGTGGCTCAGTGGTTATGAGCACATGCTGCTCTTGCAGAGAGGACTTGAAGTTGTTTCATAAAACCCATACTAGAAACCTGCAAAATCCCTGTAAACTCTAGCACCAGGTTCTCTAATATTCTCTTCTAGATTCCACAGGCATCTGCAATAACATGTGCACTTTCTAACAAACATACACACACACACACACACACACACACACACACACACACACACACAAACACACAGAAATGATGATAGAAAAGCCAGTAATGTTTAATTTGATTTAAATACTGAAATATAAATGAAAAAATATTATCTGACATTTAACAATTCTGTACAGTTTTGAATTTTGATTTATGTATTAGATATGTGTAAATTTAATTCCTAACAACTCAACAGAAACAAACCATGTATAGAATTATTGTGTTTTCTAGAAGTTCATTAATATTATCGCATCATTAAAGGTATTATGAGCTCTAGGCATTTGTGGGTGTATAGTTTAAAATTAATACATGTAAGCATTTTGATTTCATCTTTCATCAGTGAAGTATAATGAATTTTCTGTCTGATTCCATTTCATGAAATAATTAATATAAACATTATAGTTTTCATATCAGAGAAACACAGCTGGTTATCCTCACAGCTTCAAATTAATGTTCCTTACACATATGCTGTCCGTGATGAATGTGTTATAAAGCTTACAAATGATTTAAATTAAATTACACATTCAAAAAGTAAATCTGATCTCATCATCTTATCATCTCATCACCTCTGACGGAGCCACTGATACCTATGCCTCAGGACAAAATTTAAACCAGCATCTACAAAGAATGAGCAATAAATATGGAGAAAAGTATTTCAGTGTTTGCCATCTATTAACATAAAATAACAAGGAGGTGGAGACTGAAAGGTGGGAAGATTCAGGGAGAATTCTCAATGATATCAATAATCTACTTCAGCTACACCACTCTGAATACCAACAACCCTCGAAATAATGTCACAAATAATCCAAAGTCTATCTTTAATTAGCCATTTATTTTAATAAATATCAACTTTGTGATGAACTTCTATAAGAAGAGAACCTCAAAATGTTAAAAAATACTAATGAATTTGAAAAAATACTATATGATCACAAGATACATTTAATATTATACAATGAATATAAAATGTAACATTTTACAATAGTAGCACATTCAATTGAAAGGATATTTTTATGTTTAGTGGTTAGTAAGGAGGCTCGGCATGCAAAAGCTCTTGTTGACAAGTTTGACATTCTGAATTCAGTTCTTGGGATGCAAAGATTGGGAGAAAAGAACTGAGCTTTGTATGCTGTTTTGTGCTACACTCCATATGCTCATAATGATACTCATCCCAAATAAATAAAAAGTAAACAAATTTTATATAAATAAAGTATAAATTTAAAACGCTTCAAGAGAATACTGGTGTATTTCTTAAGGTAGATGAAAGAGAGCTGTTGGAAAAAGCATGGGAGGTCTCAAGCCCATGTGACCCATGAAGACCAGATCTTTAATTGGATTTGGCAGTGAAAACATAGTGAATCATTTGGGCCACGCTCATGATCTCAAACATCCATCAGAAAAGTATACCCAGAATTAAAATGGTTAGCATCTTTCTCTAACAGTCCAAGAGGCTGTAGTTCTCAAACATCATACTTAACCATACAAGATGATTTTTGAACAACTATTTTTCTCTTATGATTCTACATGTATTTTAAATTTATTTTATTTTGTGTTTCAGCATTTTGCCTGCATGCATGTATGTACTTTGTGCCTACAAATGTCAGAGGCCAGAAGAGATCATCAAAAATAAGATTCACGGAACCTAGAATTGTGAACTACTTTACTGTTACTGGGCTTCAAACCAGTACTCTTAGCAGTGAAGTGAAGCTTATGGTTTCTTTGGAAAGTCAGCTGTGTCAGATGCTGTTTTGCAGGAGCAGACACAAGAAGAAATATTTTTCCTGAAGCAGACACAGGTGAAAGGATGCTTCGTTAAAGCCTGCCCATGAATCCATCATGAATGATTCCTTGCTAGACACACATGTATTGTTTCACCTTACATTGCATTGCTGAGCTCCATCTGTCTTGATTCCATAGAGAGAACTGGACCAAGAAACTTCTGGTGATGTTCTGGTAACTTCTTGGTGATTCTGTGGACTCAGGTTTATTGGCAGAGTGATATCAGCCAAGACAAACTCTCATGGTGAGGCAAGAGCAGTGACAGGACACATGATGTTTCGAGGGAGTATAAATAGTAACCAAGGGGCAATGACAGTGAGATTAGATAGCTAGCTTTGCATTGCTTCTGTGGTCTCTTGTCTTTGTCTTTGCTGATCATCCCTTTGTTGAGAGATACATGGCAAAGAACTATAGGTGCTCTTGCTGGTTGTGGTCACTACTGATGACTTGTGTCAATCAGTGGAGGCCTGGCTGTGTCTGCTAGGTCATGCCACCACTGCTGATTCATGTTTACTATCCTGAAACTATTGAACTGAACTGCTGGTATTGTCAAGAATTTTTTTGCAAGTGGATCTAATGCTGCCTTTACTGATTCCTGAGAACTGAACTGCTGATTCCCTGACAATACAGACTGGATTTGCTCCAATTTCTAGACAAATCCATTTTTCCCATAATCTTAATAACCTCTCTTTTTCAGTACCTCTGGTAGGTGATGGGCTAGAAAGAAGGTTAAAACATTTGAGAAACCTTATTAAAAGCAGGTTTTGAAAAATCTAAACTACAGGCCAGTCGCTCTACTCCCATGACTCACTTCTTGCTATACTTCCCAGACACAAGACAAGACCTTAGCTTCATTCAGACTTTAATACTTGCCTTCAACCAAGAAAAATAGGCCTATCTTCTCTAATGCTATGGTCAAATCGTGAGAAAAAAATGTATTTGTCAAGTAGGGAACACTGTCTCATTGATTGAAAGAGTACTTCTTAGAGCTCTAATGTGTCCTAAACTTTGTCCATGGTCCTAGATTAAAGAATGTTCTAGTGCCAGTAAGAGCACAGACTTATCAGTGAGGGCAAGTGGGAGCAAGTAGGGAGAGCAAGATTTATGTAGTAATATCTTTTATAAAATAGTTTTCACTTTTAATTCTCTTGACAGAATTAGATTTGATTTTTTCTGGGTTTTATTATATTTTAAATCACAAATTATCTGCTGTCCTGAATTCTGTATTATATACACTTGAAATATCATATCCATTAAGTTCCATTTTTTCTCTCTCTTGTCACCACTGAAAAGGGTACACACTTCATTATCACACCCAGTGCTGAAAGCTACTGTTAAAAAGTGCACCTAAGTTTAATACTTCCTTATATAAGGGCTTCTGATACAGCATGCACTTATGACTTCCATATTAAAATTAATAATAAAACATGCAGTCTTAAAGTCATATCAGCTATAGATACAACTCAAAATGATCTTGAATTAAAAGAGTTTAAAATACAACCTTGTGAATTTCCTATGTTCATTTGATAGACACTGTAAATGAAAATAAAATGGAAATAGACATTGTTTTACAAAGGCTTAGGAATTACTGTAATGTGAAACAAAATCTGCTGGGAATGCTTACATAACCCTTCTATCCCAGCACTTTTGAGGCAGAAGCAGACAGATCTCTGAGTCCATCCTGGTCTAGAAAGTAAGTTCCAGTAATCCAGAGCTGTTATACAGAGAAACGCTGTCTGAGAAAAAAGACAGTAAGAGTGAGAGCCAGATAGTCAGAGAGCAAGAGAGCAAGAGAGAGAGCAAGAGAACAAGAGAGCAAAAGAGCAAGAGAGAGAGAGAGAGAGAGACAGAGACAGAAACAGAAACAGAGAGAGAGAAAGAGAGAGAGAGAGAGAGAGAGAGAGAGAGAGAGAGAGAGAGAGAGA
>JANHMN010000015.1:50470402-50522708 GCA_030674055.1 Rhabdomys pumilio | reverse complement strand
AGAGAGAGAGAGAGAGAGAGAGAGAGAGAGAGAGAGAGAGAGAGAGAGAGGAGAGAGAACCCTATGCTGCATGAATGGTAACTTAATTTAGAACTTTTCATTTAGTGCTAGTATATTTTCTGAAACCACTATCCAATTTTAGAGGAAAAACTAAGAAAAAAACTCAAATCCCTATTATCCTCCATATGACAAAGGGTACTTATAAAAATTGCCTCAATTTTACATTGTAATTCTAGAGGTGAGATTAAGTAGTTTCCCCAGAGATAAAGAACAATAAAAGATGCATGGTGTTATAACCTAGCCCTCAACATTGTACCAGTTTTAGCCAGAGACATTAGTCAAGATAAGCACATAAATACAAGGTGTAGAGAAAAGGAATGGAAAGTTGTGTGCACGTGCAGACAGTCTGACACTGTAAAAGAAAATTCTAGAAATCTCCTCTTTCTCATACACATAAAATCATACACCACACACACACACACACACACACACACACACACACACACACACACAAAGGAAGAGAAATAGGAAGAGAGTGAGTGGGGGGAGAACTATTAAGAATGTCATTGATGTCAAAGGATAAGACAGCAATATTTGGTGATCCATTTATATACTCCTAGCAATGGACAGTCAAAAAGTAAAATTATTTCATCCAGCTGACTAACTCAACAAAGCAAGCACACAGTGAAAGTTCAAAACATGTATTGTGACAAGAATGCCTTCTAATGAAACTCAGGTCTTTTGTTATCTCTGAAAGCTTACTTGTTAATATCTTAACCACCATATTTACTTCTGTCACCATCTCTAAATCCTTTTAACGTTCTATAATGGGCCCAAAGGCATTGTCCAATAGAAAGACTGAACAGCGGTGTTTCAGGATCTTGGAAGCCTGTACTTCAAAGACTGCTGTCCCCAGAGCTATGTCCCACATTTACAGAACCTGGATCTTATCCTAGAGCTTTCTACTGTTCTTTTATACAGTAATAAGTGACAGATCTAAGGTAACTTGATGAGGCATTTCTAAAGGAATAACATTATTTAATCTCGACCAATGACATAGAATGATATTTGTTAGTGAGTTTTGGGGATAGAAGTATTTGATTAAAATTCCATTGATTTTTATGGAAGGAACAGGTATTTCTATTGTTCTCATTGCTATTTCTTTGCATTCCTTCTGGAACTGAAGGGATTGATAGTTTGCTCTACTTTTTCCTAAGAGAGGAATGAAAGAAGAAAGAAAAGAAAAGAAAAAAGAAAAGGAAAGGAAAGAAGGAAGGAAGGAAGGAAGGAAGGAAGGAAGGAAGAAAGAAAGAAAGAAAGAAAGAAAGAAAGAAAGAAAGAAAAAAGGAAATATAGAAGAAACCAGTGCCTCTGGTAAAGTTCCCTGAATTTAATGAAACTATAGTTGCTATCCCTGGACAAATGAGAAGATTATAAATCCCATTATTTTAGTAGTTTCACTAAATTTTTATAACATTTTAAGGAAAAGTACATTCATTTATACATTTTATGAGAACTATATCAGTCATAACTATATTTACTCTATGAATAAAAATTATAAAATTGTCAATCTTTGTTGCCTTGTAAGAATGGTGTTGTGTTGAATTAGATAGACCATGGAATAATAGTTTTGTTTTGTGTTACTTAAGTTTTTCAGGTTTCCAGATACTGTATCATACATTGCAACCTCAAGAAAACTAAGGATGCAAAGACATATGAAGTAAGAAATAAAAAGTGAGCACTGTGGGACCAAGCAAGTTAAGCCACACAGAATTCATTTGTTGGATTATGTAGTCATATTAAGAACCTTGTCCTTCCCTTCATCATGAGCCCCTGTACATGCATATTAAATTTTAAATGTGCTTTTAAAAGTGTGCTATTTGTGTGTTTGTGTGTTTGTGTGTGTGTGTGTGTGTGTGTGAGAGAGAGAGAGAGAGAGAGAGAGAGAGAGAGAGAGAGAGAGAATGTGTGATGTGTGTGGAAATCAGAGTATAAAAATCAGAAGTTCTCTTTTCCAATAAAAGAGGTCTGAGGATCAAATAAACACAGGTGATGGGAATTCTTTCAATGTGCTTTACCTTTTGAGTCACCATTCGTACCTTCTGACAAAAAGTAAACATATTAGAACTAAATTTTAGTTCAGTTGTTTTAGAAACAAGATCTCCTTATTATCCTGAAATTAGATAGAATTATAAAAATAAGATGACAATTTGCAACAATTTATCTGAGGTGTATTTAGTATATCAACAAAATACATTAGAATCTTCCTAAAATATATACATATATGAAAGTTATCTAAATTAAATCACCAAATAATTGGGCATATTTTCAACTGGTCATCTCTGATCACAAAATTAAGCATCTAGAATCAAGATTGGGTTGCATCTAATTGCGTTATTGGACAAAGAAGTCCCCCAAATAACCCAGACTGTTGCCACAATCTGACACCAAGGCTCCATTACTGAAGAAAACACCTTCAGATCACTGAACATGGCAAAGTCGAGCTGGTACCTACATAGAGTCTTCATTCTTATATTCCCACTAATTTGGTACAAGGAGATAATGTGCATGCTACCAAAAGACAAACACAAACACCAACACGGCTATATATTCTTTGGTCTTCGTTGATGTATAACCTGCAAGGTATATAAAGATAAGGGTGACACAACGCTTATGGGAATAAAGACCCAATAGCTACTTAGACTTAAAGCTCACTCCATGAGATAAAACTGATACCCATCCTTGCTTAGATGAGCAAGGACCAAAAAGTTGATAGTCTGGGGACATGAAATAAAACCAAATATTATTGAAAAAAATAATAAAATAAAATAAAGCAACAAAAATTTGACTCCTAACTGCTTTCTATTCTTTATGAATCAATTCCTTCTTAAGCCATCATCAGCAAAGCTTCCTCCTGCACCATTTGGAAAACATACCGATACCTACAACCAGAGATGCACAGAGAACAACAGTGCAGAGAGTAAGAGACCTGGAAACATTCATCACTAAATGGGATTCTCTATTAAATCCATTTCGTTAGAGTTCTGGGAATCCTGCTAGAGAGAGGCATAAAGAGTGTAAGAGCCACAGGCAATAGATAGTACAATCAAAGCAAGGCCCTCTGAGTCAGCCTGATACACATCCATGTAAAATGACAGAGATTGAAGCAGCATGCACAGGGCCTGCATGGGTCCACATTAAGTTTTCTGTGTATAAATGATGGCTTCCAGTTTAGTGTTTTTATGGGACTCCTGAGCTTGCAAACAAATAGGTCTCTGATTCGTGTGCCTTCTCTTGGACTCTTTTCCTTTTGTTTGTCTTGTCCAATTCCAAGATGTTAATTTTATCTTATTATATTATATTTTATTATTATTCCTTAGAAGCCTGTTTGTTTTCTAATGGAAGATAGAAAGGGATTAGGTACAAAGTGAATGGAATTTTGGAACAAATTGGAATGAGTGCAGGAAAGAGAAACACTAATCAGCGATGTTATGTGAGGAAAATCATGTATTTTTAATAAAAGGGAAAATAGTCTACAAAGAGAGTTTTAAAGTCACAGCTGTCATCATTTTAAATGGAGAAAAACTTGAAGCAAATCTCCCTTTTGATAATTGCTTCACAATATTCTCTTATTACAGTTAAAGCTATTTGTGGTGACTAAATGTCCGTTCTTGCTCACCAATCTAATTTATCCAAGGAATGGAAAAGGAAATAGGTTAATATCAAGGGTGAAGCAACTACTCTCGGAAACAATGAAGGATAACAGTTTTTTCCCTTTTAATTTATTTAGGATTTCATTTAATTGTGAAGCACTTACAAGAAAATGAAAACTTATAGCTGTTTTGTGACCTCTGTATTTAATTAAACGTTATCTTCTCCTTTTTTTAAAGGTGGATTTTGTAGTGTTCATAGGAGCAATTTTCTGAAGCAGATACCCTGAACATTAAAATGAACTTGCCTTTTGATAAGAACTCAGAATGTCAAATTCCATGTAGAAGTTAAGAAATTTGGAATCTTTCCCTAAAAAGTTAGTGTTTGACAAGTAATTAGATTACTATACTCTGACTTCCTGAGTCCACGTTCTTCCTTTGAAAGGGAGATAATGAGAGGTAATTAAGATACCTCTTGTGTTTACTCAAGAGAAGTTTGGGCATACAAGCTGGGAATATGACCCATGTAAGACAATTGTTAAAAGACTGGCAGTTGCTATTACTGTTAGCCGAATACCTAAATGAATTAAAGGGAGTGTAATATCATGGGATCTGAACACACAGCAGGCATCTAGTGATGGGTTCCTAGTAGTGAGAATATGTCACTTAGTATTATAGAATGCTTTTCATCTCAATTACTTTCCCAAAAAAACAGAATTCTAGTAAGAAAAATTCAGAGGGTCAGAACAATAGAAAAATAACTAAAAAGAAAAAGCAAACAAAACTACAAAAGCTTAAATTAGCAAATTAGGTCTAGTCTAGCATTGCAGAGGGTATGATTCTAAGCTATGTTATCAGTTTTGATTAATAGTAACAAAGGTAGAATATGCTGAAACCACATTCTCCCAATGTAAGGGCATAATTTTAAACTTCCATTTTGAGACCTGAGATATAAATAGCAGTTCTGATAGAAATTTCGTAACAGAAAAGAACTTTTGAAAGAGACTAAAATCTTCTGAGACTGATCATTGAATACTATATTCTACCATAGTTTTCTTTTCAGAAAAAGATATTTATGTATATACATATGCAAAATTTAAATTTTTCAAAATTTATTGAATTTGTCATTGTTTAAAAGAAAATGGCCTCCCATCCAAATACTAAAGAACTCAACCCCACCTAAATTTTCTACATCAGGCTACACTGGGAACATTAACTTCTTTTTGAGATTTTGTCCAGTGTGGACCTTTCAAGCATTCATTATAGGCTGTTGCTAAATTATTTTTGTTTCCCTCTAGTACTGGAGAGTAAGAGTCTATTACTGAACACTCCACACACTAGAGTCATAGGACATGGAAGGATTTAACTGATGCTCAACTCAAATATAAATCTCTACTTGGTGGAGTTCATAGTGGTAGAAGGTACTATGCATGCTACCCCTGAAGAAAAGTAGTCATCAGTTTTAACCATCTAGGAACGTTGTAAACTACAATAATAACCAGACTGGCAAGATGTTTTCACTGGTTCAATATGCATATATTAATATATCACTCAACCCTTACTAGAGAACTTGTCGTTTATGAGAATTAGGGGACCGATAACTAGTCAACATGCAGAGAAGAAGATATTTTGGAGTTCTCAGTTCTATATCTGTATCAAATCACTTCCCTCAAGACTCAGGTATATATTTGAAGGATGGGGCAGACTGGTTATGAGAACAGGAAGTGATGACTCAAGAAAATTGTTTTTCTGGACAAAACATGGTAGTAGTAAGTATGGACCTCGCAGTAGCTGTAACAACATGCACAAAGTGCACAAGCTCAAGTCAGACACAGTCCCAACATACTGGAGGGGAAATGTGCATGGCGTCTCATTCCTACCTGAGGAAATATTAACAATTTCTTATTTTTTTTTTGGTAGCCAAGAGAGAGAAAGTTAATTTGCATCAATGGTTTGATAACTTTTATATCAATCACAAACCAGAAAAAACTCATGCCTAGAAGATATCAGCCAAGACAAAGTAGATGAATTTTTTTTTCAGGAGAGAGAATAGAGAGTGGGAGGGAGGGGCAAAGGAAGGAAATGGGTGAGGGGGAGAGTGGAGGAAGTTGGAGTTGGAGAAAGAGCGCAGGAAGTATTGTATGAAATCCTGAAAGAATTAATTAAATGGTACCAAAAATAAAACAAAAATACACATGCAGTAAATTCTAAGCCTACCTAATATTTCTTAATAATTTGAATCTAGACTTGCTTTTGCACATCTTCAAGTTTACCAAAATTGTTTGACATGCTCAGAGTTGTTTCCTTATATGTTAGGAGCACTGTAGAACAAAGATAGATCCATTAAATTTTTACAATTTAAGTAAAGCACATAGGATAATTAGTCATGATTTATTTTTAGGTCATGACATGAATTATTTTGGCAAAGATACTTTCACATGTAAATAATTAATTTTCATGTGACATTTTCAAATTTTCTTTTAAATTTACTTCAAAAGGCACTTGCCTTCCCAGATATACTCTAGCTTGGATTTATATAATTTTGTTTGTTTCCTCAGAACAAAAATATTTATTATCTGTAATACATAAGAATTCGATAATGGTGTGTAGCTTATCAAATTATGTAGGCAACAATTTCTCCCTGTTATTGCTTTACAGCAGGGATTCTCTGATAACATCATATTATTTATCTCCCAAGGCACAGGCATTATTACCACAGGGCTTAATCATATTTCTTAGATAGAAAGCTTTCTCCTTGACATTGCAGTGGTGGGAAAGCAATTGTTTTGCATCATCCATGCACAGAATAAGTTCTTATTTGAGTAGATTCTTTTTCACATTGACTTTTTAAAAGAACAAATCAGTGCAAAATAAGGAAATATATTATAAACCCTAGCTCTTATTGCCGAACTTACAAATGATGTATTTCAATGAAACAATTATTTCCTCTTTGAACTACTGATTTTCATTTTGTTAAGACTTTCCCAAAATAATGGACTCTCGACAAAATTGGATCAAGCTTTAAATCAGCATGGATATTTATAATGTGTAATATTTTTTCTAAGAAATATTATGAAGCCTAGGCAATTATTAATTTTATTTGAAATTTAAAGTGTTGTGAGAACGCATATGCATGATGGTTCATGATAGTTACTAGTACCCAGTTTCTTCAGCTCAGGAAATAAACAATTCAAAGGGTCAGAAAGTCTCTAAAACTGATCAGGCTCACTAGACTCTTCTCTCCATAAGCATACATTAGAAGAAATCAATACAAAGAATAATAAGAAATGTTCTCTGACCTAATGAGCTGCCTCAAAGAAGGAGAGATCAAATGAACTACCTTGCATGGATCCTCTCCAAGCAGGTCGACTACCTGAACATCTGTCAGTGAATTCCAGGTTTCCAGATCATGTCATCAGTACAGGAGTTGACGCTAGGGATGTATGTTAGTATTCTGTCTAAACTCCACCTCCACAGTTATCTGGCAAAAGCCAGGTAGGCCTGGTCCACTATAAAAGGGGCTGCTTGCCCCCTCCTCTCTCTCTTAATCTCTTACTCTCTTAATCTCTTACGCTCTTGCCTCTAGCTTCTCTGTCCCCTCCCCCCTTCTCTTCCTCTCTCCACGTGGTCATGGCCTACCTCTACTACTCTTCTTCCCCCTTCTTCCATCCGCCCACCTTTGCCCTATCTCATGAATAAACCTCCCCACCCTCCACCCCTTGCAACCCTGTGGTCTGGAGTGGTCTGTTTGCTGCGGTCGGACATCTAACAACTAACAGTGTAGCTGTCTTTGAGTCATTTCTGCTACTGTAGATAACCTTAAAAAAACTCATTTCCCCCTCAGTTTATACTTTTGTAGTATTGATGCTGGTCTCTCATCAGTTAGCGATCTGGGTGGTGTAAACATTTGCTCATGTCTCATGAGAAATATTTTTCCACATTGCTGGACTAAAGGACAGAGAAAGCTCTGTCTCTCTGTGACTCTCTCTGTCACTTTGTTGCTCTGTCTCTGTCTCTGTCTCTCCCTCTCCCTCCCCCTTCCCCTCTCTCTGTCTCATGTGTATGTGTCTGTCCATATGTTTCTATTTTATGGTTAGAATTTTATTACAATTTAAACACACTTTAATATATAAAAGATAATATATTTAGAGCCTTCTTTTCTTTTTCATACATTCATGCAAGTGTGATCTGTTCTTACAGGTTGCTTGTGTTTAAAGCATCCTGTTAAACTTTGCAGTACAGTTTACTCTATTGTGTTGTCATTATATGGTTCTGATGGCTGTGTGTGCACACGTGTGCGCACATAACATACACAGACACACACAGAGAGAGAGAGAGAGAGAGAGAGACAGAGAGAGAGGGAGGGAGAGAGAAAGAGAGAGATATTAAGATTATACATATTTAGATAACAAGCTAGGAATATTCTATTTGTGGAATGTATTTAGTCACAGTGATGGTGTCTTGTGGTTTTCTACATCAGAAGAAAAGGGCTAAACCCCACTTTTCTTCTAGATCACTGTCCTCAGTAGTTTTCATTGAAAGGCATTTTACAAAGCATTAATACCTAGATCATAAAAAAATATTGATGCAAACACAAAGAAGTAACAAAACACAAAACAGAAAAACCAAAACCAAAAATAAACAAAACAAAACAAAACAAAACAAAAACCAAAAAAACAATCCAGGAATATTTAAGTGGATGCTTATTTCCTGATGCCTATATATCTGCTGAGTTTCCTTGACATTTTTCTTTTATTTTTGAGATCATAATATAATTGTAGCATTTCTCTCTTCCTTTTCCTCCCTCCAAATCCTCTAATAAACAAACCTCTTTCTCCTTGCCTTCAAATATATGTCATATCTATCTATCTATATCTATATCTATATCTATATCTATATCTATATCTATATCTATATCTATATCTAATCTATATCTATATCTATATCTATATCTATATCTATATCTATCTAATCTATATCTATATCTATATCTATATCTATATCTATATCTATATCTATATCTATATCTATATCTATATCTATATCTATATCTATATCTATATCTATATCTATATCTATATATCCAACTTTGTATTCTGTCTCTCTATTCGTCCTTCCGTCTTTCTCTCTCTTCTATCCAGTATGTAATGTCTAACTCATAGCTGTCAGCCTGCCATGAAATGTGGAAACTTACCAGATGTAGTGTAATTAAAAAAAAAAAAACAGATTTTGGAGATTACGTTTAGGAAGAAAGATAGGAAAATGAAGAAAAGTATTTCTTGTAAACATTCAGTTTATTTCTATTCTATGTCTTTAATTATTGAAAAGAATGAAGACAGTATAAGGACTGTTAAACCAAGCCTTCAGTCCTCATTTGTCTGCACAGACACTTCACCGTCCTTTTCTGTCAGACAATTTCTGAAATAATTTGTTAGTTATCTGCCATGCCTTTTCAGGTTTAATGAGCTATAGTCTTGTGGGTTTTAGACACTGTTTTCTCTATTCAGCACCAGGGAGGTTTCTTGATACAATATAAATATTCATACAAGGAATTCTGTTACAATTTTAAATCTTTAGCAGCCTTCATTTGCTGTTAACCTCACCAATCTCTCCATACAGAATATGTTTCATATTATTTTTAGCATTGTTTTTGCTCTCATATCATATACATCTAAAGAAACAGAAAAGAAAAACAAAACATAGTGTGATGACCCACTATATCCTAAATCCGTAACTTACCTGATTCTCAAAACACTTCTCAATTGTTTCTTTCAGATTTCCTCTTAGAGTTTACTTTCTTTTAAATATTTAAGTGGAAAAATATTACAAAATATAATATTACCCCCCCCCCCTTTTTTTTTTTTTGCTAAAATGCTATCATTAGCAATAGTAGGCCTTTTTTTTCTGTAGCTTTTGTCAGAACTTTAAAGATATGGTGTGCCACAACTATTTTGGTTGAACATCCCTTTCCTTTTGGTGTCAACAAAAGTAACAGCTATGATTAGCTTATACTGAATCATCCATGGAGCATTATTTCATTTTTAGAACATACTGAAACATTATTATTTCATTGGAATACACTGCATTCCTTCCTACGTGACCTGAGATTGTGCTCTTCCTCTGTACTTCCTGAAGCTTTTTCCTTGGGATGTAAAATTATCCTCATAGGTTGGTTTTACTTTTCTCTTATCTGAACACTTTAAAATTTCTCTACATCTTTCCAAATAAGACAAGTATTTTTGGTTCTCTTAACCAACATTTCAGGCAGGCATCTTTGTGTACTTTCTGTCTAATTATAAACTTTACATGCTTGCCTTTTGTGAATCTAGTTCAGCATGAATTGTCCAGAATTAGTTTATGGAAAACTCCTACATAAATCTGAGCACTTGTATGTCTCAGGTATTTGTTAGTATTCAGCCACCAAGTAATTCCCTTTATTTACTTGTTTGGATCCATTGGTGTTACTGGATTTACTAGTTTCTTTACATCCAAGTCTTTTATATAACAGAGAGAGAGAGAAACAGAGAGAGAGAGAGAGAGAGAGAGAGAGAGAGAGAGAGAGAGAGAGAGGCAAAGAGAGGCAAAGAGAGGCAAAGAGAGGCAAAGAGAGGCAAAGAGAGCAGAGACAGAAGATCCAGAATCAGAATTGATCATTTTCTGGTTTCCCAAAGTACCTAGCAAGTGGGCCTTCCTCTCTCCACACTTAAGATACATTCTTTATTATCCCCAGACAAAATCTTGTGACGTCCAATTATGCTTAAGGGGATAGATTAAAAAATAAGGCTATTTCATTTTTTAAAGACATAATTTTCCATTAAGGATACTCTGTTATGCTTGCAACAAGGAACCTAGCGTAACTGTTCTCTGAGAGGCTCCATCCAGCAACCAAGAGATGCATAGACTCACGCCTAAACATTAGATGGAGCTCTTCTTAGGGAAGAGTTGGGGAAAAAGATTGAGGGACCAGAAAAGGACAAGGACTCCACATGAAGACCAACAGAGGCAACTCACCTGGACTCTTGGGGGCACATGGAGACTAAATCACCCACCAAAGAGAGAGCACAGACTGAACACTTTCACATATGTAGCAGATGTGCAGCTTGGTCATGCTGGTCCCCAAACAACTGGAGCAGGGGCTGTCCCTGAACCTGCCTGCCTGTGAATCCCATGCCTTTACATTGACAGTCATGTTTGTCCTTAGTGGGAGATGATGTGCCTAGTCCTGCAGGATTTGATGTGCAAAAGACAAGTAGTGAAAGTGGTGACACCCTGAGGGAAGCTTCTTTTTCTCAAAAGAGAAGGAGAAGGTAGAATGGAGGGAGAACTTGTGTGACAGGATGCTAGGAGGAAAGGATATTGGGTTGTAAAGCGAATAAATAAATTAAATTAATGAGGAACAATAGTAAGAAATAATAATAAGTAACAAATTTAAAACTTATATTATTATTTCTAAAAGACTTGGTCTCATTAGGTCAAGGAAGTCTATATTGGATTATGTTGTTGATGCTGGTCTTGAACTCTAATCCTTTTACTTATACTGACCAAGTTTAGGAATTTCTTCTTCAGGTTAATAATATAAACAAATAAAAATTTCCTGAGAGCCTTATCATATATTTCCTAATGTAGTGAAAAGTTCGACTTCACTAGACGAACTTTTTAAAATTTTTTAAAATTCTTCAGAAAGTTTCACTGCTGCTCTACCAAAAAGTGTTTTGATATTATGCTAACCAGAGTGCTGCGAGGAGCAGGCAGAAATACTATCCATTATCCTCTGGCAATCCTTATTGCTGATTACCCATTAGCCATCTATGCTGTCTTGAGAAAGCAATATAAGTCTGGATGAAATTAACCTACAATTTAGGAAGAGAGTTACAGATTTCATTTCAAATATGAATCACATTTACTTTTTTTTTTAGCACCATGTAATCTGAGTTTTCAGTATGATTTTAATGATTAAAACCAGTCATTTTTATGTAGCAAGCAGCTAAGCTTAAAGAAGACTGATTGGGCAGACATTCTTTTATTATTTCAAAGCAGATAACTCGAACAACAGTCCCAATGTCCACTTTTTGTATAATGCATAGGTCATCAATACAGTGGTTATTAGCAGGGAGCCTTTGTTGTCTGAATTTTATGAATATGTCACAAAAACATTAAAACTGTGTCCAGAAGTTATCTGATTTATAATCTAGAATCGGATCACAATCAAGTTTCCTAAAAATTACACATTATAGTTCTCAACAGTGAATTCAGACTGAGGAGCTACTGCTGTTCAAATAGAAAATAAAGCAGTGTCAGTTCTTTAGCAGATACATTGAGGCTACACTGACTTCAGTAGCTCTCCTTTTGTTTACTAGCAACTTGAAATGTACACACACACACACACACACACACACACACACGACTAGATTTATGCAATATTTGCTTTTATTTAGGTCAAATATACTAATATACTTTTAAAGGTTTAGTTTTAATTGTTTGAGTGTGTTTCCTGCATAAGGGCACGTGAATGAAAGTGCATTGCCGGAGGAGGTCAGAGGCATCTGACCTATTATATCTGCTTATGACATCACCAGTATCAGTGCTGGAGATCCAACACAAGTCCTCTGCGAGAGCAGTACACACCCTTAATTGCTGAGCCTTTTCTCCAGCCTCAATAATGGAAAAGTCTACTTGAATGCACTATTTAATAAATTAATTCTTCAGATGGTCATAGCATGGATGGACCTGTTTTGACTAGAGTAGGAATCACAAACTAGCATTTCATAATCGAGTGAGAGAGGCATGCTGAACTACTGGCATTCCACTTATGCTGTCATGCTTTGTAAAACCCTGAATCACTTGGCTGTCAGGTATGCTGAATTTTTCTTCTTTTACAGAATGATGCTTTGAAATTCTCTGAGACATAAAGTAAAACATAGAGAAATGGTCAATAAAAGGCCTTTGCTTTCCCATTTGAACTGCTTGGAGGAGCTGCCACACGCCTTGAGTGCCCCAGGCTGAACACTATCTGAAACAAGCACTTGACATCAAACACTGCCAGATGAACAGAACAAACCCGGCATTTAATCTCTCCTGTTTGTACTAATTGAGAGTGGCTAGGATGCTGTGCCCTGCTGTAATGCTTACACAGCAGCAGCCAGGGAGCAAAGGTGGGATTCAGGAAGCTGGGGAGGAAAACACGTCCATAGTGTCATTTTCCCTCTGTGATCCTGCATGTCATTACTGTTACTATCTGTCCAAGTCCAGAAGCTTATGTGCTGGGCTTCCATATGAATCAGATCACTGTCACTCCTTGGTAGAGATTTTTCCAACAGGACAAATGAAATACATTACTAGCTACACTACAAAATTTACAAAAATTATGGGCACGGTTAGAGTATTCATTGATACATTGATTAGTTGTTTGATTAATGGGATTCAGTAAGACATAGGAGAAGCTACTATTTTACATTTTTTAAAGTTCACATGAGTATAAATATAGAATTTTGAAATATGACTAAATTGAACACAGTCCATTTCACAAAAAAGGTTATAGTTTAATTGGAAGCTTTTTTTTACAAATTAATGCAGAGGCTTACAAATAATTACTGCCATAAGGATGCTATTTATCTTGTATAATCTTCAGTAAACTTTTCATTAGTTCATATAGATATATAATATACATTCATATATTATTAATATTTTTGCATTTCTAAACCTATGTATATTAAATACTGAAATATTAATTATTTTGAGTTATTAAAATTTATAAGCACTAAAACCTAAAATCTTTTTATGCCACATGATTATTTTAGGTATTCTGGATTCTTTGTGTTTCAGGTACCACTAATATTATGCACAACTAGCATTCAATAAACAATTCTCCAGAAAAAGCTTTAGGAAATATCAGAACACAAACACACACATGCACGCACGCACGCACGCACGCACACACACACAGATACACACACACACACACACACACACACACACACACACACAGAGAGAGAGAGAGAGAGAGAGAGAGAGAGAGAGAATGCTAAATGTTAACCAGGCTAATTTGCCATTTTTCTTCTAGTTGTATTAGAACATTTATATCATAAAATTCGATAAAAAATTCTGTACACTAATTTAAAAAACTGAAAAAAATATAGAAAAAAGAAACCATCTTAACTACATGTTAAGCATACAATTAAATACTATTTTTTTTTTACTATTTTTATAATGTAAAATTACCAGGTGTCTTTTGTTTCCAAAGTTAACACTTTGACCTACTAAACTATAGCTTCCCTTTCTTCCACCTTTCCTAAACCTTTATCATCTCTCTTTCTAGTCTTGTGAATTTGTCTCCTTTATCTAGCACAAGTAATGGAACTACAGGACACCGACATTTTGCTTTTATACCTGGCTTATGTCACTTAACATATTTCATCCATGATGAACCATGTGTCTGAATTCTTTTTCTTATTCAGATGAATACTCTTACCTTACACTCAACATTTCTAATACATTTAATGAGATATTCCCCAATATCTATTAGGATTATATTTACCCTGGGCTGCTGGGAATAAACACGAAACTATTAATATTGTGATGATCAGTTTTGTGCAGTATTTATGCATGTGAAGCCACAGAATCATATAGAAATTTGTCATTTTAAGAAGTGCCACATTCATTTAAAGCCTATCTATATTCTGTTAGTAGTTTGTTTCTTCATATTCCCTTGCTGTATCTGCTATCTTTTACATGAATGTTAGTAATTAGTTATATTTTAATATTAGTAACTATATTTGAAAGAGATTAAAGTTCCAGTACCAAAATTCATCCTAGATTTGTTACAATTACATCTTTGTCTTCAAATCAGCATATCTGTACAGCTAACATAATAACATTTAAATTATCTTCTTAAAGTTTTGCAAGATTTTTCTAGGTAGTAAAAATCTTTCATATTGAATTAAGCTATTTTTTCTTACATGAATTAGAAAATATCTTTCCTCAAATTAATGCTTCTCTCCATATTTAATACACACATTCACACACAGAGAGAGACAGAGAGAGACAGAGACAGACAGACAGACACAGACAGAGAGACAGAGACAGAGAAAGTCAGAGAGAGACACAAAAACAAGAGACACAGAAACACAGAATCAGAGACAAACAGGTAGACAGAGACAAAGAGAGACATACATGAATAAAATTTTGGTTGACCTTCTTACTAAGTCTATTATTTCCTATTATCTATCTCAACTCTGAACCTACTGTGTGCTAGGAAAATTATCAGAATTATTTGCAAAGGACTTATGAAATAAATACTCATTCCATGTCCTGATGCCCTGAATTACAGCTTTAAGAAAATACCTGGGAATTCCAAATGTCTAACAGTTTTTCTGTGTGGTGCTGGTCTCTTTGCTTTCTAAATTGCAGGTTGTTATCCACATGGGGTTTACATAACTGAATTTGGTGTATGAGAAAATCTGGCTACATTAAAGGGTTTTGAACATGTAGCAGCCAGAAATTAATCCAAATTCAGATGTGCAGGGAATTGGAGGTGTTCCTCTTGTACTCACCAACGCTGAATCTTGTATAATAGTGCAATTTCTGATCTGAGCAGACACTGTGTGCACTCTCCATTGTGTAAGCAGTCATCCTATGGAAGCATTCTGAATTGTGTAGGCAGTCATATTATGCAAACACTCTGCTTTGTGCATGTAGTCATAAAATACAAGGCTAATGAACAGTCTTGAGAACCTTGACTCAGGGTTTCAAAACCATTGTATGTTATAAATTGCAATCATTGTAGTCTATCATATAAAATATTTCCTCCTTTAGAAACATAATGTTTTAAATCCTAAACATCAAAGATATTTAATATTGTACTATAATAACGCCTCACCATGTAACTGTCAAAGTAGTGTAGATTTTAATTTTATTTTGTTATATTTGATATAAGATTGTGGTTTGGTTTTAGATTCTTGTTGACTTGACTTGTATTGCAAAAAAAAAAAAAAAAAAAAAAAAAAAAGAAAACCATAAAGTAAATTTTCACTTATGTTAAAAATGAATTTCAAATATTTTTTTCCATTTTTCTTTTACTTATACAAAGTACAATTATATCCTTTTACAGACTACTATTGTCCTATATTTTTACCCTGCACATAATCAGATTCATGAAGCCAACTGTTCTTTGATCACTGTTGATATATAGATAGATATAGATAGATATAGATAGATATAGATATAGATATAGATATAGATATAGATATAGATATAGATATAGATATAGATATAGATATAGATATAGATATTTATATAAATACAACCTCTGTTAAGTGTGGCTTGCATGCTCATGTTCTAGAACTGACTACCATTAGACAATCAATCAAGAAACTCATCCCCAGGGAAGACTTAAGTTTACATCTCTCAGCATTTTTTAAATGTTTGTAGCTCTTTATCTAAAATAACCCTGAATATACTTCTCTAACTATATTACATATTTATGACAAAGGCTATATTCAGCATTGACATCAAAACAACCAAGAAATAAATCAATTCTCAAACATGTTGAAAATACTCTAACATCCTTCAGTATCAAATATGCAGCCAATGTTTAATTTTTACATAATAATAAGAACTTTCATCTTATTAGAATTAAAAATTGCTTTTTCTTGAGCATATCATAATATAGTTACCAAGTAGGTGTCCTAAAGTAACTTTATGACATATCAAATGTTAATATTTTATTTGCATATTTATTTTTTTCTACTTATTTACCAGGGATTGTAAGAGTCTCTCAGACCTTAGTGCATTTGGCCCCATTATGAAAGCTCCATTCATGCCCTTACAAGCCAGCACATAGGCAGCAACTCCTGCCAACACAAGAACACAGTCAATAGTTCTGGGAAGGTCCCTAAATGTCTCAAACTTGTCTTCTGGCTTCTGTATCTGACTAACTGTTCTTACTGAGGTATGTCAATTCAGAATGTGCTTGGAAGCATAAAATTGGCCATGATTCACTGGCTCATAGGGCTGAACGTGCCCCTGGGGCTGTGATACCACCAGTAAAAAGAAGGGGTTCCAATCTGCCCAGTACTCTAACTGTCCTGTAAGCAGCCAGAAATCAGATGAATACCACTGTACTGTGGGGTTGTGAAACTGAACAGACTGATGATTTTATATTTCTCAAAAGGAAAACATTATCACCTGCCTATGGCCACAGTTAATGCTATCTAAAATGGTAGGAAGCTGAAGATCATTACTGGAAAATGAGTAGAAGCTAGGGAATCAAATAATACCTAACTGATCACTATTCAGACAGGCAAATTTAATATCCAAAAGAAACCTGTGCTTAGAGCTATTGGACCCAATGGCTCTAACCATTTTGGTAACTCCCAAAGTATGAGTCCTCCAAACATTTAAACTCTAATTGTCCCAGAAATTTATTTAATATCATCAAACATTAAGATCCAGAATGAATTAGAAGCAAGTTTTTTTTTTTGGGGGGGGTGGTATTTTATAAATTGTTCCTTAATCATTCTCAAGTAGACATAGTTCAGGACTGCAGGCTATGCAACTATAAGACCTGTAAAATGTTGGGATTGGAGCTAACTAGACAATAAACTCCACTTTGAAACCTAACAGCTATAAATGGGATGAATCAAAGCTCACCCTATGAGACCCCTAATGGAAGGGTGCCTGCTTAATGTCACCAAGATACCTGCTATAGTGATTCAGATTCCTGTAGCCATATACACCACAGGTTAATTCTAAAAACAACAGTCTAGAGTATTTCCAGGTCCCAGAGACTGCCAGTCTTGCTACCACTAAAGACTTAACAAAATATGCATCTTCTGAACTGTTTTCAGTGAAGAACCCCCTCCTTTGTGTCCTTGTGCATATTATATCAAGGGTGCCCATTTAATGGACAAGAGGACAGAGCCTACCAAGTCCTGCATGGCCTGAAAGAGAAGGTGTGACATGGTTTCCTACCCCTGGGAGGGCTTGGGTCTCCATGAGAGTGTTGACAGTTGCTAGATGTCAGCCTTATTTGCATATTTTACTTTATGTTCCTTCTTTAGCAGGAATGTCACTTTTCCAAGGTTAATGACTCCATGATAACCAGAGACAGCACAAGTCTGGGAGGTGAAGGTGTGTGTGTGTTCTTAGCCAAAATGGTAAATGCCTTTAGGATAGCCCTTAAAGCTGTGGAAAAGAATTCTGAAAACATGAATTCAAAAATACATAATTTCTCAACTATGCAAAAATATGAGGATGCAATATGAATTATATGAGGGGCTTCACAAACCTCAAAGAACAGAAACAGGTGAAAACTTGTCAGAAAGATACAAAGGCAGGCAGATTCCTGAATTTAAGGTCAGCCTAGGAAAGAGTTTATTTGGGTTTAGGCTTGGTAGAAATGGTAATCTCTTACAAAGGCAGGCAGATCACTGAATTCGTCTGCAATATTAAAACAGCAACAGCAACAACAACAAGGAAAAGCTGTACCTGCTGTCTCTTTCTAAGAATCAAGAGGCTGGGGTTATAAACTACAGATTCATGGGATAATCAAAAGGGAACCTGGAGTAAATTACTGAATTTATATGTAAATAAAAACTGGGCCTTGGACATTGAATGCTAAGCTATCTGAATAAGCTCTTAGGAGATCTCCAGCTATCCCATCCTGACTTCTGAAATGAAAACTAAGTTAGTCTATACCTTCATGTGCTACTGTTTTTTGTTTGTTTGTTTGTTTTTGTCTGTTTGTTTTTCTTCATATGTTATTACCCATGTATGTTTTACCAGAGATAAAGTTAAGATAAAGAACGTGTGATATTATTAAAATTGTATCTGGCAACATTATCAAGCATATAATCATAAAATAGTATAAAAACTGCTTAAATTGATTATGTATTTAAAATAAAGTAAAGTATATATGCTTATATATAAAAACAGATAATTATTTATTTACTTAAAGAGAAATTGAAATTTTTAGAAGTAGAAAGCAAGACCACTACTGGGAGTTGGGAACAGGGCTGAAGACCTGAGGGCCAGCAGAAAGAATGGAAACAAGCAACCTCTGGAGGCAGGAGGTGGAGAAACCCTCCAGAATGTACCAGAGACCAGGAAGGGGAGAGACTCTCAGGACTCAAAGAGAGGGTCCTTAGATGAAATGCCTTAGAGTGGGGAGAGGGAACTTGTAGATTCCACCTCCAGTAGAAAGACAGGGAATCAAGTAGAGGAGTGGGGTTGCCATCCCACAGTCAAAAACTCTGACCCAGAATTGACCCTGTCTGAAATAATTGCAGGGACAAAAATGGAGAAGAGTCTGAGGAAAAGGAGTTCCAGTGACAGGCTCAAATTGGGATCCATCTCAAGGTGAGGCTCCAATGCATGGCACTATTACTGATGCTAAGGTGTGCTTACAGAGAGGGGCTATCATGACTGCCCTCCAAAAGACCCAACAAGCAGCTGAAAGAGTTAAATTGAGATATTTGCATCCAACCAGTGGACAGAAGCTGGTCACCTCTGTGGTTGAATTAGGGAAATTCTGGAAGAAGCTGGGGAGGAGGGTGATTCTATAGGAAGACCAGCAGTCTCAACTAACCTGGCTCCCCATGATCTCTCAGACACTGAGCCACCAACCAGGCAGCATACACCAGCTGATAAGAGGCCCCCATCACATATACAGCTGAGGACTGCAGGGTCTGGACTCAGTCAGAGAAGATGCACCTAACTAATCTTCAAGAGACTTGGGGCTGAGGGAATGAGGAGGTCTGGTGGAATAGGGATGGGGTGGGGGCATCCTTTTGGAGATGGGGAGAGGAACTGTGGGATGTGGAACAGTCAGAGGGTGGACTGGGAGGGGTATAAAGTCTGGACTGTAAAAAATGAATAAAAAATATATAAACAAAACAAAAAATATTTACAGTTAAAAGAAGACTTCTATATTTACAGTTAGAAAAATATAATAAATAATCTAAATAAAACACACAAGAACTTTATTCTCTTCGTGCCCACTATAGATTTCTTGACATTGTAATTACATATAAAAATACAGTATGTATTTACATGTAAGTGTCTGTGTCTGTATGTTTGTGTTTATTTTCTAGGTCATTTGTTGCATATCAGGTAATTTGTTCAGTAAGTCAGCACACACACATACATACATACACACACACAGAGCGAGAGAGAGAGAGAGACAGAGAGAGAGACAGAGATGGAGAGAGACAGAGAGAGACAGAGACAGAGACAGAGAGAGCAGAATCCCAGTTGTTATAGATGAAAGGAAAATGTTAGAATTATTTCCAATGAATACTTGCATGGTTATTCTATCTATTCTCTGGGAGCAATTATATGCCATCAAGATAAGATTAGTCTAAAAGTATATAGATTCATTTTTTAGTACTTAATTGAAAAGAGAACAGCTAATATTTGATAAACAATAGCTGTAAGTGATGAGAGTGACTCATTCATTTTGTAGCTTTAACTTCTTTTTAATTATTTCTTTTATTCTTTTGAGGTTATAATTATATCATTTTGCCCGTCTTTTTCTAATTCCAGACTCTCTCCTATACTCCTCATTTCTTTATTTCTAGTCATGCCTCTTTTCTCACTAACTGTTGCTTTATATGTATTTTGTCTCTAGTAGTTAACTTCATGTTTGCAGCAGGTTTTTGTCTTAGTTACTTGTTTCAATGCTGCAACAAAACAGCAATAGCAATGGAAGGCGAACAAGATCCTGATGTTCCATAGTTTAAGGACAGAATCCGTGTAAGAAAGTAATGGAGACAGGATAACTGCTCACATTGTATTAGTGTCATACATTTACCTCTTGTAGACTTGACACCAGAACACATTACTGTTAATCCATAACCTGTCAAACCCTTACCCTATGGGATAATGGATAGTTCATAATGCAAGACTTTCCAAAAAAAAAAATCCATAGTACTTAATAGTTTTATGCTATAAATTTTACTCTCATTTTCACACTTAAACATCAATGATATGAGCTTTGGAAAATACAGACTCAAAATCAAGTAAAATGCTACAAAATGGAAGAATTTACCCATTATATGTTGGGAAACATTTGTCTTACAGTTTTTCAGATAAAATATTATGAATAAAATATTTTAATATATTTAGTAACTATAGAGTTCCTTTAAGAATAACACACTTTATTAAAACTCCAATTCCTCCA
This sequence comes from Rhabdomys pumilio, assembly GCA_030674055.1. NCBI lineage: Eukaryota > Metazoa > Chordata > Mammalia > Rodentia > Muridae > Rhabdomys > Rhabdomys pumilio. The sequence goes on along the minus strand of JANHMN010000015.1, from coordinate 50,501,882 downwards.
CATTGTAGCAATGAAGCAATGGTAGATTTTTTTCATTAATAAACATGTTTGGGTTAAATAAATTGTGAGTCAAATAAGGAAAGTCTATTGACAATTGGGAAAGGATGACACTGTCACTGAGTCTTACATTGTATGAATTAGTGATATTTTATTTAACATGTCTTCTTTAGTAAGTTATCAAGATCCATTTTCCTTGCTGTCTGAGGCCTCTGAGCCAAGCCAAACTGCTCTGAGCAGCCTGCCATCCCAGGATCCCAGGGGGATCTCCATTCTCTAGCTGCCTCTCCTCTACCACCATGAGATTCCTGAACTATGCAGGGACACAAGAGGCCTGCCCTAACCAGGGGCAGCACTGCTTGTCTTCCAGGAGGCCAGTTCTAACCCAGTTCTAACACAGCTGTACCTGTCTCCAAGGAGGCCTGCGCCAGTCCGAGACACTCAGGCTGGTTAACACTAGAGATAATAACCAGATGGCAAAAGGCAAGTGCAAGAACATAAGCACTAGAAGCCAATGTAATTAGGCACCATGAGAACCCAGTTCTCCTACTACAGCAAGCCCTGGCTACCCTAACACACCTGAAGAGCAAGACAGTGACTTAAAGTTCTATCTCAGAAAGACGATAGAGGCCTTTAAGGAAGATATAAATAACTCCCTTAAAGAAATACAGGAAAACACAGACAAAAATGTTACCTTTACCTGAAATGCAATACATTAATAAAACTTCCTTGTATTGTGAATATATAAGAAACACAAAATATACATAAGGCTCAGAATCATCTATTGTTTCCAGTATTCAGGGGCAAGGGGCTTAAAATGTAGACATGAAAAAGTTTGATGGTTATGATTTAGAAAGAAAGACCTAACTGCAGGCACATGCCTGATTGCCACTCCTATCAAAGGATTTTAAGAAGCATAAAAGAAGAGATTGGGCATCCCTTGTTACCTTCCTCACTCAGGATGTAGCCATATACACATAGTAATATGCATTCACATCTTCATATTCACACAGTAGACAGATTTCAATGTTTATATTGATTGTCTTACAAGCAGTTTTGCTATGGTTTGTTGACTTCCATGTTATCTTCCCTGTTTCATTATATGTTCTGGATTAAAATGGCAATAACATCCTGATAATCCCTTAGAAACAGTGATAATGGGATTGTTCATGTAATTGTGTTTAATGCCTTGCTGGTTCTTTGACTGTTTGTGTTTATCGTCATGCTTGTTCCTTGACTATTTGCATCTATTGTATTGCTAGATTCTCAACCTAGAACTGACCTTAATACTTGTATGTAATTAAAATGGTATAAAAGCAACAAGAAGTAGGGAGGATGGGATAGCGGTTTCTAGAGAGAAGAAATAGGGAAAGGGGATAACATCTGAAATGTAAATAAGTAAAATATCCAATAAAAAATTAAAAAAATAAAACGGCAATAATAGATTTCCTTTTCCTGACCAAATACTTGGAAAATATCAATATTTCTTGCCCTGAGAAAGAAAGCCAACTGAGTTCATCCTGATTTTTCACTGTTCATTAGGAACTACAAAAAAAATTTTTTTCATATGATAAATGTGGTAAGCAATGCCTTCAGTTGGAGTGAATCTCTTCCATATAGTTCAGATATTGAAAGTTGAATGATAAAATCAAATGACTACATAAGAAAAGGCCTTGAAAGTAACTGTAACACCATGAAGAAAACATTCAATCAGGTAGTTTAAATGAAAGCAGCCAGGCAATCAGCCCATTTCTGTTCCTTTCTGAGCGTCCTCTACTGAAAATACTGAGACCATTTTCAGTGAGATAGACTTCATTTAAAGCGAATCTCATTTTATTGAATTTCTTTTTTAAATTCTAGCTCAGCATTTCTTCTGTTGACAAAAGAATACATTTCAGTACATGTTTGTGCAGTATGTAAAGATTGACTTTCACAGTAAGTTCCTTTTTAAATTTAATATTGTTAAATACTTTCCCTTGGTAGTGTGTTGTGTGTATGTGGTGGTAGAAGGGACTTTTTCCTTGGAGCATAGTGTAGTCCTCACCAGTAAAACTGGCTCCTGAACTCAGCATCCTCACTGAATGCTTCTTTATCTGACGAAACCTTTTTCTTTGCGAAAGAATCTCTTACTGCCACTGAAACTTCCAGAGAAGCCCATGCAAAGAACACATTTGCCAACTGCTGTAATGTGTCCCGGAATGGACTTGCCATGGGATTCTCATGCTGTTCTTCCTTTGTTTTTCATACCGTAATCGCTTGTTTCCATACCTGTGAGATTGATGCCTCAACTTTTATAATTCTCAAATAGCATTTTTCCTCATTTATTTCTACAGATAAAAAAGAGATGTGTTACTGTGTTTCTTGGCTAACTTGAACGATGACTTTTTTTTCAATAGATATTTGGCTTAATCAGATTAGGTTTGTACCTCGGTTCTGTACATCTGAAACAACTTCAACCCCCAAATTATGTATACATTCAGGAGTTCATGTAGTAAGTAGGTTAGAGTTGGATAACGCTCCCACACAGGCGGAAAAAGAAGCCAAGGAATGAACATTGAGATTAAATTTAGAAGTAGCTGGAGTTAGATACTTTCTACCTCAGTGTATTTGATACAATTTAATGCCCTTGAAAACTTGAAAATAACCAAATTAGGAGACTTATAAAAAGAGAAGATACAACTTTAAAAAATAAGATGTCAAAAATCCTACCAATTAAATTTGATATAGGAGAGTAAATAGATAAAAACAAATAAAACATTAAAGTTTTAAGTAAGGGGCTCAGACATAAGTGATATAACATCAAAAGAAAAAATAAGTCTAGTTATAAATTAGATGGGGCCATATATTAGATTTATCATTTTATAGTACAAGAATTTCAAATTTCCACATGTGACATTCCTCTGGTACTACTTTTTTTTCATATTTATGTAGCTAGGTGTTAAACACACAAAAAATTATTTAATATTAGTTACAATATGGTTAAATCATACTAATAACAAATATCAATCCAATCTTTTAGTTTCTTAATTGTTCATTTACTTAGTCTGTGCAGTGCTGGTAAATTTACTGTTACTAAACCCTCTTAAGAATTTGATAATACTTTTTTAAAAATATTTTTCTAGCACATAAACTTATTTAGTGAAATAGAATGCTTCTCTTTTAAAATTTACTTATATTAATTTACAATTGCGTGTGTGTGTGTGTGTGTGTGTGTGTGTGTGTGTGTGTGTGTATTTATGTGAGCACCACTTGTGAGTAGGTTGCTACGGAGTCTTGGAAAAGTTGTCAGATGCCCTGGTGGTGGAGTCAACTTGTGCTTGTGAGACATCCAAGTTGGTTGCCAGGAGACAGGTTCATCATCTGAAGGAGAAGCTAATGCTTTTAACACATGAACATTTCTCCAGTCCTTAGAATATTCTTCTTGAAAGCTGTCTATCTTCATCTTGATCTTCAATATGGTTTCTTATGTTTACCCAAAAACATCACTAGGTGTTAGACATGCAAAAATTTATTTAATAGTAATTAAGGGTGTTTATTCAATTTATAAGAAATGTGTAGCTCTTGGTCTTTTGATATACAAAGCTTTGGTGTGGGATTTTATTTTCAGATTCTCCAATTAGTTTTCTCAAGTACAAAGTTAGACAATGTAGAAAAATCCTGCTTGTTGCCATAGGTCCAGAAACAACAGAGATGAATGACCACAGACTGAAACAGAGAGGAATGACCGCAGAACAGAACTTTTGGTCCTTTCTATTGCTTAATTGACTTTTTTTCTGACATTCTGTACAAATGAAATGTACTTTAACCATTTCTAAGTTATCAGAGATTTGTTATTCTCTATATTACTATACCATTGTATTTCCACTTCAAATGATAACTGTTAAATGACCTTATTTAACAGTCTTATTTTTATTATGGCCATTCTAAATATATGCTCTTAAGTTATAACACTGGGACAAAGACTCTAAAGATTTTCCAGAATATTGAGGCAAGCCAGTCTTATAATGTTTATTAATTAACATTGTACTGGGTATATTGTATTATACTACATACCAAGTCTGGGCATTATTTTCTTATTCTTTTTCTCACTTGAAGTCTAATACTTAAAATTTAGTTCTCAATTAAAATATGTTTATTACACACGATCCTGAGGCTTACAATACCTATAACAATCAGCAATGCAGTTCTCATTTGGACTGGTTCTATTGAGCTCCTAAAATGAATTGAAGGTATAAGGGGTTGTATAAGTAGATTTCCAGTTATTGAGGAGATGATAACAGGAATACTGAATGAGCCTTGGACTTCAGAACCAACAAAATGTCAAAGTGCCATTTCAGAAAGAGGAAGCCATTTCTGTGATCTTATCGTATATTGGAAGTTCATTCTAATAATGTGCTGCAGTTCTTTTGTCCACAAAAATAAAGCCTCCTAATGTGCAGGGATTTCAGGGATGCAAATATTTTTGCTTGGGCTATCACTGATGGTGGAATGAGCTAATCAGTAATATAGTGGTTGAGTCATCCAAACTGCAAGTCATCTAAGCAAACTTTTCACTTCACCAAGATAGACTTGCATGAAACAGTTTTTTTTTTTCTCAGTGTTCAATACACCGTCTTGGGTAAACAAATATTTTTGAGTATCCCAGGGAAAAATCTCTGAGATTCTAGATGAAGAATAATGTGGTAATCATACCAAGAAAATGATTATATAGTAATGTCTCCTATACAGCGATGAAGAAATCCACAGTCCTTACTTCTTAAGTTTCTCAAATAGTAAAATGTCAGAAAAGAGAGTTAAATGTTGACAAAAAAGGGAATTAATTTTTTCCAGTGGAATAGAATTGAGGATCTTGATATTAGTTGACACAATTACAGTTATCTGATTTATGACAAATATACAAAAAAAAAAAATACACGCTGGGGAAAATTGGACTTCACCATATTGAAGCCAGATTCTTTCCTCTAACCATAAAAAACCTCAAGCAAATGGAATAAGAACCTCAATAAAAGATCCATCATCCTCAAAATCTAGAGAAAAACAGAGGTTCATGCTTCAGCACTACATATGTGAGGCTGGCTGTTAAAGAGTAAGCTATTCCCAGAAATACGTTCCTTGTTAACAAAGGCCTGCAAAGTGCTTACTGGTCCTAAATAAAACAAGAGCTTCCATTATGGCCTTTCCGTAAGTAGGAAAATCTATTAACAAAAGTAATCTAATGCTAAAGAAATGAGAGGCAGGCTTGTCTGTTGATTTAGAACCATATGTACCTCTTTCTGTGCCTACCTGGCCTTCTCTGCTCCCTCTTTCCCCTTTCTCCATCACCATGCTGGTCCTTTTTTTTCTTTCTCACTTTCCCAGTCTATATCTCTGTCTCCCTCCCATATTTCTCTCATTTATTATTTCAGTTATAATACCTAGATTAGTATAAAATACTCTTTTTAGCCTACTGGCAATACAAAGAAAAGTCCTCTGATCAGAATAACACCTGAGAAGAGAACCACACTGATTTTTCATTGCTAAGTATTAGAAACTAAACTGGAAGACATGAGGATGCCTTGTAACAATCGTTTCCTCCCCTAAAATTAATACTTTAAATTTATAAATATACATATTTTGCCCTGTTATTTATGAATGAAACTATTTTTCCATCATGCCATCTCATCAAAACTATGAGTTCTTTTCAGAGACAAGATTCCTTCTCCTTCACACCTACGGCCCTCCTACCTGTTGCTTCTGTTGAATTCTTACCTGCTACTTGGTTGCTTAATAATTGTCTTCTGAAATTATTACAACACACTAGATGTTCGTTGATTCTACATATTAAGAAATTTAGTGTGTTGTCTCTCTTTTTAATTCTTGTCAAGGGTTGTGGACAAGGTGGATTTAGATTTTTTTTTAACTGCATCCCATTTAAAGGATTCAAGTTTCCTATTTACTGATCTACAAAATCACAGCTATTCTATCTAGCTAGAACTAACTTCAGTGACTTTCTTGAGGTATTTGCAGATATTGCTATTGCCAATCAAATGTCAGAAAAACACTCCTCTGGGGTTAATCTATACATGTAGTAGAACTTTTTGATATACCAGAGTATAAAAGATTTCTGAGTGGTTAGGCTTAAATTCCTTCATTATTACAGAAGAATTACCTTTAACTGTTTATAAAAGGTACAGTTTAACATGTCATAAGTACACTGTAATAAGAATATCATAATTATGGTAAAGAAATTACTAATTAATGATGTGTACTAAAATGATTAAATAATAATTGAAACTGGTTACATCAGATTTTCATTAATTAAAAATTATATTCTATATACTATAGATATATAGTCAAATATATAATTGTATATTATATAATCTCTATAGACTATAACTATGTAGAATGTTACATGTAAACATAAACAATCTCAAAATGTTTATATGTAAAGCATGGTATGAAATAGAATATTGGATGCATAAATTAAATCACAAAAATGTTATTGTATTTTTAGTAGTTATGAAACAAATCTTAAATAGAAAAAGACTAATTGTAAGGTGAAAATATTTTTGCTCTCTCTCACTCTATACACCACACATACATACACACACACAGCACATACATACATACTATATATATATATATATATATATATATATACATACATATATATATATATGCCTATCTGTCCTTTACACACACACACACACACACACACATATATGTATATATATATATATACATATATATATATATACATATATACATATACATATACATATACATATATACATATATATATATATATATATACACACACATACTGTGGGTTGAGAGAGAGAGGGAGAATGAGAGAATGGAAAGAGAAAGCAAAACTATTATCACATAACATAAAGTTTCTATATCTCTATAGATTTATATACATTTGCATTTGATATATGCTATAGATGTTCTGTGTATATTGCATAATTATTTGTAGAATAAATAAATAAATAAATAAATAAATAACATTATTAAAACATAATTTTGTAGAATTAAAACTTGGTTTTCATTTCAATTGTGTTTAAGAAGAGACAGGAGTTGACTTTATTATCATGTAATTGTGATATATTGTAGTTTTGCTACTATTGCTTTTGTGGATTTTGCACTGCTAAAGCTACAAATTCTATAAATAAATAAATATAAAGTAAATATTATGTTGAATGTTATCTTCAGTAACCTGTGGTAATAAATTAACATTTCTTAACGCTGATACTCCGATATGCTCAGAGGACCACTCACAATATTCAAGTGTAGATCAAAAAATATATCTTAGAAAAATCAGGTTCCTCTGGGAGACAGTATTCTACTTATAATGTTATTCATCCTCTTATCTACTCATAAGTCAGAAATAAGACAAAGTTGCTGAAACTGCCAAGCCATACCAGTATAGCTCTATTCCTTCAATAATATAAGACAATTGTAAAGCAATGGTTATATTTCATTAACTCCCTATAAATCATGGATATGCACTTACCAAAAACAAATTAAATTGTCTCTGACCCAGGTTGTATATAGAATCATCATTACTCACTTCCTAGTCTATGAGGCCCTTGCATGATTTTTAAGTTTACTCATGTGCACTTTTCATGAAAATTATCTTTTGAATAAGTAGATTCACATTCTTAAATAATATTTTGGAGAGCCATACTCTATAAAAAATAATTAAAAGGAGTATTTAGTAAGAAGAGATACTGAGTGGATGTTTTATTAATAATTCAGAAAGTCATGATTTTGCCATTCTGCTAGTGGACACTGCTTTGTGAGACTCAACTGATAAATGCTTCGTTGGAAGTTGGGATGGGGGTACCTGATCTTGACAAATCAACAGTAATCACAATGACATCATGTCATCCATCTTACATCATGTAAATTGTTGATATTTTGTATGCTAATCTAAAGCAATCAGTGTTAAACACATCTGAATTAGATACTATAGTCTGAAAATAGTAACTCAGGGACCATTAGAATAAACCATAAAGTTAAAATCTAAAGGCCAATTTTTTTTTGTCTATAATATCTTTTATAATATATGTATTTTTATTTATGTGTGGGGTGTCCATGTAAGTGTGTCCCACATATGTGTCATGTACATGGATGCAAGTAGTGGATATTGGTTCCCCTAACATTAGAACTCCAGGCTGTTGTGAATTATAAGACTTGAGTGCTAGAAGCTAAATTCTGGTCCTCTAGAAGAGAGCAAGCACTTTTAACTGTCAAGCCATCTTCCTGTTTTTCCATTCTTATTTCTTATACTGTATCAATGCATCATCATTTGTCAAAAGACCACTAAATATCATTATATTCTGGTACTTTGGGGTAAAATCCAGACAAAATCAAAGACACTTGGATACTTGCTGGATAATCTATGTTGTACATAAATTTTCCATGACTTTAGGTTTCAATTTTAAGGTGTTAAATCTATCTTCATGTGTTTTTGTATGTGATTCTTGAGGAACTGGAAACTCATTACTAACATTTGTCTTAGAAGCTAACCAACAGGGGCGGGCAGTGGTGACACACGCCTTTAATCCCAGCACTTGGGAGGCAGAGGCAGGTGTATTTCTGAGTTCGAGGCCAGCCTGGTCTACTGAGTGAGTTCCAGGACAGCCAGAGCTATACAGAGAAACCCTGTCTCAAAAAACCAAAAAAAAAAAAAGAAGCTAACCAACTAAAGAAAAAGTGAAGGCTGTAACTGACAGTGGATAGAATGTCAAAGAATAAGTAGAAAGGAAGAAGACAACAGCAAAACAAAACCTTCCACACATCTCTGCAACTGCAGGAGAGAAGTTATCAATATGAAAAGCCTGATCTCTATCCCAGGACCATTGACTGGCCAAGATGACAAGGCAACATAAAACACTGTTCCTTCCTCACATGGTCCCTTGGCACCTGGATATGTTTGCTGCCATGATAGTGGACAACAGTTGCTGATACAGTACCAGATGCACACACTTGGGATTATGCACAGGCCATAATCCCAAGAGCAGAGGATGAAGCAAGGTTGCAAGAGGAAACAGAAGCTTCTGAAACCCATAAATACAATAATCATGAGGCACAGTACATGCTCCAGTGAAAATGAAAAAGGTCAATGACCTGAACCTGAAAGATCAAATGAATAACAAAACAGGGACCTTTTGATGGCATATATATATATATATATATATATATATATATATATGGTTTTCTCTGCTTATGAACTATTGCAATTAAATATATGCCTATGGTAACAACTTTAAGTTATAAGAAAATCTTTATGTTCTTGGTCTTTGATTCTGTAGGTCATTAACTAGACAATCGTATTTTATATGTATATATAAAAGTTATGAAAATGATATACTTAGAGTTCATGTTGAGTAAATCTCATATTTTCTTATGTATAACATGTCATGGTGCTTTATAATCAGTTAAAATGGGTACACCTCTCAAATATTAGATCTTGTGACTGAATGGTGTTATATGATGTAAGAGATATTTTTAAATGAAAGAAAAGCCAAAAAGAAGTATGGAATATATGATTTTTATATTGAAGTTATTCATTGAAGAATTTGTTTATTCATTTTAGTCTAAAATCAGAATCCAGGATAATACAATTATAAATTATCTTTAATTCTTTATTTAAGATGTTTAAATTTAAATGTTTGGAGCAATTTATGTATCTCCCTCATATACTATACATGGAAAATAATGGTGAATTATGTTTTCCTTTACTTCATAAAAACTATATTATTTGTTTTGATATAGGTCAAGCAAATTTAAAAGGTTCATTCTACAATTAATAAACTGAAAACTTAGTGTGATATCAATTTGACTTCAGAGGGAGGATCAGAAAGATTGAAGAACTATTTTATAGAATGTAGTTTCTTTCTCACTACTTCTATAACAGAGATGACATTAAAAAGAATTTCCTGTACTGCACAGTAGCCCTAAGACATGCTTCTACTATAAATGACAGGTGGAAGATTGGAAATGATACTGAACTGAGTTTTACATTTTCCGTGTCTCTTGGCCTTTGGCACTGTGGAGAAATGACATTCAAAATTTTCTGTACTGCTTTTCCACAGTAGTTGGCAAAATCCTGTTCTCACTTTGCCCTGACAATCTGTCAGAGCAGAATTACCTTAAAATCCTTATACCTCTCTTTTGATGCACAATTGAACACGAATTATCTTCATCCCCAGATGCTAGGAGTTTATGAAAAGTTCTCTTCTGACATATTAATATAAATACTCTAATGAAAATTGAAGCGACACAAAACAATTAGTTTTTATTCATTGGGGTCTACTTTCTAGATGTGTTACTTTCCTAATTTAATACATATTGATATTGTATCATAATTATGTGATGGCATGATAAATTAATACCATAAAGTCATATCTCTTCATTTGAAAGTAAGTCTGAAATTAGGAAATATTACTGAACAGAGATCTTGTTTAAGGGTTGTTGTAATTTAGGTGAAAACACGAAGAGAACATTTCGAAAGTTATTAATGGTCTATATGTAAAATTTGAGGCATGGATATTGAATGTAGTTGGTTTTATCTCATGACTGAAGTGATTATCGGAGTCAAAAGTCTTCAATTCAATTGTGGAAATCATTCACTTGAAAACAGAATGAGGAATGCAAAGATATCAAAATCTCAGTTGAAAGAAAACTATAATTAGCTTTAGATGTTGTGAAGATAATTGATTCAATTTCATTCAATGTGCCAGAAGATATTTAGAGAATGTTGAAGAAATTGAACTGAAAGATAGAGAAAGTGATATAAAAGTAACCAAGAAGTAACCAAGCATAAAAGTTAATCTATTTAGGTGTGAGACAAAAAACGCAATGTTTAAAGCACAGGGTCACTACTAGAAGGCTTAGCCCCTTGGATAAGTTCAACATGGTGCATATGTCTGAAGACTGGGTTCTCACTGACCACTTTAAAATTGATTAATTTTCTTTAGAACATTAATGGTGATTCAGTGTATTAACTGATGGTCAATATCATCAAATAATTTTTATTTAAAATAGTTATTGAAATTGTGACTTCACTGTCTGACATATAAATAAGTGACATCACTGAGTTTTAGACAATAGGATAACATGTTCATCATGAGATTGAAACATTGGTTAACAGTTACATTATGTGTTGTACTTTAGATTTCAACTATCCTCTTAAGATTCCTGGATTGAATACTCTTCCAAGTCTTACTCTCCTAGGTGGTGAAACCTTCACATTAAATACTTGAAATCTAGTGAAATTAGAAAATTAGGAAATTGGGTCTTTGGGGATATATCCTCGAAAATGATTTGGAAATCTGTCTCCTCCTTTTCCTGTTTCCTGGCAACTCTAAATTGAACACTGTTCTAGCTTTCCACACAGTACTATACTGTAATATGAAATAAAAAATTATGGAGTAAATCCACTGAGCCATGATCCAAATTAACCTTTGTTACTTACAAATGGTATAGCTTTGTCATGTAGTTGTAACACAGAAATCTAGCACACCATGTTTTAAATATTATAAAGTATATTAAGAAAAATTTTATGAAATCATATTTTTATCTTTGTAGCCATTGTTCATAATGTTTCAGGAAAAGCTGATCAGCTGATCAGTAATGTATGTTTCTCTGTCATAGGCGTCCATGATAATTCACAAGTTATAAGAATTGGACAGTTTTAAACTCATATGCTGATTTTGGTGTGATTTTGGTGCTCTGTAGACCTTTCCTGAAGTGTAATGATAATTACACACACACACCCACACACACACACACAAACACACACACAACACACACACACACATACACACACATACACACATACACACACACATACACACATACACACACACATACACACACAACACACACACACACACAACACACACACACATACACACACAACACACACACACACACACAACACATGTACACACACACAACACACACACATACACACACATACACACACACACACAACACACACACACACAACACACACACACATACACACACACACACACACACAAACATGGAAATTTTAGTAAGTAATCTCAGAAAAATTAAAGTATATATGACAGTAAATATAAAGTTACCAAAATATTTTATTTATGAAATCCATATACATGTATATACTACACACTGAATAATCATCTCACTTATAAAAACAATGTTCAAGCAATTTTATGTGTGGTCAAATATTTAATTAAGGACCAATTCCTAGGTCTACAAAATATCAGACTAGATTTATACATTTTATACTTAATCATTTTTAAGAAAGAATCACCTTAGAGATTTTATGTTTGGTGAGCAAATAATAAGTGAACAGTTCTATAAGTTTCACTTTATTTTGATAGTAGGCAAAAAAGGCATGGAGAGGGTTTCTCTATACAACTGAGGCTCATCTGAGAATAAGTTGACAGAGAATACTCGTATATGCTATTTATAGTTATAAAAGCAAACTTCTTTTGGGTTTCATTAATTTCTATCTATTACAAAATATCCTGGGAGGGTGGATTGAACATAGAGCTATAAACAAGTGTCTGTCACTTACCTCTTTTCACATTTCTGCCTGTGCTCATGGATTTATCGGAGCGACACGGGCAACGCCCTTCACATTTGATAGAGATCTGTTTTTCTAAGACACACGCCTGATATTCTAGTTTGCACTGTGTAAAGAAGAAAAAATGAAACAAAATATTAACTCAAACACATGTAGATTTAATTATATCAATAGTAGGTCAAGGAATGCATAGGCGTATTACGTACACATGTAATTTCCACATGATTTTATTTATATCTATATTTCTAGGGGACATCCTACACACTCTTAATTAATTGTTGTATGGATAAAGCAGTACTGCAGTTACCCAGGGGTCATTTTGGTGATCAATGACAGAGGATTTCAAAAATCAAGGAATTGTCAAATGACTTTTTTTCTTTCCTCTCTCCTTTCTGTTCTTTTATCTCTTTTCCACACTTCATTTTATTTTCTTTGTATCTTTCTCTCTATTTTATTTTATTTTATTTTATTTTATTTTATTTTATTTTATTTTATTTTATTTTATTTTCTAGACAACCTTTCTCTGTATATGCTTGACAATGTGGAACTCACTTAGTAGACTCGGCTGGGACTGAACTCAGAAACACCTCACTCTCTGTCTCCCTAGGCTGGCATTACAGGTGTGAGTCACTACTGCTGGCCAGACCAATTCTATAAATTTATTAGAGATGTTAAAGATATAAAATGACAGAATAATATATATATATATATATATATATATATATATATATATATATATATCAGTATATCTCTTGAGTTGTATTTTGGATATATTCCTGTTTTGTTTTAGTTATCTGAGTATATATGACTTAATTCTCTTCTTTGACTGTTTGGGGCACAGACTTGATAGTGTGTTTAGTCATTGACTTGAATACTCCTGAGTGGTATATAAAAATACTTTAAGAAAATCATTGAAAAAGTTGCATGTGAAAGTTGACAAACAAAATAATTTTATGGTTACTTTTGATTTTTCCACAATAATAATACTTCAAACACACAAACAGAGAGACCAAATGTGCATATTTAGATACAAAATTAATATTAATATATGTTATAGCTGTACTTATAACATGATACATAATATATATGCTTACATTTTTATATAGGCACATATATTTTGAATACATGCACAAATACACACATACACAGACAATCATGTACAAAGTTTTTAAGTGGAGTTTTTCTGAGTCTTAGATGTGAACAAATGTGAGGTCCTTACAAAACTTAGCTCTGTAAGATAAGACTGTGCTGCAGTAATTGTTAATCCTCTCTAAACGCCCCAGTGGGTGCTCCTGTGCTTCTTGCTACTGCTCAGTGTTCTCGATTCAAAAATGAAAGACACTCACATGTTGGTTTTATTTTAATATGCCTTAAGCAGCTATATGACTGGGCACCTTGAAACCTCTACGTGGTTAAACACTCTCCCCTTTGATATTTCTAAATTATTTCTTACTAAAATTTATATTTCATTTCCGCTACCCCAGTTGGTGGAGTGGCCCCTGGGGCTACTCTTCCTCAATTCTCATATGGCTGGTTGTCTGGTTTCCTCAGCTCTCATGCTTGCAATCCTGTTCCTTTCCTGGTAGGGATGTTCTACAAACTCTTCTCTTGTCCTCCCTTTGCCCAGGAAATCTAATGTCCTGCCTCTGTCTCCCTGTCCATCCACTGGGGCAAAAGCCAACTAGGGGTAGGGACCCTCACCATCTTACAGACAGACATGCCAGTTCCTGTATATAGTTGTGAGAGCCAAATTAACAAAAATAGCATTAGAACCCATCCACAAAAAAAGTACTTTGTATATCCAGAGATCAATTCTATCGCATTAGTTTAAAAAAAAAACATGTATACATGTATATTCATGATTATAACAGGTTTCTCTTCAGATCATTTCTTTCTGACTCATGCTTAAACTATTAGTAAAACAGCAACAGTACACTTGCAGTTCTATCATCCAAATTCCAAAGTAGGGTTAGCGTACAAAAACTATTGAGAATTACATTTCTCTGAATACCAGTATCTAAGCATTGCATGTAATGCTGCTTTCACAAATCTTCTCATGTAAACCCTCATATAAAATAACCAGTATAACAACATCTGTCTCCAGAATGTCAAAAATCTTTTCTTTTACACAGTCCATGAGTTATAAAAGCAAGGACATTTATTTCACAGTAGTTAACAGAAAACAATTGGAACTGAAAGAACACCATTAAAACATTATGACACAAGTGACTTCATACTTCAGTTTTCTTTTGGCATGACTTGAGTTTCTCTAGAAAATAGACACACTATAAAATGTTAGGCCTGTGTGTCTTAAAATCCTTATTAAGATAGTATTTTATAGGTGCATATTTGACAGAATAAAAATTTTGAATCTAATTCCATCTTTTAAGAGGTTATGATTACATTCCTGTAGAGAACTATATATGCTAATTCTCATCTATCATAATTCTTTAGAAGTTGCTCCCATAATTTACTCAGAGAAAATTATATTAAATTTAAATGAAGTAGACATTCTGGCTCCAATGTGAAATACACCAGCAAATAATTTAATTCAGCTGACATCAGGAAGCAATAATCTCATTCAGTGACTAATCATATCACTCAAATTCTCACAACACCTCATTTTCCTTGTTGAAAAAGTCTTTAGTGGACAAACAGAATCCTAGACTGTTTCTGCAACAAATGATTAAAAACTGTGAACAGTTTTACAGAAGTTTGCAACTGAGAAATGGCTTCTTCACTGGAACAGAACTTTCAAAATTAATACAATGTTTTAATAATTGTAAAAAATATTTTGCCATGAAAAAAATCACAAAGAATTTTAAACAAATACCTTAGCATATGTTAAAAATTTTAACATATAGTAAAAATATAATTAAGAATTTAATTACAAATGTTTTTGAGAACCAAATTAGTTAATTTAATATTTTTATTGTCACTCTTTTCAACTTATTACTTTAGTATGCCTTGGACTTGGTGATATGAAAGTTCTAACCCATTACACTATTTACAAAATGTTCAAGAGTCAGGAGTCATGTAGGAAAGGCAAATACCAACAAGTAATATTCTGGAGATGACCCATCCTTTTGTATGGCTCTGATGGGTAAATACTCTGATTTGAAAGTTCTTCAGATATTTTATCTCAGGTTTTATTCTTGTTATTATGTTTTTTCTGTTATTAAATAATAATAGTGATCCCTGGGTATCAGTCGACTCTATTGGGAAGATTTTCTGCAGATCAGTGAAAATATACTTTCTTGTATGAATGCTATGTTGACAATAAATGATTTTTAAATTTCTGAAAAGGATTCTATAAAATTCTTAAATTTATATAGGTAATTTTGAGCCCTCTGTGGCTGAAGGCTGCAATTAGTGCTTTGTAAGCCTTCATGTATCATGGGCTCATTAAACTAGGATAGAAAGAAGCCTTGGAACTTTACAATCAAGGAAAACATTCCTTCTGGACTGCCCATAAAATCATTATCTGATAACTGGAGTCATAAACTGGGCATGGATAATTTATTGTAGGTGCAAAAACAGAAGATAAAATATTGACTACCTTTATCTGTACAAAACTTCCATACAAATCAGAAACAAGGCAGATGATTTGCCTCTTGACAAAACCATGCTAACTTAATGCCATAAAAATTATTGTTTTAAACTTTTAATGAACCTATATTGCTAGTGACAGATAATCCATGTTTAATTAAATAACTAGTCTTAATGGAAGCACATGTATATTTTTTGTTGTAACTTCTTATTCATAATATGATTTGAATTTATGCTTTAACCTTGTGAACTTCTGAAAAAAAAGATGCTTAGAATACCATGTGAGCATGTATTCTGAGAAAAAGACGAGAAGGAACGATGAGAATGAGAGGGCAGAGAGAGTAGAACAGAGCAGAGCATGGAGAACAGAGAGGGAAGGTTTTATTCCTTAGCATGAGACTACTTTTAGGTAGGAGTGTTCTTTTACTTCTGTTTTTACTAACACAAATAAAAATAGAAGCCTTTTCTTTCTCTGAGACAAAAAAGTTGGAGTTTATTTTTCATTCAAATGTGTGTGTTCTTTTGGCTCTGGAACTTGCTCTCTGGAGCTTGCTCATCAGGGCTTTTGCATATATATTCATGTATGTAGGTATATAAGTATAGGTGTGTGTGTATGAAAATATGCATCAATACTTGTAGAGTTGATTAGACAGGGGGATGGGCCTGATGTGGTGTGTGTGTGTGTGTGTGTGTGTGTGTGTGTGTGTGTGTGTGTGTGTATCTACACATATTTGCTTGTGTAAAAGCTTTTCTTCCTATGACCGTTCATAGTTAACTGCTCCAAGCTTCACTCTTGCTTGGCCAGTGAGAGATGAGGCTTCCAGGAAAGAGAAAAAAAACTCTAATAATAAATCCTTTACCTAATTCTCTGCTGTTACACAACAGTTAATTATCAGAAACCAGCAGTATTTAAGTCTTTGAATAACAAAGATTTAAGTAAATAAGTAAACCCTAAGGTAAAGATAAATATTGCCAAAAGTGAGCTGTTTGCCCCAGCAAACTCCCCACAACTCCTGTGACCACAAATGCCAATGCCCTCATCTTTGCCTTCCAGACTTGAGATAGTCTGACAGTGTAGAAAGCCATCAGAACTTTCTTTCCGTTTTCTTTTTGTGGGCACTTAGAGCTATGATTTTTCCTATTAGTACTGCTTTCATGGAGTCCCACAAATTTTGATATGATGTGTCCTTATTTTCATTTAAATCTAAAAAGTCTTTAATTTCTTTCTTTATTTCTTCTTTGACCAAGTTATCATTGAGTAGAGCATTGTTCAGTTTCCACGTGTATGTGGGCTTTCCGTTGTTTTTGTCCATGTCAAAGACAAGTCTTAGTCCATGGTGGTCTGATAGGGTACAAGGGATTATTTCAGTCTTTTTGTATCTGTTGAGGCCTGTTTTGTGGCCAATTATATGGTCTATTTTGGAGAAGGTACCATGAGGTTCTGAGAAAAAGGTATATTCTTTTGTTTTAGGATGAAAAGTTCTATAGATGTCAGTTAAGTCCAATTGGTTCATAACTTCTGTTAGTTTCATTGTTTCTCAGTTTAGTTTCTGTTTTTACGATCTGTCCATAGCTGAGAGTGGGGTGTTGAAAACTCCCACTGTTATTGTGTGAGGTGCAATGTATGCTTTAAGCTTTAGTAAAATTTCTTTTATGTATGTGGGTGCCCTTGCATTTGGGGCATAGATGTTCAGAATTGCAAGTTCCTCTTGGTACATTTTTCCTTTGATGAATATGAAGTGACCTTCTTTGTCTTTTTTGATTACTTTTGGTTGAAAAACGATTTTATTTGATATTAGAATCGCTACTTCAGCTTGTTTCTTGGGGCCATTTGCTTGGAAGATTGTTTTCCAACCTTTTACTTTGAGGTAGTGTCTGTCTTTTTCACAAAGGTGTGTTTCCTGTATGCAGCAAAATGTTGGGTTCTGTTTATGTAACCAGTCTGATAGTCTTTGTCTTTTTATTGGAGAATTAAGTCAATTGATATTAAGAGATATTAAGGAAAAATGAATGTTATTTCCTGTTATTTTTGTTATTGGCAGTGGAGTTATGTTTATATAGCTACCTTCTTTTAGAGTTGTTGGAGGATTACTTTTCTTGCTTTTTCCAGGTTGTAGTTTCCCTCCTTGTGTTGGAGTTTTCCTCCAATTATCCTTTGAAGTGCTGGATTTGTGGTAAGATATTGTGTAAATTTGGATTTGTCATGGAATATTTTGGTTTCCCCAACAATATTGATTGAGAGTTTTGTTGGGTATAGTAGTCTGGGATGGCATTTGTGTTCTCTTAGGGCCTGTATGATATCAGTCCAGGATCTTCTGGCTTTTATGTCTCTTGTGAGAAATCTGGTGTAATTCTTATAGGTCTGCCTGTATATGTTACTTTGCCTTTTCCGCTTACTGCTTTTAGTATCTTCTCTTTATTTTGTATATTTGATGTTTTGATTATTATGTGACGGGAGATACTTCTTTTTTGGTCTAGTCTATTTTGGGTTCTGTAGGCTTCTTGTATACTTAAGGACATCTCTTTCTTTAGGTTAGGGAAGTTTTCCTCTATAATTTTGTTGAAGATATTTACTGACCCTTTAAGTTGGGAGTCTTCACCCTCATCTATACCTATTATCCTTAGGTTTGGTCTTCTCTTTGTGTCCTAGATTTCCTGGATGTTTTTTTAGGAGCTTTTTGCATTTCACATTTTCTCTGACCATTGTGTCTATGTTTTCCATGGTATCTTCTGCGCCTAAGATTCTCTCTTCTGTCTCTTGTATTCTGTTGGTGATGCTTGTGTCTATGACTCCTGATCTTTTCCCTAGGTTTTCTGTTTCTAGGGTAGTCTCCCTTTGGGATTTCTTTATTATTTCTACTTCCATTTTTAGATCCTGGACGGTTTTGTGTAATTCCTTCACTTGTTTGATTGTGTTTTCTTATATTTCTTTAAGGGCTTCTACCTGTTTACCTGCGTTCTCCTCAAATTATTTGAGAGTGTTGTTTATGTCATTTTTAAATTCCTCTATCATCATCATCATCATGAGAAGTGATTTTAATTCTAAGTCCTGCTTCTCGGGTGTGATGTGGTGTTCCGGACTTGCTATGGTGGGGGAACTGGGTTCTGGTGATGCCAAGTAACTTTGGTTTCTGTTGTTTACATTCTTACACTTGCCTTTTGCCATTTGGTTAGCTATAGTGCTACTCGCACTCACTGGTTCTGACTGAAGTCTGCCTTTCCAGTTATCTTGGTTGTGTCAGAACTCCTTGGGGTCCAGATGACTCTATGATCCTGAGCTCCAGCTGTTTTGGGTACAGTGGATCCTCTAGGATATCCCAGGATATTGTGTCTCCATGGTAATAGACCAGCTAGGTGTTTGCTGCTCTGAGTGTAATTGCTCCTCTAGGATGCTTCAGGATATGGTGTACCCTGCTCTGCAGCTCTGTAGCCCTTGGCCTGCCTAGGATGCTGCTGAACGCAGTTTTCTCAGGGGAGCAGATCAGCTGTGTGGCTGCTCCATTCACCGGTCCGGGCAAGGGGCATGTCTTTGCTTCTGGACATCAGGCTTAGATCCTTCACTTGCAAGACCATCACTGTACTGACTATGCTGTCTCCGCAGCCCAGTAGTCACTTTTTGTTTTGTTTTGAACATAAGGAACATGTAATTGTGGTGAATAATGAATTAGCAGCACAATGCAAAGATTGTTTAATGACATTCATTTCACTCATCTAAAGCTCAAGGTATATTGAAAGAGGCTCAAGAAAAAGGCATGGGCAGAATGTAAGAGCCAGACAAAAGAAGAACAATGAAAAGTGCCATCTATAGGATGTGACACAGTCCTTAAATGTAGATGACTTTTCTTGAATAGAAATAGTTCTGCCTATAGTGGAACAGGATAGTGAATGAGCTCATTGAACTGTGCGCTTCTCTATTAATATATTTGCATCTGACATAATTTCATACGGGGGGGGGAGCGCATGTCTTCTGTTAGGTACCCACTGGAGAACCAAGCAGCCACTATTGGATGGTTTCAAACAGACGATCACTAGAACACCACGAGTTTCAGCTCGTTATGCCACAAAACAAAACAGGAGACAACATTAATAATACTGCAAGGAGTAAAAGTGTGTAATCTGGGTGCATTGTGTACATGTATGATGCTGTTAAATTTAATTCATAAATAAGCTCATGAATGTGAATTGTATAATTTCTAGAGAAAAGCTACTTACACATTTTTTATGTTGATAGGCACTATAAAATAATCTCTTAAAAACTATGAACTTTTACTTAAATGTTCATGCAAACGTCATCTGTTAGCAAAATTTCTTAGCTGTTATCACCATTAAATCAACACATGTCCTCTTTAAATTTTATATAATTGGATTAAATGGTATCTTTGCAGAATATTTTTCACAAATGAAACAGTTTCTCCTTAAAATGATCCACCTGGGCGACATTTTCTTAACAAATTTCTGGATGCAATTTAACTAAAGGACATTAGAATACTAAACCAAATCCTTATTTCAAATGATTTCATCTTTGTTCACTGACTTCATTTCTAATTTACTATGTCAATTTACTTAATTAACAGAGAGCTGAAATATTTATCAAGGTATAAGTGAACCAAAATATCACACAAAGGGCATGTTCATTAGTCCATAATTATCCATACTCATAAAGTTAAAGACAGATATGATTGATTTATTTCTGATTACAAACTTGAATCCTGGATGTTGGAACATAGTTGAAGAATTGAGGGAGTTTTTGAGTGCTTGAGAGAAAACTCAAAAAAAAAAATTCAAATACCAAACAAACAAAACAACAAAAAAATGAGTCTTGTGATCTCAGTTTCTTCAAAACACAAAATTGTTCTTGAAATGTGGTTTCATGGTTCCCTCAGGTGTAGTGTGGATTGAAATGAGTTTACTTCATTTGTTCTTACTTATATAGCTCTACGGACAAACATGATTTGCCAGGTGTGCTATTTTCTGTGATTGGATACTTTAGTCAGGTGACTCTTCTTAACCCTCAGAGTTGTCTGATGCTCTGAAAAAATTCCATTGCATGAGACTTTAGTCTGCCTAATTTTTAGAGCCTGCTCTCCCAGATTTGTTGCCGACTAGTGTGACAACAGTGAGATTGCTTAAAATATAACAAATTGAGAGAAAGGCCAGAGAAGATTTCTGATACTAGTCACGGGACAGTTATCATATAGTCATTTAGTCATTTATTTAAAAATGAGATCAATGAATTATAAAGTGTAATCCTGTTATTGGCCATATCTGCTATATACAAAGTATTGCTATCTTCAGGGTACAGATCCACCTGTTCAAGATGACATCAACAATAGGGCACAGCAGATGGCTTAGCGAAGTTGTTCTCAATGAGAATACTTTCTCTTCTATTGCCTAGGAACAGATGGAGATATTTTTGGCCAAGGGTTGGTGAACTGTTTTTGGCATCTACTAGGTAGTGACATAAAAATATGGTAATCATATCTAGGATGAATAGCTGTACATCTGCCTCCTCCCACCCCAGCACACAAACACCCATGTGATCCCATAGCAAATACTTTTTGGCTTTCAACATCAACAGAGACAAGACTGAAAATCCTTAGAAAGCATTGGTGCATCAAAAGATAATGAGAGGATAAATTAAACTCTATAGATCTTGTCCTTATTTCCCGCAGCAAACATTATTGGGTGTTCACTTAAGTGGCATTCATCAAGTAAAAATATAGTTACAAATACATTTCCTTTAACTGCTTATAGAAACCAAGGAATTCAAGTCAGTTGAAACAGTAAAATCTACAATAGACAATGTCCTTCTTTGACTAAGCCAATACTGTTCATCATATACTATGTCAAGCAGTATTTGTGCAGTATTTTGTGGTTCTTGAGATGAGATTGGCATATTTTACAACAGTTTTACAAGCATAGTTGAATGATGTACATAAGTGGCCCAAAATGTTTTTTTTTCCTTTTCTTTTCTTCTTTATTCAACATAGCAAAGAACTGGAATCCAAGAAGTTGCTAATCAGCAGATGAACGGTTAAAGAAAGTTTAGTGTATAGTTTTGGAATACTATTTGTTTTTAAAAATCAAAGGGAAAATTTTCAGGAAAATTAAAATATATATTAAGCGAGTTCACACAATCTCAGAATGAAAAAAAATTCATTTTGCCTTTCATCCATGGAATCAAGCCAGTGCACAAATGTATGCAAACAAACGTACATATGAGTACGTGAGAACATGAAGAAAAGAGAACAAGAAAGGCCAAAGTTAAAGGCATGAGGAAAGACCGAGTCCAGGTAATGGACATGAATCAAGAAAGGGGATCTAAGCTACATATTTTATTCATGCAGGATTTTCATCATTCTGGTATCAACTGGGTTTATCATTGATAAAACTATCAGGAAACAAGAACAACTTCAATGGCTATTTTCTTACTGAAGCAACAATTTTATATACTAAAAGAGCACACTGGAACATAAGGAAGAACAGGAATCGCTTTTCTGTTTCTATCTTTCTTGGACTAATATATCTCCTTAATAAACCCAGCTACAGCACTAGGAATGCAATGAGAACACACAGGAGCAGGGTTTCTCACTGTCACCTGGAAGGAAGCCTTCCATAAAAAAAAAAATTACCTCTACTTGTTCCTCTAATCTGTACTTTGGTGTTTCCCGTGGAAAGACAGGGGAAGAAACATCAAATCAATTCATCCAATTGGGATATATAATTAACACAGAAATTCTACAGCTGCGATATCACAAATCATCTATTTTACAGTGGACATTGCATTATCATTCTCTATATGAGACACCCTGATGAACGAAGAACACACATTATTTTAGGAAAGTTTTTTTGTTCTCACAAAAAGCTTTATTTAGGGAAACTTATTTTTACATTGCAAGAGTTTATTATGTGCCCCACTTTACAAAGCAGATGGCCCGCACCAAAGAGGGTGTTGTGTCATCAAATCCATTGAGATGTAGCAGGTATATGGAGTACCAATTTGGTCCAAACTCGGACATCAATCATTTGCTATCAATCAACACCAGTGTTCTTGCATTTTGGGCTTTTAGTCTCAGGGAAGTTCAATTAACAACAAACGCAGGCTTATAGAAATCTTCCTAGGGTTATCTCAGTCTCTGAAAATGGAGGAAAGCTCTCTGATAACATCACTTAAAATTGAGTTCAGAACTTTTGATTGTGGAGAGAGTATGATAATGTGTTTTTGCTTAGATATTATATTTAGTCCTTCATAGAAATTTGACTTGGAAGATAGTCAAGTAGCATATCCATGATTTCTACTTTGGAGACTCCAAGTGTGAAATAAATCTGTTGACAACATGTTTCATATAATGTTGCTATTCCATTTGTGTGGATGACTTTGATGCCATTATTGTGTTATTTGAGATTAATATGTTATGCTTGGGCTGTGGCAGCTTTTGAGATTCATTGATACTGTACCTTTTATCAACATTCGTTATAGCAGAATGATCAGAAATGTACAACATGAGACTTCTATGCCATCTACAAAAGTCTGTAGAGTATACATTTGGATAATTTCTTAGAAAGTGTACTCTAAGTATTTATAATGCTAATTATCTTACCACTCAGTGAGAAAATCTGGGTTTTGGGGACCTAGCAGAATAAATCTGGCACCTAACAGAATAAATCAGGCTCTATCTACCATCTATCTACCATCTATGTATGTATGTATGTATGTATGTATGTATGTATATGTGAAATCTACTACTGTTTAGAAAAGGTGATCCTCCAGCTGGCTATACAGGTAAATCTTAGTAGTAACCTGGAGGGTCATGTGTAATGCTGCATGTATATATTACACATTTAGGCATACATTCAGGGTCTTTGGTTACTTCCTATACAACAATGTCATGCTGGTGGAAATGTTGAAAACTGTGAGTAGCACTTACACCCTTCAGAACTACAATGATATAAATTCAGTTCTCCATCTCACCCACAGGTAATCCCCAGAGTGCTGTCCATGGAGGCCTAAGATGGGAACATGATTAGACTCCCTTTAATATGAGGCCCCTGTCTTTCCTAGATTTCACAATGATCAACAGTCTGTTGGAATTTACTGTTTAGTAGTTGATGAGAATAAAGGAGGAATTTCAGTTTCTCTTGTTAAGGAGACCTAGTTGTTTTGTGGTCATAGATGGTGAATACCAAGTATTCCTTAAGTCTGAAAGAGATGAAGGAGGAAAGAGTATTGATGCGCTTCTATCTTTCAAAGTAATATCTGCATTCTTCATTTCTAGTGAGGGTGACTTTAGAGAGCTCTTGAAAAGGATTTCAAGTGCCTTACATTTAACCTCCAGCTATCTCAATTATGCCCTATCTCAATTTGACTACCCTTATAGAGAAGTCAAGATGGGGTACAGCTATGACCTTTCAATATTATGACATGTTTCTCCTCTTTACTGTAAACCACTTTGGTGGCTAGCTTATTGTTGCTCCACTTTTGCTAGGAAAAATCAAACTGTTCAGCCATATGGTCCTCAAGTTTTAACCCTAAACCTAAATAGGAGGGTCAAGTGTTCTAAGAGAATTGCACAACCTACAGGCAAATGGCAGTCTGGAAGGCCACATGTACTGTTCTGTAACCCAGGCTCCTGGATTATTTGCAGGCTCCATCTGGAGCATCTAAACAATTCTATTTATAGTTTCTGTCCAGTGTTCCGTGTATGCACTAATAACTCTTTCTTTAAAGTAAATCAAGCCTTGATAATCTTAGCTACTGAATGTATAGAATCCTTACATTTCAGAGGTGGTCTTCAAAATTCTCAGTCTTTATGAATTGCTAACAACAGATCAGGTAGCTCACATACCAGTGAGTGAATCTATGTAAATAAATACTCTTGTTTGCTTTTTCTTCCCAAGTGGGAAACATTAGAAACCACATGTGGACCTCTTGTTGAAAGTTCTATCTTTGACAGGGGACAATGATTTCGAAAGGTTGATACAAGATTGTCACTGACATAAGGTCAAGTGATCAGTGACACTGCACTGCTTCTAGGAGGCCTTTGGGCAGCTATGATGGAATGGTGAAATACTTTGTATGGCATAATTTTCCTCAATGCTTCATTTTAGGTTATGTGGTTGGGTCGATGTAATCTTTCTTATATGTCTACACGTGAGTAAAATTGTCATGCCACAGCATGTAGAAAAATCAAATGAAAGTTAATGAAAAACTTACTCAGACTTTCAGAAGTAAGTTTTGATGGTTTGTAGAATTTGTTGCTAGGTTGTTGTATCTGTGAATTTGGAGATGTATAAGAAAATGTATAATTTACTCCTGTACACAATGTCTGTGAAATCCTTTAGTAATTTTTCTATACTGCAATTCACATTTTTATAAGTCTATAGAAATATTTTCTAGTTATAAGCATAGTTTTTTGTAAGAAAAGACTTTCCTATATTAATTTTAATATTTATCAAGTAGTGCTTGAATGTATACCATTTTTAGATAAAAATCTGGTACATTTGTTTTATATCAGAAACATTTTATTCAAAATGATATTAACATGCCACTATTGTTTGTGACCTTATTATATAATTTAGTATCCTTGTGCTTGAGATTATTTTTTGAATGATGATTTAATGTACTTTACTTCATAACACTCTTTTTGTTTGTTGGTTGTTATTTACTTATTTATTTATTTTTATTTATTTATTTAGAGACAGCGTTTCTCTGTGCAATAAGCTCTGACTGACCTGCAACTCTCTCTCTAGACAAAGCTGGCCTTGAACACATTTGCTTAACACTTCTAATTGTTAGGTATCACAAATTTTTTATTTTTCAGAGTACATGTATAATAACTAGATTTAATTAAAACAATTAAAAGAAGCAACATATCTCATTTATAAGAAGACAAAGGAAAGAGTGCATAAAGCACATAATTTTAATATTGATGATTAAATAGAATATCATCACATAGCAACAAAAATAAAATTGTTCTTTAATGTTAGTGCATATATATGCATAAAAATCTAAAGGCAATGATATGAATGTATTCCACCATGTTTCTCATTTACATTTATACACAAAATTCACCTAGTAAACCTGTGTCTTATCATAATGTCTCATCCTTGCCAATTTCTGCTGCATTTCTGCAGCAAAGTACAGAGTTGCAGGATGAAATGGATAAACTTTCTAGTAACTTTCTTTACACACACACACACACACACACACACATACACACACACACACACACACACACACACACGATTTTATAACCATTGCCTATTCCTAAGAAATTCACCCCTGTTTAGTTCAACTTTCAAGTATGATAACACTACATATAATAGAAAAGAGCTTACAGCCATCCACGATGTCCTCAGAGGGTTTGTTTTATTGATGCCCCACTCACTTCTAAAGCATTAATATTGTTTATTGATTTATTCTCATAGCAAATGCAAAGCACTGTTTATATAAACTGATGGATTTAACATCCAAGGTCTAACAAAGATGTTGTATTGAAGAATAAGTCCTAGTTCACACAGATTGAGAATAAAAATCACATTATACTTTGCCTGGAGTAAAGAAGCAGAGACCTTCATCTTTTCTGTCAATTTCTAGAATGATTACCTCTCAGTCAAGTTTGAATGGAGTGATATTTTGTTTTCTTCTGACATTCCTAAATTTTAATGAATTCAGAATCCATTAGCTTTTTTATTAGAAAAAGAAAAGATTAAATACACTTCTGCAAAGGTCAATTATTTCTTTTGATAAAAAAAAATGGGGAAAGTACGGAAATATGTTTTATGAAAACCACATATGCTCCAAATA
Source organism: Rhabdomys pumilio (assembly GCA_030674055.1). Classification (NCBI taxonomy): domain Eukaryota; kingdom Metazoa; phylum Chordata; class Mammalia; order Rodentia; family Muridae; genus Rhabdomys; species Rhabdomys pumilio. The sequence goes on along the minus strand of JANHMN010000015.1, from coordinate 50,474,961 downwards.
TTTTTCAAATAAATCTATATTTGAATTGCTCTAATCTGTCCCTTCAGGTTTTTATTTTTATTTTATTTATTTATTTATTTATTTATTTATTGCTGCTTTAAAAATTTTTGTTGAGGATGTTATTAAAGCTCCAATTTTCAGTCTTTAAATACTAGTCTTGTAATTAATATGTATATATTATAATTAATCAAAATGATCACTTTTTAAAATATACCCTTCATTTTTATGTCTGTAGGTGTTTTGCTTGAGTGTATGTCTGTGTACCACTGTGTCTATGGGGACTAGAAAAGGGTTCACATACTCTGGAATTGTATTTAAGGGAGTTACATAAGTTCATAACCCACCATGTGGATGCCGGAAATCAAACGTAGGTCCTCTAGACAAACAACCAGCGCTTCTTACCACTGAGATATTTCGAGCCCAAACAAGTCACACAGTCTTAAATTACATTCTGATTATATAATTTGCCTAAAACCTCCAATCAGCTTCTTTGTGAAACCCACTCTTCTGTCCCTTCCAAGCACCACAACTTAGCCCCAATGTAATGACATGCTTCTACCGAGAGTTTATGATAGAAATATCATTAAAATTTCAGTTCTATTTGCTAAGCTGATCACAATAAACCAACATGGGGAAACTAATTACATAATCTAAAAAGGAAACTTGTAAGTAACAAGACTAGGGAGCAGTCACTTGAAAGTTCTTCAATTTATAGCACGTTAATTCTCACTCTCTGCTCATAGTGTCTGTGAATGGAGAGCCAGACAAAAGACTCCAAGATGCCTCCTTTCACTCATTTTCATCATCTACTTAGACGGTGTTAGAATAATAATTAACTGAACAATTACCACACCATTCCCTCTACAATATTTTATCTTCAGGTAGTTCATAGATAGCCCAAGGTTATATGTTTTTCATCATAAATATAATTCTGTATTTCAATTACATTTTTTATAGTGATTCACTAGAACACTTTAACATAAGTATGTATAGAACTTCAGTACTTTAGTTCTTAATGTTTTATGCAATTCAGTTTTACTGTTCACAGCGCAAACACTCAAGACTGGATAGCCCAGAGGTAAAAGGTCACTTAGTACGTACAATTATATTCACTATAATCCAAAGAAAGACTGTGGTTTAGGATAATTGAAGACCAATATTCATTTGAAATTTATTATTTTATATTTTCACACACAATGCCAGTGTCTTCTGAAAGTGACATTCATGCAAATAAAATTTTAAAATATATATTAAAATGGGGAGGGAAATGCAATCAGAATATAGTCTATGAGAAAAACTGTTTTCAATTAAAAAAGAGAAAAATATGTGGATTGTTTTGAGGTTTATTTTACTGACAATACAATCTACCAAGATTACGGTATTAGCAAGCCAACATTTCACATCACATTCTGGACTATTAAGAGAATACTCAAAACCAACATTTAAAGAATGGATTTTAAAAAACACTATCAAATAAGGCTTCCAATATAACTCCAAACCTTTGGAAATTACTTGAGAGTAATCTGTTTTCCTGTGAACTAGCTTTGTATAATTTTTGTAGAGGAGAAATAAATGTCATTCAAATTATAGTCCGGACCAGTGAGTTTATTAATATTACTTTAAAGCTAATAAAGAATTTACCAAAAAAGCCAAATGGACAGATGACTGATTAACTTCAGTTGCATACTGTATCAGTTACTTTTGTTTGGGTGTGTCCAAACATCTGATGTAACTGCAAGCTAGAGTTGCCTCAGCAGGAATTCATGAAGTAGGCCAGTAAAGCACGAGAGTGGTGATGGGGCAGTGTGGAGGGGAAGCGGGAGGGAGGTGTAAACACTGAGACAGCAGGTTACCTTAGGTCTGATCTGGGGGAGAAAAGATAGATAGAAAATGGGGCCAGGCTATAAAATCTCCAATCACACAGCCAATTCCTTCAGGTGGCTCTATCTCCTAAGATTTCAGAACTTTCCAGAGCAGTAGCAACACACAAGGATCACATGAGCCTCTGCGGTCACATCTTATTCAAACCACAGCAAGAATCAACAGGCCTTATTTATTTCATACTGAGTAAGTAGAGCTGTCCTCACCTGTGAAGAGTAGGAATGCCCGTCGGAACCGCAGACCGGACTGGCATAGGCTATAGGGCACGGTTTACAGGTGGATGACGGGAGACCTCTCCATTGCTTATGGCTTCCTCCTACTTCTTTCATACTGTTAGCAAAAGAGGCAAAAAGAAAAAAAGAAAGAAAATAATGATACTTAGTGCATTTAATTTTTAAAATTACATTTATACAAAACTGCCTTTTTAGGCCTGTAATAAAATGCTTGACAACACTGAGTTATAATCCAGTCTAGATTGCCTTAATCCCTGCACACTGTTTGTTCAGTTTGACCTTCTGTTTTTTTTTCTCAGACCTCTAGAATTCTTCAAATAAAGCAAGGTTGTGCTTCCTGAAAGTTTTGTGTTAGTCATAGTCACAGAGAGTTAGTTATATTTTCTTATAGGGATTCTTTTAATTTATAAGCATGAAATAAGATATTTTTATATCCTAGATATAACACTTGCTAGAAGTACAGCATTCCAATTTCTGGAACTTTCTTCAAGCTTGCCCTTGGAGTCTTTTAGGAGTGGAGAAAAAAATCATGTGATTTAATGGTTACCTAAAAGGGGGAGAGCTTATTTTTAGAAGAAACAGCTCTAAAGTACCAGAAATTTATAGCATCTACCAATGTTTAAAGAGCCAAATAACTAGGTTTATTGACAACAACCCTGCTTTGATTGCTGGGAACTGCCTCAAAATGGACTCATTAGGCTTTGATCTAAAACAACTTGGGAAAATCCATTCTCTTTTTAAAAGTCATCACACCGATTCTTTCCTCTTGCTGGTTACACTGCTCAATTCCTCTGCCTATTTGTGGGAAGAGTTTACACAGAAACAGAGCAGGACTAAGAAATAAGAGGAAAGGTGATTGGAAATCTATACAAAGGCACTTAGTATTCAAAGTTAATATTTGTTCATTGTAATTTTCTGCTCAAAGAATAATCCAGTGTCTTCATGATAAAAGTAAAAATGCTGGAAAGAATTATGGACTTCTTTTCATAATCTTACATCTTTTAAAAATTTTATTCTCTGAAAGTTTTATTCTGTGAAATTCAAACTTGCAAAGTGTGCTACCAAGCTAAATAGTTCCATTAGAGGAGAAAAGATTTAAGTTTTATATCTGAAATGTACGCATTTAAAACTATCATTTATCATCTATTTGTCTATCTATCTATCTATCTACCTATCTATCTAGCAATCATGTATCCATACGATCTATCTTTTCTGGCTGGTTTTGTGTCAACTTGACTTAAGCTGGAATTAACATAGAGAAAGGAGCTTCAGTTGAGAGAATGCCTCCATGAGATCCATCAGTAAGGCATTTTCTCATTTAATGATCAAGTGGGGAGGGCCCCTTGTGGGTAGTACCATCCCTGGGATGGTAGTCCTGGTTTGTAAAGAAAGCAAGCTGCATAACTCCTTGGCCTCTGCATCAGTTCCTGCTTCCAGACCTGACTGAGTTCCAGTCCTGACTTTCTTTGGTGATCAACAGCAATGTGAAAAGTGTAAGCTAAATAAACCCCTTTCTCCTCAACTTGTTTCTTGGTCATGATGTTTGTGCAGGAGTAGTAACCCTAACTATCCTACCACCTATCTGTTATTTCTATCTACTTATCTGTCATCTATCTATCTATCTATCTATCTATCTATCTATCTATCTATCAATCATGTATCTATCTTCTGTCTATCTATGTATCTACCACTTATTGATCTAACTTATCATGTATCTATTATCTTGCTATATTATTATCTATACACTATATATTTCCCTCCTTATCTTTCTTCCTGCTTCCTTAGATTCCTTTTTCCTTCTATATCTTTACCCCCTCCATTTCTTTATTTTGTATATTCTCCTTTCTCCCCACAAATCTCTCTCAAAGAGATTGTCATAGTTTACAATAAATTAAAATATGCTATCTTCATTTCTGATAAATAAATTATACTTAATGACCACATTATAACCTTACTGTGCTGCAGTATTTATCAGAAACTACACTATTTCTGACAAAATAATGAGATCAAAGTCCTGATATGAATGAAAATAATGTGTGGAAACCCTAGCCCACTGTTCTAATTCTTATCAATGACAAAAGTTGAGTAAGGCTTAGATACTATGGGCACTAAGTACAGTATACATGATGAACATATTAGAGACCCTATATACTCTGTCTCTAGCATGATGACGTGTTTCATTTTTTTTCAAGTCTATATGATAGCACTGTACATCATAGAATATAATTTTGCCTTCTCTAGTCTCTCTCTCTGAGTCTGTGTATGTGTGTCTGTATGTGATTATGTGTGTGTGCATGTTTCTGTTTTTCTGTGTGTATGTGTGTGCATTGTGAAGGCGAATATATGAGTGTATGTGTTCACCTGTGAAGGTACTTATCTCTCTTTCTGTATGTAAGAGTGCTCAACTCTGAGGACACATGCCTCTCTCTCTCTCTCTCTCTCTCT
>JANHMN010000015.1:50452954-50464932 GCA_030674055.1 Rhabdomys pumilio | reverse complement strand
ACACACACACACACACACACACACACACACACACACACACACACACATGCATGCACACACAAATGCATACATGTAAAGCATTACATAAAATAAAACACTATTTTCAAAAAAAAAAAACTATTACCAGCATCTATCGTATAGAGAAAAATGCCTTCCTAATTAAACTTAAATTTTATATTAAGTAAGAGAAACATGCTATTTGATTCAGAAGAGGAGAATATTCACTAAGTCTATTTTTTGTATTAAAACAAGCATTATGAACTCCTCAGTTTTCTAGAAATAGTGAATGCTCCCAAACAAAGTCGAACATTAACTGCATTCATAGTTGATGTTGAAATAATTCTATAGTGTCAGTAGTGAGCAAGGTACCATCTAACATCTGATAGCAACAAATCTGTGACTTTTAGCAACAAAGGAGATTCTACATGTAAAAGATATTTGAATTGGAAACATTTTTGACATATAAGCAATGTAATATGCAAAATATAAAAAAACAACAAAACAACAAAAATATCTACTTCAAACAAAAATGATTAACAGTATTGGATTTCCAAAAGTCATAGGAAAGCATACCATTTGAGCCTTCAAAGCATATTTTTCATTTCAAACTGTATCTTGATAATGAAAAATCTTTTTGATTTTCTTTCCATTAACACACAGAAGAATATACTTTAGCTACATTTCAAGAAACAGACCTGACAGCTTTAGCAGAAGTAGGCTCTGGGTAATTGCTGCATTTTATTTAAGAAAACAGCCATTAAAGGCCAGACAAAGTTCAGAGAAGAAAACACATAGCTTTGCTTTCATGTACTATCTTCACAGAAGTCATAATTATTTGTTTCTCCTTTCTTCCTGCTAGACTGAAAATGGAAGCTTCAACGAATGCAAGTGGAGAAGCTTCCACATTTTTATTTCATTTGATGTGTATCCTGGTACAAAGGATACAGAACATAAAATCTTCAGTATGTTTCAAGCTTGAAAATAATTAATACAATTAAACAGTGAAGCACAGTTTCCCCCATAATATTTTTATCTCCAGTAGATGGCATTTATTATATATCCTGAAAAAACAGATAGATATTCAACAATGGGCCTTTGCTACAGTGCAGAAAGTGCTGAGACAGATTTGCTAGATGCAGATTCTTCAATTAACAATATCCTGGTCACTTGCACCACAGCTAAAATGTTATCAGAAAGCCTTTCAAATACTATTTCATCTGTGTTTGATCATCAATGATAGCCTCTAAACTACAAGACACATTTCATAAGATCTTTTCACTAACCTATGAGTAAACATTTTAAATTAATTATAACAGAACAAGGACATCATTGAAATCATAGAGCTAAGTCTTTGTATCTGGACAAATGTGTAGAGCACAGTACTTTGAGGCCCAGGAAGAAAAGGAGTCTACCTGGAACTTAGCGGAACAACTGTTCATCTCTCAGGTCCAACTGTTATTGCTTCATTTTTTCCCTATAGAGTGTATCCTGACTCCACGAGCAAACATCACACATTTATCCCTAATACAGGGGCATAGGTAGCCAGCTTGCAACTCCCATTTGTGCATAACATTAGTTCTGTTATAAAACCCTTACTCACATGGTTATCTTCCCATTCAACCAAAATTATGTTTGGCTGAATTTCCTTTCACGTCTATGTACCCCTGAACCTCATATTTATTTCCTTCATGCTTCTGTTATGAATCCTGGGTCTGAATTTAGTTATAATGTAGCTGCTAAATGGAGAGGGCACTTTCTTCCAGACTAAAAATACGTGTAACCTCCTCAATTGAGCCTCTCTACACACAAGCCAGCAGAAAGCAGCTGGGCAGTAAGAGATGTCATTGCAATCACAGCCTGGAATTGTACACAAATTGGCTGTAACCGCAGCATCCTCTGGAGTACCAGTACCATTTTGACATCTGTGCAATTTGTCCAATCATATTCTTGACTTTCCCTTTACTGAGATCACAACTCTAAAAATAGAACTTAGGATTCTTGAAAATGCAATTTTTTGATCTGTTGTAGAGGTAAAAAAAAGACACAAAATCTTTTTATTTGCAATAATGTAAGTTTGATTCCATAGTTACAGTGGATAATATCTGAAAGTATTCTACAACTGAAATCCAAGTGTGAGCAGGGGCACAATCTCACGATTCTCTGGTGACAATCTAACTTTTGCTTCCTCTAGCTCATGATAGCTTTGTACAGTCCTTTGTTTAAGAGTAAATTTTTCTGTACTTCATCTTAACTTAGCTCTTTTCTATTCCAATTGTATCAAACTTTCTCCGAGTGTCTGATAGAAACTAATATGACAGTATTTATCATTGACCCTGACAATCCAAGATAAACTTGTATCCTGAGGAGCTGTCTTATTTTGTCATTTTTAGATGTTATTCATTGTTACAGCATGTGAGCATATTCACTGGACATAAAGTGTGAGCAGTGGGCCACTTGGAGGCCATTCTGTAATTGACCTCAGAGAGATTTTTAAAGTGTGAAATCAATTGTCTCAGAGCATGGCAATGCCTAGAATAGAGCTTGTGTTAGAAGACCCCTTAATTAAAACTTATTTTTTGATTTCACATTTTTTTTTTTACTTTGCTGATTGCTACTGCTTTTGATTAACTCCTCCACTTCTAAAAGGAAGATGCAAGATCTACAATGACATTGTGGAATTCTGCTACGGTCCACCAGGAGACACTGCTCTGTATAACAAGGGCACCATGGCCTTACTTAACAACTTCCTCTACCTGAACCTTTCCAGTCAGTGCACTTCCTGCTCACATCAATTGTCAACAAATTTTAGCACTACTTTGAACTCTTTCATTTGAGCTAGTATTTTAAAGATATTTTTACAAATTGTTTGTTTTATCTCCCAAGTCTCCACTTTAGGATTCTCTAGGATATGTATATCATAAAATTGTGTAAGGTATAAAAAAACGACCATCCTCGTGGATAAAAAAGAAAAGTACTACTAATAGGGATATTTCTCTCCCAACTCTAATTTTTGTGGCTTAAAATCAGAGGATGGAGGTTATGAGGCTGACTTTATTCATGTTTGTTATACATTCCCCAAGTGGTGGTAATTGAGGGATAGCTGAATGACTGGTAAGTAGACTTTATTTTTTGTGGGTAATAGAAAGTGCAGATTCTGTGGTATAAAAGATTAACATAAGAAAAATAATTAGAAAGTGCTAAGACTATCTGTCAGGATGAATGGTCCATAAGCTTTGCTCTCTAAACTATCACTTTGATGGTTTCTGTGTTTTACCAACTCTTGACACATTCACATTCTTTTTCCTATAAGCATTATCTTATCTAATTTAACCACACTCCAGGAATTTTTCCCAAAGTGTACAAAATTCTAATAAAAATAAACATTTGATAAATATAGTTGAATAAGTAAGTGAATGAATGAAGAAAAATAAAGTAGAAAAAGGCCAGGGAAAGGGGAGAGTTAAGTAATTTAACACAGGATCCTTTGACTGAAACACTAGTAATCATGACCACCTTCCTAACTAGATAACCCCTTAAGAAGAGAATTTTTCCTACCTTATATTACCCTTCTCCAGGAACATTTTAACAAGTATTTCTTAATGAACACCATTAGTTTTCAAATTAAAAGCTGATTAATTAAAATAGAATAAAATAATGTACCTGGCTATAAACTCAAATTTGTTTTAGCTTGCCTAATAATTATTTTAAACACAGCCTAAAGGAATGCGACAAAGCATCTTACATAATTTCCTTCAGAAGTTTCCATTAATCAAGAGCTCTTTTTGGTGTTGCATTTCAGAATTTTTAAGGTAGCTCTCATTATTCTCTTAGGAAGCAAGTATTCAAGTATTCAGAAAATTAAGATTTTTCTGTTCAAACTAGAAAGAGTAATTTATGCAGATTTATTTTCAGTGATGCTTTAATTATTTTAAGAACATTACAAACACTTTACGTTTTTTTCTTTTCTTGGGAGACACTTTTGAGGCAATAAGACTCATATAATCTAACAGCTCATATTACTTTTCTGTGGCAAAATACCACTGATTATTTGTGCTACTGTTTGTCTATATTCTTATTCTCTTCCTCTCTCTCTTTCTCACTGTTTCTCTTCTTTGTCTTTCTTTCCTGTCCCTCTATATCTACTCTGTCTCTCTCTGTTTCTTCTCTCTGTATCTATCTCTATGTTTCTGTGTCTCTGTCTGTCTCTGTGTTTCTGTCTTTCTGTCTCTGTCTCTCTGTCTCTATCTGTCTCTCTGTCTGTCTCTCAGTCTCTCTCTCTCTCTCTCTCTCTCTCTCTCTCTCTCTCTCTCTCGTGTGTGTGTGTGTGTGTGTGTGTGTGTGTGTGTGTGTGTGTGTGTGGTGTAAATTGTTCTGGAAGCCATAAAAATTTTACTCAAGGATTTTTAGCTCCATCACCAAGAATCCCAGCAGTTCACAAGTGAGAAAGTTGGTGAAATGGTATTGGCATGAAACCTTATACAAGTCGAAGCTGGAATCAGGAAACAAATATTCCCCCAGCGAATGAGACTTCCAAAGGTTAAACTAACCTGACAGAAAACATGCTATAACAAGCTGAATGTTTTCTTACACTGAAGTCAAGATCAATTAAATAATTTACTGCTAAGTCTGTTAAGGGTTTGGTATCAAATAGTAGAACTTCAAAGCTCTTCTGACTCAGATTCTCATTCATTTGTACTTTGGTTTTGATAAAATTCAGTCTTGGGTTATCTAGTATTTAGAGTAGACCAGTCTAGAGAAGATCTATGGCTTATCTTATCTTGATATTTTGATCTGGAGTTTGTTAAAAACATACAGGTTGTGTTGTGTCTGGGTAATGGATAGTTTTCCAATACATCTGTTGAAGGATTGACTTGACTGTTGATGCTGAAAAACGATTGGATCCTTAGGGCATTATCATAATAAATAGCTTAAACTATTGATGACTTAATAACTCCATATAATGCTAAAGCAGGCAAAGTTAGAGGAAGAAGGTCACTAGGGTGGGTTATGACTTCAAAAGACTACCTTTCAAAGTGCCTGATAACTTCCCTGTTTGCCAGCAGCCATGATTTAATCATCTCTCCTCTATTACAAACTCTCCATCTTGATATTCTGTCTTGAGTCAAACTCAGCAGAATGAATATAAGCAACTAAGAATTACACCCTCTAAAAATATGAGCCAATAAATAAATAAATAAATAAATAAATAAATAAATATTTTACAAATAATTGACTTTAATTCAGATATATGTTGTTTCACAACAACAACAATAAAAATCTATTAACAAGAATCCCTTGCTCATGTTCCAGTGTGGAATAATTACAGATGTCCATACATTTATTTTTTTGTACATACACAATTTAATTGTTCATTTATTTCTTGACCATAAACTAAATAAAATTTCTAGGTCATTGTCCATGTCCGGTTGTTATACAATGTTTTACCTGGAGTAGGGTCATATAAATTTGAAGATAACTTTTTGAATACAGTGAAGAAAACTTTCTTGAAAAGTAGTACTTCATGTCAGATTTTCCAAAAATATTTTAAATTAAATTTTGAGAGTATAGATTTATAAGAATAGCAACAATGACAATTATGGGTTAAGAGATGTAAATTTTTCCTCTTGACTTTGAGACCATTGAACTATGGAGATGGTCATGTGCACGTCATGGCTGTGAGTATCCTGAAATACTCAGGAACGCACAGAGGCCTGTTAGTGCATGAGTATCAATTTTAGTGTATAACTAATGAATTGCTTATTAATTTCTTCTTATGTTGCTATATTTTCACAAAACTTCACTGTTTATTTACATTAATTTCATTTTGGATTTACTGTTTGTAAAAGTTTAGCTCCATCAAAGAGGTTATCATGATATTAATTTCATTCTTTCTTTAATAACTGTGATGGTATGTATCTTCATACACTAATATTTCTGTAAGTAATTCTATAAACTTTTAACAGAGTCCATTAATCATTAATTCAAGTGGTTTCATAAATTTATGTTCACAACTTATAGTACAAAAGTTATTCTTTTTTATAGTATGACAAATTTATTTGCATACTTGTTTAAAATGTCTAGTAATTAATAATTCATCAGACACTGAAGGAAGTTTAGTATGATTCTCATTTGATACTTTTATATATATTGAATTTTAGAAATTTTAATCTTGTTAGTTAGAAAATCTTTACTTCTTCACATGTTCAAGTCCAATACTGAATTTGCCTTACTATCTATGAGATTTCATCTCATAAATATAGACCTTTATTTATTCTGATATCTATTGATTATGTTTCCACATTTGTATACTACCTTCTTTCATTACCTCTGGATGTAATCTCCTCTTTATTTACAATAAATCTTTTTCTTCAACCAGAACTTGAAGCTGTCTCATGTTCTCTGTCATCTGGTTCAAAAAAATCTCACTTTGTAGATCTGATACCGGAAACCTGGGAGAAGCATATGTAAGCTCCCTTCCTAAGGACTCAGCCTCTCCAGGATGAACCAAGCTGCTTTGATTCTGTTAAGATATATACAGACCATTTGTTTCTGCTGGCTTCAGCCACCTACTATATTTGACTCCAAATACTAGAGTTTGTTTCTTTAGCTGCTTCTTTCTTCCATCTGAGATGTTTCTCCACTGAGACTCTGTGCATTTCTTGATATCTGGCTTCTGGACTCTGGTAGGCCCTCCTGGGAGCTCAATCACATGGAGAGGTTCTCTCTCTCTCTCTCTCTCTCTCTCTCTCTCTCTCTCTCTCTCTCTCCTAAGAGTTGTCTGCCAAGGCTCTCAGCTTCCTTCAGCCCATCTGGAACTCTATGATACTCAAATACTTCCTCTGATAGAGTTTCTTCTTGTGACATTTGTCCCCTCACAGCAACCTTGTTCTCCTTTGTATCTAAGATACCTCTTGGAGCTTATTAGAACATATCCTTTGATGGAGTTCCTAGAGAGTTGTCATGAAAGCCTCAGTGTGCTATTACAAATGGCTTGGCCACAGATGAGCTCAATGGTCATAGATGGCACACTTGATTTTCAGTTTCTTAATTGAAACAATTTCTTCAAACTTACAAGCAAATGATCCCAATATTTTCTTAACTTTAAACTTTTTCTACTTTTTATTTTTGTAAAATTCCTTATCTGTAACTTCCTTACTCTCTTCTATCAAAAAAAAAAAAAATTCTCTTATCTCCGAGTTTAAAAGTTCACTGGGCTTGGTTGAAAAATTTGTAAATTTCATAACAAAAAAATGACCTGAAATCTTATGAGAAATTGTTCATAGTTTTAAAATATCTATACATAGATTATCTTAATTTGCTACAGCATACTAGATATATGATTCAACTCCTGTTTAGAAAAATATATATACTACACCATACTGTGTATGTAACTTGGATTCTACTCAAATTTAGAAAAATGTTTTTAAACAGCAACCATAAGGCTCACCTCCATCTTTGTGATTAATTTCACCAGAACTGAAGCAAACATGTGACTAGCAAACATCTTTACTAGTGTTAATAAAGACTACATGTCATTTAACTTCTTCCATCATCTTAAGATGACCACATGGTATAAGCCAATTATGGCAGCACTCACAAAACATTTTGATTCTACTGAGCCCTTTGCTTGTCATTTTATCTCCTTTTTAGACTAAGGAGACAACACTAGGTTTCCAAAATATTTTGGATTCTGATGGATTTCTGTATGATAATAAATTTTGATAGTTATAAAAGGCTGTTCAGGTTAAAATAAACTTACCTAGAGGTGTATGTTTAATTACTTGTGTCTTTGATAACTTTTCAACACAACTTGTAGAAAATTTTAGCTAAGAAACAACTTGTTTGATTATGAATAAGGTATATTTAATAATGTATATTTCTGGTAAATGATAAGGTATGTTGATAAATTCCTAAAAAGTTTAATCAGGTAAAAAAGCAGGTTTAAAAATTCACATCTAACTGCTTATATCTTTGCTAAATTTATTGAACACTAGGTTTTTAAAAAAATAGATTGTAAAGAACATGTTTTATATGTAAGATTTATAAATTGCCAAGTCTACTCAGGTTAATAGCAAATGATGTGAAGATTTTTGTCTAGACTCTTTGTTTTTGCTAACTTTGTTAAGCTTTAGGAATTTGAATAAACAGAATCATTCAAGGAATAGAGATGTTCTGTAAAGATACATTAAAGAGTCATAGAAGTAAAGTTTTGAGTCTATTGGCAGACAATATTTATGGCTTAAAGTTTTATTTTGATGTTAAAATACCTTCCATATAATCTTCAATTCAAAATCTAAGATTAAAATTTAACAAGGATAAAGTTGTAAAATCCTAATCACATAAAAGGCACTAACTTCTAACCTGTTAAAGATAATTAAGAGATGTAAGTTAATGGTCAGTTACCTTATAAATGATTAAATTCTTTAATATGCCCAGAATTGTTTTTGTAGTCAAACTAAGTACAAATATAGTTCATTTTGTAGGTACAAGTTTTAACGTCATGTATATATTTTCAAGGTTAAGCCTAAAGCAAGTTACTAAAAACAAGTAAAGTTTGTTGAAAATCATGTATACCTATGTTAATTGTCCCCAATGTTCCCAGAAATCTGCCAAATGTAGCATTTAAACTGTTTAAACTAAAAGCTTTTCATGATAGACAGAAATGTCTGTTAGGTCTTCAAAGAAGAAGATGGGACACAGAAGACTCCACCTAGATTGTGCTACCACTAATCACTGTACAAATAACTGCCCCATGCATCCCCTGCCACCAGAGCCCTACCCAAAAAGTAGACACTGCTAAGTGGACTGCCCTACTGTGCCTGGCAAAGTAGGTCAGGTTTTCCAAGTTCCTCCCTCAAAGGAAAATTTCTCAGATCTTCTGAGCCTGGTACCAAAAGCTAATGCTGTCCCGAGTAACAATGTTTGTCCCGAATTAAATCAAGATTACTATGGGTAACCTAGTGTAACCATGTAGCTTGTAGGTAAATCTCTTTCATTACAACTGATAGTGATTTTGCACTAATTTATCATTCTCAGATCATTGATGATGATGATGCCGATGATGAAGAGGATGATGAAGAGGAGAAGGAGGAGGAGGAGGAGGAGGAGGAGGAGGAGGAGGAGGAGGAGGGGAATGGGAGCTGACCTGCAGCTTTATCATTTTAAGAGCAGCAAACACATCAGTTCTTTTCCTTAAAGCTACATCTGCCTGGTCAGTGCATTTCATATGTAAAAACCAGTCCTTGCTTTCTTCTAGAGTTGCTAGGTTTCCTGCTAGGAATGGCAGACTTCATAGTCACTGAAAGAAACTCACAGAACAGGTTCTAAAACCCTTTTTTCCTATTCCTTCACTGAAAGCAACTTGCTTTGCTCTGATTACTCTCGCAATCCACCACTTGACTGAATAGAAAAAGAAAAGGCTTCGAGGTGAGGAAAATAGTGAGAACCTAATAAATGAATTTATGTAAATGTACCTGGTAAGTGGCCGAGGATATGAAAACGTAAGGAAGTTGTGAGGGTCTAAGAAAGTGATTTAAGGAGTATAAATGAAAAGCATTAAAGGCATGAGGAAGTGATTTACGGCAAGTGAAAAATGAGAAATGTTTCCAATTTCTTTCCTTCTCACTACGCTATTGTTATATTAAGATGTGTTATATTTTATAAAGATTTCAAAAGTTCTGAGTTTTAACATTACTCAGTAGAGGTCTGATAAGCTATTACTCTAGCTCAGGTAAAGAACTTACTACTTTTATCATTATCAAAAGCTCCAAAAGTTAAATTTCCTTTGGTTGTCTTCTAACTGCAGATTTAAAAGTGCTTCTCATAGTTCTCTAGATGGACAAAAGGAGTGTTCATGCTTTTAACCAAGAAAAGAAGCTCTGTGTGTGTGTGTGTGTGTGTGTGTGTGTGTGTGTGTGTGTGTGTGTAGGGCCACAATTTTGCTATGACATAAAGGTATGAATTTAATGCTTTTTCAACAGTGTGGATTTCAGTAAAGATTACAAACAGTAGTAATACCAATATATCAAAAACTTGTATGTTTTTTGGACACTTAAAAAATTATGTAAGTTTCAGGAAATCATAACTTGGATTCATCTGTCACAAATAAATCAGCAACTCTCTCTCTCTCTCTCTCTCTCTCTCTCTCTCTCTCTCTCTCTCTCTCTCTCTCTCTCTGCTTCCTCAGTATTTCCATACTCCCATCTACCAGGACCACAAGCCTCAAAGTGTCAAATATAGACCCAAGATAAAGATGTCTCCCTAAGCTCCCAAGCTTTACCTTCTGTTCCTAGTGTATATCTGTCTCAGCAGATTTCCAATGAACTGAAGACTGCAAACTGTTCAAAATTGAAACCAGCTTGCCCTAGACCTGCTGAAAACTGATATAAACTAGATATGTCTAAGAAGATTTGCAAGCAGCACCTCCAGACAGCTCCAAAGCTGCCTACACTTTCGTAGCCACAGGTGGGCCCAGAAAATATGGTTGGCTAGGCTAGTGAAACAAATGATTCTTAGCCTGCACTCCTCTCCCATTGCTAAAACCCTAATCAGCATTCCATTATTCCTGGGTCCTGGACAAGGATACCCTAATTTCAGGGTAGGATAGACAACAGATTGTACCTCAGTTCATGATCAACAAAAAGGCTGGAAAATCAACCTCAGTACAAATGTCTAGCTCTGGTGCCTAATAGCATAGATATTTTTATTTTCGCTTTTTGTCTGAACCATATATCCAATATGTATCTTGATACTACAAGTTCAAAACAAAATTTTATCGATGATATTTCAGTGCAGAATGATCTATCTACTTTATGTTAAAAGAACGTGTGTTATTCTGACAATTAAATTGATGTTATTTAAATATGCATTTCTGATTGCTACTAAAATTAAACATATTCCTTGAAATATTATTATCTGAAATATTATTATCTATTATTAAATTTCCCTGTAACTATTTTGTATTTGTGTAGAATAGAACAATAAAAATTCCAAAACCAATATAAATAAGGACAAGAAAGAACCTTAATATAAGTGAATGAGTGGTAAGGTATAATAAAGTTACAGTCTACTTAACACTCAGGAGCTGTGTCATGCTGGTATTCACAAGATGTCAAATCAAATATTCATATCTTTAGGAAGGTAAATACTATTTTATAATTCTGGCAGATATGCTATTAAAATTTAAAAAGTATGTGTCCATATAACTTGACCTTTTCTGTATCTTTTGCAAAGTCCTGGCTAATATTAAAAAATAATTAAGAGAAATAAATGTTTTACATTTGAATAGAAGAAATGAAACTATATGTTTCACGTTACTATTATTATCTACTTGAAATCCAAAATAATCAGTACCAACCCAAAACACCCCCTTGATTTTAGTGTCATAAGGATAAATCATTGCTCTGAAAATATTACTGATGAAGGCTTTGAACTGAAAAACCTGGAAATCAGTGTTTTGTCTTTAGAATACTTATTGACACCAAACCTGAAGAGTTAGTAGAAATTCCTCTTGATAATCCACTGCTGCCATTTTTTTAATGCAGACTGTAGTTGCAGTTTGGCATGATGAAATAAAAGGAAAAAATTCTGATAAATGGAGTCAAAGAAAAACTAAATAAATGAAGCGGTATTGTCTAGCCAGCACAGCACAACTAAATATTGTCAAGGTGCATTTCTATACAAATTGATCCATAGATTCTACTTCATTCCCATGGAAATTCTTGCAAGCCATCCTGTTTACATTTAAAAACTAACATTAACATTGTACAGAAAGAAAAAGAAACACCTCAAAATAGAGAGCAACAGTATAAAGTGGGGTGAGAACACATTGGAGGGCTGGGACTGACTGATGATGGTACATATAGTATAAGATATATGTAGACTGAGTCACTGATATCACACACACACACCCAAACACACACACACACATACACACACACACACACACACACACACACACACACACACACACACACACA
>JANHMN010000015.1:50390657-50450041 GCA_030674055.1 Rhabdomys pumilio | reverse complement strand
AGGAGCAGGAGCAGGAGCAGGAGCAGGAGCAGGAGCAGGAGCAGGAGGAGCAGGAGGTTCAGGAGGAGCAGGAGCAGGAGGAGCAGGAGGAGCAGGAGGAGCAGGAGGTTCAGGAGGAGCAGGAGCAGGAGGAAGGACTGAATGAAACAGAGTGGTAAGGAATGCTATGAGAACACAGCCTAGAAAATTAACTAACGTGTAATCATGGTGACTAGTAGAGATCAGGGAGCCTGCACAGGTCTAAACTAGGTCCTCTGCATGTATATTATGGATGAGTAGCTTGGTGGTTTTGTGCAAATTCTAAAAATGAGAGGCTGTCAATGATTCTTTGGTTTACTTGTGAGACCCTTCTTCTACTCGGTTACCTCATCCAGCCATAAAGTGATGGTATGTGCCTGGTGTTATGATAGCCTGCTGTAATCGATTTATAAATTATAAACTTTCCTCCCATGTTTTTCGATCTTGCTATTGTCTATTCTTTCACTCCTTATTTCCTTTGGAATGGGAATGTTTACTCATTGCCATGGCATGTTGTAGGCTTATACTTTTCTTATTTAAATTTTATTTGAATCATAGCTAAAAAAAATTGTCTTGAATCTAAGAAGTGATCTTTAAACAACGATAAAATATTATTATAAAATGTCTTAGAAGAATATTAAAATAGACTGATTACATTTTGTTTGATGAGATCATCAGGAGCCTCTGACAGCAGTGTGGTTGAAATGTGACTGTCCTCTACATGTCCTCCCAGCTCATGTGCTAAAATGTTTGCTCAAAAACATGTGGTGTTATTTTTAGAAGTGCTAAAAATTTAAAATGTTGCCTAGCTAGAGCAAGTCTGTTTATCGGGGCAGTTCCTTTGATATTTGAAACTGGTAACTAGTCTCCTCCTCTATCTACTCTAATGCTGAGACTCTGTCTTAGTTCAAAAATAATGGAGTCAGTTTACCTGAGTTAGAAATCTTTCAAATCATTTGTCCAAAGATATCTGCCTTCCTATGATTTATGTGAGATATTTTGATTAAATAATAAAGAAATATAATACAAAACCTGCTTCCTCAAAACCACCCTCACAAAACAATTCATTGTATGTAAAAAATAAACACAAATTTAATGAGGCAAATATTTAAAACATGGAAAGAGGCAGAAAAATAAAATTCTATAAGGACATAAAAACATCAGAGTAAGAACCCACTTGAATTTAGCTCAATGCTTAGAAATATTCACAGGTGTTGTTATTTGCATGATACATTCAAGCAGAATTTATAGCAACTGAGCAGCTGTACGTAAATAGTGTCTTATAAAAAGTCTATTAAGCAATAATTGCTTTTCAATATTCATGACTTAATAAACATGGCTTCTTGCAATTTTAAGCCACTTTAGAGCTATCATTATGCAAAACTTTGACGTGTGAGAGCTGTTTATGGCAATGGTTAGAGAGAAAAGATGTGTCCAAATCTCCCCACCTCAATCTCCAGAAAGAAGAAAACATTTAACTCCATTTGGGTTTCATGAGTATTTCTGGGTATCATTTTAGCAAAACTTTAAAAATTAAATCCTATTTTATCTTCTGGACAGTTTAAATTTGAAGGGTATTATATTAACATATGCAAGAACACATTTGGAAAATATTTCTCTTGATAATATAATTTTAGTGCTGTGAATGTGTAAACATGATACAATTAAAATTGATTTTGTAAAAATTATAGGCAAATGCCAATGATTTTGGGCCAGAAACATCTGCTTAAAGTCCATCAATACACTGACCCACTTTAGCCAATCACATATACTGGTCCAATTCACAATTCTGTGAGAATGTTCAGTGGAATAGTGCAAATATGCATTGAACCAGATACATCCTTCACAAGTGCAGAATAACTTTTAAAGTGGCATTTAAGAGAAAAGGGTCACAGAATAATTTATTCTAATGTCAATTTTAATTCATGAAATATTGTATTAAAATTTGGAAACATGCACAATAACATCACTGTAGACTAGACTAACTGTAACCTTAGCTAGTCCTTCAGATTTTCAGTTCTGTGAATAAAATGGTACTTAATTTGATAAATAAATGAGAAGTTTCTATTTTTTCTCACAGCAGCAATGGCATTTAAATATTAAAAACTATTTATTTCACAAAATACTTTGAAAATTATACACATTAGTCAGTTTGAACACAAAAGAGACTTGCCTAGTTTTATATTATTGCTTCACATAAAGGTCAAGTCATTTGGAAATTATCAAGGGAGGATGGTCTTAATAGTCTTTGGACTATGTGACAGTATTGACCTTTGCTTCACAGGTCACAAGAATAGGAAGTACTGCTTTGACTCACAGAAAAGTAATTTTAAAGAGACTGTACAAAAAGCTATGATCAGCAGCTCATATCTCATCAGTTCCATGATTCTATTTTCTTTCAAAGACATAGTGCCTTAGTTTTCTATTGCTGTGACAAAACACCACGATGAAGACAACTTATAAAAGAAACTATTTTACTTGGGCTTATGCTTTCATAATGTTAAAGTCCACCATGACAGAACAAAGACATGGCATCAGGAACAAAGATGAATTTACATCTTGATCTGAAAACAAGAGACAGAAGGCATGCTGGTAATGTCACTAGCCTTTCAAAGACCTCAAAGCCTACTCCCATGATGATATATCTCCTCTAATTTCATCCTTCCAAAAACAGTTCTACGAATTCATGATCAAGTATTTAAGCATATGTCCAGTCCTCGAATAAAAACCTAATGTTCGGTATGGGTTTCCTTTTTATGACTAGTTGGTTGCAGTACAGGGGTTCCCTTAGATGATCCCCAGACATTACATGCTATTGTCACTACTCTTGATTACATTCCAGAAATTGATAGTAAGACCTTATTGCTAAAGTCACTCCATAATTTGAGTCAAAAGTCATGAAGAAATTAACTTGAGCATGGCATCAGAAACAGAAGAGAACCTACATCTTGATCTGAAAACAGGAGGCGAGAGCATGTTGGAAACGACACTAGCCTTTTGAAGACCCCAAAGGCAGAGTTCACTCCCTTAGTGACATATCTCCTCTAACTTCATCCTTCCAAAAACAGATCTATCAACTTGTGATCAAGTATTTTTACATGTGTCCTGTTCTCTAATAAAAATCCACTGTTACACATCTTGTAAAACTCATCTCCACAGGCTAGAAAACTCATCTCATTTCACAGTGCTGGAAGGTTCTATTTACACTAAGCAAAATTCTTTGTAAAATAATTTCAATCCACCAAAATGGCTGTTCTGGCAAGGGATCACATCAAAAGTCCTTTTCAGTCTCTGTGATCTGGTTTGAATAATACATCTTTAATTCCTTTAGCTGGAATATCAACATGCCATTACTGCACACCTTTAACACTGTAGAGTGAAAAATTATAAAAATAATTTTATAAAATATATACAGACTTTTTCTTTAGGCTTTTCTTTAAAGGACATGGACATTTTTCTCTGAAGCAAGCTAAAAAATGTGGACGGGCTGGTTTCGGAAACTGGAAGAGAGGAATGCAAGTCATCTAGGTGGGGCTGAGAAACTAGTAACCATGATGACAGGGCAACAGCTGACAAACTAGTAACCATGATGACAGGGCAACAACTGAGAAATAATTGAGCAAGTGACAGGGCAACAACTGAGAAATAATTGAGCAAGTGACAGGGCAACAACTGAGAAATAGTTGAGCAAGTGACAGGGCAACAACTGAGAAATAGTTGAGCAAGTGACATGGCAAGACCACATTTTTTAGAGGAATGGGTGTGCAGAATGCTTTTCACATGACCCTGAATCATTCAGGTTGGGTTCCTCTGGAATGTTCTGCTATTTTTATGTTATGTATCCTTGACAACCCCTCACCCCCCTCCCCATTCCCCTGGTTTGTGGTTTTCCCCTTTAAAAAGCCCCTCAGCTTGCTGGTCTTTTGCCAATTCAGCTCCTGCGTGAGCAAATGAATTGACCTTGGCCAGCCAACTCTCCCTAATAAACCTCTGCTGATTGCATCCAGGTACAGTGTCTTGTGATTTTTGGGTGGCTGTGACTTACTGACACTTGAATAATAGTCTCCCGAGTTTGGGGGTCTTCAACACCAATCAATGAAAATAAAGTTAGGTTGTAGAAGGAAGTACCCATATTTGAAAGTATTGTCTAATTGATGAGCTGACAAAGTAACAGAATGAGTTAGAGAGAGAATATGCCCAAACCTAATGAAATCAGAGAGGAAAGAGGTGACTTAAGAGAACATGAGAGAGTAGCCTTAGGGAGATTAAAAAACAAACAAACAAACAAAAACAAAAAAACAAACAAACAAAAAAGGCAGTTTTACAGTGACAGGTTGAAGAAAGAAAAATCTAGACACAGGTGAGGACAGAATGAGCCAGAGAATGAGAAAGAGGCAGAAGGGTAGAACAAACAAACTCCCAGTGTTAGCTTGAGGCCAAGCAGAGCAATTAAGTAAGAAGCTGAATGAAGCTATCTTCATCAGTTATGTAAAGAGTATTTTCCCTCCCACTACCACTATTATGCTTATTGATTTTGCCATTCTGAGTTATTTCTTGAAAGATATCCTAAATAGATTGTTGGATCAAAGATTGAAAAGTATAGCTTCTGATTATAACACGACTGACACTCTCTATCCCTAGTATAATAACCTAAATGCTTTTTCTTCCAAAACTCACCTGTATTAATTAAAATTTTGCCCTATATTTACTATTTAGAGGTTTTATTTTATGTGTTATCCATCATTTATCATGTTAACTTACATTAATTTGCTAAATTTCATGGCATTGAATTCTACTAATTTTACATAACTATGTAAACACCACTATGTCTTAATAGTTTAGCATTTCCAGTACTTCAAGTACTGTTTAGCACCTGTGAAGTCACTGTGAATCCTCTTGCTAGCTCTAGGCTCCCTGCACCTGTGTAAGATGTCTACATACTTCTTATGCAGAACATTCTTTACAAAAAGGCTTGTTCTTATGATCTTGTATCAGATAGTATATGCTGACAGCATGACATAAGCTAGTGTTATATGAGAAGAAGAAAACAAACTTACAAAATACCTCCAGCAGACTGCCTATAGGCACGTCTGAGTGACTTTTTAAAATTTCATTAATGATTGATTTGAGAAAGTCCAACAAACTAGAAGCCATGCAACTTCTGGGAAGTTAGTGTCCTGGGTAGTATACAAAAAGCAGGAAGAACAAGCCTTGGGGAGCAAGCAGTGTTGCTTCATGACACTTCAAGTTCAGTTCCTGATTCTAAGTTCCTGTCTTGCCTTTCTTTCCTGGCTTACTTCTGAATTGACAAGTGGACTGCAAAATGAAATAGATGCTTTCTTCCCAATTGTGTTTCTGGCTATGGCATTTATCACCAAGTCAAACTAAGAAAATTGTTCTTTGTATATAATTTATTTCATGTAGAATAATTTTGGGAAGTTTAACCTTGATTTTATGACTTTATTCTAGTTAAATTAAACATGTAC
Organism: Rhabdomys pumilio; assembly: GCA_030674055.1. NCBI lineage: Eukaryota > Metazoa > Chordata > Mammalia > Rodentia > Muridae > Rhabdomys > Rhabdomys pumilio. The sequence goes on along the minus strand of JANHMN010000015.1, from coordinate 50,444,537 downwards.
CCATGTGTGTTTACAGACAAAATTTCTGAAGTAGCATTTTCAGTGCAAAACTTCTAATTAAAATGACCAGTTCACATCATTTTTATGAAATTTTGTTTGTTTTCAGTTTTTTATTTGTTACTGTTTGTTTTGCTCCTGTTTTGCAAACATATTATTGTGTAGCTCAGGCTAGCCTTGTGTCTTTGCACTCACTCTCCTGCTTCAGCCTCATTATGCTGGGACTGCAGCTGTGCACCAGCACAACTGGTTCAATTTTTAAACTCTATTGCTGTTTTTATACATTGTAGCTACCACACAAGGACCCAACAAAAAAGAGAATTTCAGACCAATTTTGCTTATGAATATCAATGCAAAAATACTCTATAAAATTCTCACAAACCTAATCCAAGAATGATCATTCACAGTCAAGTAGGCTTCATCCCAGTGATGCAAGGTTGGTTCAATATACAAAAATCCATTAATATAATCCATTATATAAACAAATTGAAAGGAAAAAAATTGCATGATCATTTCATTCGATGCTGAAAAAACTTTCAACAAAATACAACACCCCTTCATGTTAAAAGTATTGGAGAGATCAAGAATTCGAGAACCATATCTAATCATAATAAAATCAATATACTGCAAACCAACAGCCAATATCAAATTAAATGGAGAGATATTTAAAGCAATCCCACCAAAGTCAGAGACAAGACAAGGATGCCCACTCTCCCTGTATCTATTCAGTACAGTACTCGAAGTTCCGTTCTAGCTAGAACAATGAGACATCATAGGAGATCAAGGCAATACGAATTGGCAAAGAAGAAGTCAAGGTATCATATCACTATTTGCAGATGATATGAGAGTATACATAAGCAACTCCAAAAATGCTACCAGAAAACTTCTATAGCTGATGAAAAAAAACTTCAGCGAAGTTGTTGAATATAAAATTAACTCAAACAAATACAGTGCAGTTCTAAATGCGTTGTTTTTAACATGACTATTGACTTTTTCTACTTCATGTAATCACCAGTAATTTCGTACTTATGTTAGTATTTTACCTTTTCTGTGAGTGTATTTGTACAGTATTTCATTTCTAGTGCCAACTTTCCACATTATTTTGAATTTTGAGACATTGTAATCATTCTATTCATCTCTGTAATATTTGGTTAGACAATACTCCAGGAAGTTCAACATGCAAAATTTGTATTATATTATACTCAAAATTAATATTTTCTACTTTAAATAAAGTACAGAAATGTTGTCATCATATAGTCCCCTTTACCCTCCTACTTTGGGTGTAGTTATCATTGTCTTAGAAATATGAAAATTGACACACCCAGTCAATGCATTGATATTTGCTTTTGAACAAAGTATACATTTTATTGTAATTAATTGTTTTCATTATTATCTAGAGTAGCAAGCTCCTTTTTGGAGGTTTCTGTACTCACTAGGTTTTGGTTGGTGGTCATTCTAACTCTTCTTCCTCCCCACCTCCATGTATGTCTAAACTTTTTCACGCTTGGTGTTTTCCTTTCATTTTCATATCACATGAGCTTTTTAATTTCATTGCTGCTAGTGCTCTTACTTAAGTCTACACCCCCCCTTCTTCTAGGGAACAAATTCTGAAAGTATTGTGCTTCTGTGCAAATTTCTGCATTTGTATGAAAATATGCACTATAATACACATATTTGGGGTATATAACTATATGTACACACACACTCTTTGTCTCTTTCTCTCTTTTTCTTTACACAAACATGTGTGTGCATATATGCACACACATACACATATATAGTCAATTCACAAAGGAATATGAATTAATATACTATGCTTGCCTTTTTAAAATCAAATATTGTCACTCACTCTCTTCTCCAACATAACAGTTACTGGTTTCCTCAAGATTCATAATTGGGTAACCTAGGGAGACCTCTGTATATTTTGTTGCATCTCTCAACCCAATGGCATTACATATATATTTCTGAAAGTATGCAAATAAAAATTGGTGACATTCTTATTTACTAAAACATCATTTATAACAGTGTGTTTATAAGCTTCCTTTTCTTGTTGAAAGAAGCAGTATATGACTTCAAGCACCCGACAAATTCAGAACTCTGGCTTATTGGGTTTCATTTCTCTTATTTGACTCACAAAATGATCTTAAAATAGAACACATGACTTCCTCTCCACTGTAGCATCGCTCAGCAGCCCCAACTTCAATCCCAGATACTCAGCTTTACTATTATTTATTCTCCTAGATATTACACATCTATATCCTGAATAATCAGGGCACAAGATAATTATTGTGTTATAAAATACTTTAGTGTTTATAACTCACCATATACTGTCACTTGTGCCAAGAGAATATTGTTTAATTACCCTATAAATAATACTTTCAATGCAATAATGGCATAAATATTCTCCATTCAATTTCAACCCATCATTTTATGACTTTAATATCCACAAAATTTTGTGACTCTTAAATCATACATTATTTTACAAAAGCATTCAATGTCCACATGCTCTTAAGAAAAAAAACAAAACCCTAAACTAACACCTTCTTCAATCTGAGCTGATTATCTTAACATTTAAATCTGGTTTTCCTCAGTTTCCCCAACTCAGTTACTTGCATGCCCTTTATGTAAGCTAAGAAACAAACAAAAACAAACAAACAAAAAGTCATGATGAATAAGAGGTGGAGAGATGATAGACAACACTGGCCATTCTTCCAGAGGACCAGAAGTTTATTTCCAACACCAACATGGTAGCTTACAACCAGCTGTTACTCCAGTTCTAGGTGCTCCAACACCATTTTTTATTACCCTTAAACACCAGTTATACAACAGGTGAACATATGTGCATGCAGGTAAATTATTAATAAATAAGATAAAATAATGTTGTCTTTTGTATTCTTCATTTGTCATGTTTTGAAACAAAAAAAAAGAGTGGTGCTGTCTCTTCAACATATTAATAATCCACTTTTAGTGATTTGTCTGTCAGTCCTGGATGATGTCATCATCCACTGTCTATGTGATTATTGCACCAGATTTGTAAATGTTCTCCAAGACTCAAATTTTTTTATCATCCTAGTTCTATCTCCAAAGCAGAATAATCTTTGTCATTCTTTGTTCTAATTGAAACATGCATTATATAGAAAGTTAGAAAATGTTATGTAGAGCAATCGCAAACAACAAAGGCACAAGAGCAATGCCTGAAAGATGAAACGAAGAAAAGATGGAAACCCAAATTGAGTAGGTGATATTTACATGAAGAGTTATGTGTATCCCCCACTTTATTTTTCTCTAGTACAATGTAACTTACGTGATTTCAAATTTTCCTTTCTTTGGTTTACTCTTCCTTTCTAGAACAAAAAACTTCATTTTGTTTGTTTGCTCATTAGCTTGTCAAGACAGGATTGTCTTGTATCTTTGTGTCTGTGTAGCTTTAGCTGTACTGGAACTCACTGTGCAGACCAGGCTGGCCTCAAACTCCCATACACAGCGATCTGCTTGACTCTGCCTCCCAAGTGCTGGGATTAAAGGCTTGTACCACAAATGAACACCCAGAGAATTCCATTCTTTTTTAATAAATTTCCACAAGAGGTAAATGCATAGGCATAGAATAAGGATGGGAGAGTGTTGGGAGCCGACTTTTAACAGAAAGCAGCTAGAAAGCAGCTATCCATGCCTGTAAGGCACACGTGCTAGCCACACCTCCAAGGCTTACATTAAATCCACGCCCCTACAAGGGCGTGGCAAAAGTGTATAAATACCCCAGATTTCCTTTCAATAAAAAAGACTTGAAGAGACTGGATCAGAACCTCTGTCTTATCTCCATTCCCAGCGTCTCTTCCCCTCATCCCCATTCTCTCTCCCTCTAGACCCTGACTGAGCAAGCCACAACTATTTTTGTTAAGTCTTTTGTCTCAAGCCAGGTAGAGTGGAGCCGGTTGCAACAGGAGAGGCAAAGAAACATTCTTTCTTTGAAAAATCAAATCACTCAAGATATTGGGATAAGAGAATATTGTAACACATTTTTAAAAGTTTGTCATGTTTATATTTAATAGTAACTAGATTCAACCCAAATACTTTATAATATTTGAAAGTATCTAATTGATGTTTCAGGAATAACATTAATTGTTGAGGACCGCTCTGCCTCACATTAGGCACCAAAAATGTTGTGGCCCAAGCTGCCCCACACTTGGGGAACAAAATGTCTCAGACCGCTCTGCTGTCAGTGTTTGAACCCACACTGCCAAAAGCCTTGGGGGCTAAATTGTTAGAGCCTGCACTGCCCCAAGCTTCTCCAGTCTGCAGGACTGGGTTCAACAACAGAGAGAGTGAGGACGGACTTGAAGAATGGAGACCAGACAGAGTGTGATTCGATCTCATTTATTCTTCAGTCTCTCTTCTTCTTTCTAAGTCCCTTTAATTCTCACACACCCAAGGGAAAATCCTGGGTATCTAAAACAAGATGTTATCAGAGTGTGCTCAGTTGTCATAAGCTATTGTAAGCAAGCCTTTTTTCAGGGTATATGGCTCAAGATGGCTGCAAGGGTGATAGCGGCCTTATGTCAGCTCCCCACAATTAATTAGCTTCAAGTTTCAGAATTGTTTATTTCACAACTGCTTTGCTCTTTTCTGTTTATCTGGTTCTTATTAATAAAGCAAGAAATATAGAGAAAAAGATAATGAATGATTAACAATAACAAACATAAATTAGAAAATAGAGCTTATGACTTTTTTCAATTAATGCTTGTGAGGGAAATGGAGAAAAAGATAACAATGGAAGCAAATTTTCAAAAACTTGGAATATTAAGGATGGAGAAAATATTAAAGCATCATAATTAGAGAAAAAATACGAAACAGAATGTTAACTTCAAAATATAACTTTAACTTTTACCTTCTATTAAAATATAATTATATTATTCATTGTCATCAGTATTATTTTATGCATATTACATATTCCTATTTTAGATATAATATATAAAATAATAATAAAAAGCAGTGAGAAAACAAACAATTTAATTAAAGAAATAGGCACAGAAATATTAAAAGTTTTTCATTTCCTCTTCGTGATTATTTTCAAAATGAAACACAATAAAAGGATATTAGACTAATAATTGAAACATTTTAGTCCAATTATGTCTAATGGTTTTGGAACAATTTCATAATGCTGCCCCTAGAGTAAAAACCAATATATAAAATTTTTTATTGTTTTAGTTATGAAAGTAGAATGTACTCATTATAATAACATCAAACAATGCAGAAAAGCATGATTTGAAAAGCAACAACATCCCTTGATAACTCAAGGATTATTGCTTTAACAATTCTGTTTTTATTGTCTCATTTTTATTAGGCTTTAACATCATAGCAAGGCTTTGTGTGGGTTGACAGGAAGAATTCAAAGGTAAAAAAGACAAAGAGATTAATAGACTTTAGCAGATGGTAGTGATTCTTCATCTAATCACAAGACTACATGGAGGGTCATAACTTTCTGTGAGACAGAGAAGAGGCAAAATTAACTTCAGGTGGGAAACATCATAAAAAATGCCACTGAATATAAAGTATTTGGAATTTACCCTAAGGGATAGATATATGTGTCTGTGATCTCAGAATATTCATTACCCTAGAAGAGAAAATGTTCACAGCTGTGACAGGATCTGATAGTGAAGTTACAACTATTCAAATAATGCCATAGGAATAAAAGCACATCACCAGAAAGTCTGTCTCTTTCACTGAGTATAAAAATTACATTGGAATGATAAAAACAACGACTAAAACAAAACACATCCCACTCAGTCTTGTCAGATCAGTTAAAATGATGTCTATGGTAAGAGAGTAACATCTTGTGTTTGTGTATGGAACAGGGTCACCAGAGAGTGGGAGTATTCATTCTCAAGAGAAATGGATATAAAACAATTAGGGTTGGTAGGAGTAGAAACTCTGTTCAGAAGAAGATTATAGAGGCAAAGCATGGAATAGTTTCAATGAATTTGGCTATGGTATTTTAGACATGAAGACTATGAGGTTATTAAATCCATCAAAGCTTGTAGTATTAGAAAATAAATAGTATTGATCCAAAAAGGAAGGAAATTATCAACCATAAGTGTAGTGTTTGACATTTGGTAAAGTAAAGAAAGTATCCAGTAGATTTCTGACTTTTTAAAGCGGAAAACTTACATCACTAGAGAACAATTATTTTGTAATAGTGATATCAGTCACAATGAAGTACTAAGTGGTATACTCATTTTTACATGCTTAAATGCACACAGAAACTCTAAGACTGTTTATCCATTTAAACAGATTTAGTTAATAATGTAATAATCAAATGTTGGCTACCAAATCGTTCATATTCAATTTAAACTTAATATCTGAGGTTTTTCTAGATTTCCGTGGTTGAAAATCTTTTAGCATAAGTTTTTAAAATTGAATATGTGCATTTTAAATTTGATGTGTACAGTTCATTTCTAGCATTTTTTTATTGAATGAGTCAAATATTGCTTATTTATCTATATTTGTTAGTTTATACTTTATGGATATTTAAGGACTGATTTTTAAGGATGGATATTTAAGGACTATTTGCTCTTCCAACAGAGAATGGCTCACATTTATAAATTAACATGATTGCATGTTCCTGTGAATGGAGGATTTTTCCATTTTTAACTATTAGAGGTATATGCATTCATTATCAACACAAGTCTATGGCACTCTACAACTAGGCATAATTTTGCATATGTAAAAGGGAAAGATCCACTTACTGGCATATTGCATGATCCTGATCAAGGATTTAATATGGGGAAGTGGGCAGGTTTGTGTTTTTTCTGCAGGATGCTGAAGGAGCATAGTGGCTGCCAGAGAGAAGGTGAGACACGCTGATGCCAAGACAAAGAATGATGCTGATCTGTGAGCCTACTCAATGCCCTGACAATGGTGACTGGGAGGCTGTATTGGACATATGTTCCCAACACAACTTTGCTTCCCTATACCCTAGATGAGGCAAGCTGCCTTGCCTCAAGTTTTTAGACCTTGTGGAACAGAGAATAAAAAAGAGAAGTTATAATGACTCTTATACTATTAAGTGTGACCAGTTATTCAAACTCAATCACTGATTGGTATAGAAATCAATCCAATAATGGAAATGACAGACTTCATTTGGAAGGCTGAATCTGGACATTTTCAGAGACATATTTGGAGGTTAGCTGCAGCTCTCTATGATGTTATGTAGAAAGAAATAAAGTTGGGACAGGATCTGGATTTCAAACAAGTGTTAGTACATGTGTTAAGACTCTTTTAATTGTCAAGTTAAAATTGCTTTTGTTTCTTCTACAGTATTTAATGTAAGTTGCATTGGTTGTACACTTTCTAATTGTGTGAGTGTGTTGTAACCTGGTATGTCTGTTATGGAGGTCTATCAACCAGCTTTTGTTTTATTGCCCTGATTATCACAGAATCTTGGTATTCTGAAAAAAGCTTGCAAATACTGTAAGTACTGAAGAAGTAAGTTTTAGGCTTTAAGCAGAAGCAAGAGGGTAGTGGACTTGAATACCGCTTGTATAACAGCTTTAATTGCATTAATTGCTACTACCACTGCTTCTGCAATTGCTTTGACACAAGAAGTTAAGACAGCTACTTCTGTTAATCATTTAGCAAAGAAAAAAAAGAAAGAAAAAGAAAAAAAGAAGAAAGAAAGAAAGAAATGTTACTAATGTGTTGAATAAACAAGAGGATTTAGATAGGCATTTGAAACAATGGATTGATGTTCTTTATCCTATTCAAATAACTGGAAGGAGGTTTAGATATTAAGAGTAAGGAACCATCTCGAGTGTCATGCCAAATACCAATTGATTTGTGTTAATTCTAAAATTTACAGAGGTAGTCATTATAAATAGGAAAAAGTTAAGACACTTGCAGAGAATTAGGTATAATTCTAACACCTCTCTGGATGTTTTAACTTTGCATAATGAGATCATGCTTTTAAGCCTGCTGCTCTGCTGAGTGTTGATATGGCAGATAATGTTGATAAAATTACCCATGGTCTGAGGTCAAATTTTCTATTTTGTTCAAGTTTCAAGAATGATCATGCTTGCCCTTTTTGTCCTAGTAATACTTTTATTCCAGCCCATCATGTAAAAGCTTGTCTTTAACAATATCAACATGTTGACAGCCAAAGTACATAGCTTGAAACTGAATATAGACTCCAGACAGAGTTATTAAATTAACAGGCTGGTAAGCCAAGGACAGGTAAGATTCTGCACAGAGTCTTAACACCCTAAGACAGAAGTGTATTGCTTTTGATAATGCATACTCCATGACAGGTAAGGAAGGCATTATTGTCAGAATGACCTAAGACAGGCTCACTCTTGTTTATGAAGTAAAAATCAGAGAGATGCAGAGAGCTTTCGGGGCTGCTTGGTAAGAATCTGACTTGGGCCAAGGACAAGGAAATAGGCTGCTTGGAAGGAATATGACATTGGTCAAAGACAAGTGAGTTGGCTTCAGGCAGAAATCTGAAATTAGGCAAGAACAAAAAAGTAATTTCAGGCAGGAATCTCAATATTAGGCTAGAACAAGGAAGTAGGCTTCAGACATGAAAATGACTTTGGGCTAGGACAGAGAAGTAGGCTCAGATATTTTGGTCATCATTAAAAACCCTTAGAAACAGTGATCACACGCTAGTGATCATGGAACTTTATTGTCTTGCTTGCTGTTTGACTATTTGTGTTTATTTTTCCTTGACTATTTGTATTTATTGTATCGCTAGTTCCTCAACCTAGAACTGACCTTAATACTTGCATGTAATTAAAATGGTATAAAAGCAAAAAGAAGGAGGGTGAATGGGATAGGGGGTTTCTAGAGAGGGAAAATGGGGAAAGGAGATGACATCTGAAATGTAAATAAATAAAATATCCAATTAAAAAAAAGAAAAAAATCTATCATTACATAGTAAGGTGTTTTCTGTTTTATGAACCTTTTTCTGTTCCTTTTTAGATTTTCTTCATATTTGAATTGTTTTGTGATTGTATCAATATATTTTTGCAAAATGCTCTCACTGTGTCACAATACCCAAAAAAATTATCAAACAATTTACTCCAGAGAGAGAGACAGAGACAAAGACAGAGATGAGAGAGACAATGACAAAGAGAAAGAGAAAATTTAAGTACTCCTAAATTTCTTCTATCACATTGGAATATTATAAGGAAAAAATTTCACATTTAATTGATAAAAATGGAAATATAATCCATAACCAATATAAAATATATAGCACAAACCGTAAAAAATCATTTATCATTGTTTCTTAGTTTGTATGCTAAGATGCTGAAATATAACCACTAAAATATGATCAAGAAAGTAAATGTTACCAATAGTGTATCTAGTTTCTGCACCAAATTTGACACTTTCAACAAAAAATTACAAATAAATTTTTATATAAGATTAGGAGAATATGTTCAGTCAAACTTTTGGCTTTTCAGACGAAATATTTCAGACCCTCAAGATAAAATTTCCTCTCCTTTTTAACACCTATGAAATGACTTTTTTCTATTGGTTGCTCAAATTTTTGGCCAACTTCTGTCCAAAGGCATGAATTCATGGAAGATCTTTGAGGAGCTTATCCAGCAGTATTGACATGGAGATAATGTAGTAGTTTTCTGAGTAAGAGGTGAAGTTACATTTGACTTAGGGTCAGAAGTCATGCCAATATTTCTAGCTAAGAAATACTTGAACATTCTCATCTACAGCTTCCATGTAAAAGTTTCTGCTTATCAAACACAGTAAAGCTGCTTAATTTAACAGAGTACAGTTGTGGGACTGTGACAACTGCATTGTGACAACTCCCTCAGCTAATGTCTACACATCAGCCCACTTTTCTTTTGAATGCTGCAGAAAGGGGTTTTTGTCTTGCTATTTTTCTCTGGCTCCCAGAGTCTGTCTTCATTCTGGGTTTGGGTCTCTGTTTTGCTTCAGACAAAAACAAATGCAGGGATTTCCCCAAAGAGCATCAGTGTAAGTCTGTTTTCTGTCTGTACATACAATGATGCAAGCTAGGAATGGAAGTACACTCTTATAACATCAGCACTTTTGAAGTAAAGGCAGGAGGGAAGGAAGGATTGAGAATTCAAAGATAATTTCAAATCAGTTGTTCCAAAGCCAGCCAGTTTCAACATCAACATCCTCACATCAAAAAACAAACACACAAACAAAATCCTTATGATGACTCTGGGCTTCTCTCAATAGTCTGAAATCCATCCCTATCACATGATCAACAAAGTAACAATTTTCATTTCATGTCATATTTACTGTGACATGTAAAATATGTTCAGTTGTAGGCAGTAGTACTTTGTAAAATTCTTCCTTCATTGACCCTGCTGCTTGGGTTAAACAAAGCTCAATGAATATGTAAGATATCTTATGTTCCTCTTGCTCCATGTGGAAAGTAAGATTTAGAAAATGTATACAAATGATATAATGAGTCTTTTTCAACCCTCACTCACAAATTTTGTATCTTCTTCCAGACCCTACATAATCTCAGTAAGATAAATTGGTAGGTGTTAGCTAGTATAAACTAATATGTCATTTTAATTCCTCTTGAGGGCTATTGTCTGTTTCCAGTGACTTTCGTTTGTTTAGCAATTGTATTCTGATTCTTAGACATATCAGAGAAATTCTTGTGTCAAAATTGGTACTTTAAAATAGGGAATGATGCATGCTAGACTAAATTATTGACTAAATTATACCCACCAATACAAATTTTTATTTTAAAATGAAGTTACTTGTTTACTAAGTCATGAGATCCTAACATTCAAGGATACTAACTGGGTTGGTTTCAAATTGTTCTATCAGTTTGTTCATGGAGATATCTAACTTAATAAATGACATACTTTAAATGATTGATCTCCATTTCAGCCTACTAAATGGTAGGTTCTTCTTTGTCATATTTGGCATATCTCTATATAACGAGCTATACTCTTTCCCTATGGACTAATATTGTCAAATTTTACTCCCTATACTGATTTCCTAAACTTTACAACCTCTGTGCAATTTGAAACCTTGTTCAACTCTTCATTGTGATTTCCCCCCTTTTCTATTAGTAAAGAATACTGTGTAGCAATTTTTTTAATTAGTGTTAAAAATCCACATTACGTCGAGAAATAAAACCATGAATGAACAGGTATATTGATCTTGTTTGTTGTAATGTAGATATTCTTGAAATATAAAGATTCACAACACCAGAGTGACCCAGATGGATTCTTCTTCATTCTGAGAAGTAAACATTATTTTTTATCAGCTCAAATTTTGTCCTTGAGTTATGATTGTTAGTAATAAAGCACATCAAATGAATTTTGTGTTAGCACTAAAACAATAAGGTGTTTTTAAGACCTTGAAGTAGCCAAGTAGCTCTGTATTAAAATTCATTAGCTTAAACCCCATGATTCCAAATAATTAAGATTCGTGTAAAACTGATACCTTCATTCTTTTTATTCATTAGAAAAACAAATTAAAATATGGTATTCAACATTCTGAACACAAGGTGTTGATTTTGTTTTTATAGGAAGCCCTTGGCTCCCAGTCTTTAGTTTTCAATGAAAGGACTAAACGATGAATGACCTGTGGCACAATATGCAGCTTGTATTAGTGTCCCAGAGTCAGACTTTATTGTGCCAGACTGAGAAACAAATGAGAAATAGATTCTTATTATAGTAAATGTCAAGAGTCATGGAGCGAAACGCCTTTGTTAGTGAGAGTAATTAAAATATGAATCAATGACCAAGCCATGAGTATCAAAATGGAGACAGTTTCTTTTCATCAGTATTTATTATTCTATCCTTTCAATAAAAATATAACTGAAAAGTAATAATAAACTATGAGTTTCTATGTAATTTAAAGATACTTGAACAACAGGAAGGAACTGTAAACCTTTGAAAGTATCAGCTGTGTAACTGTACTGTATTTAAGAGGAAAATTCCACCATATCCCTCCCCTCCTGGAAGAGAAAGGTCATAGAACAGCTTAGGCACCCCTCCTCTCCAGAAGAGAGAAGCTAATTAACATTCCTCAGAACACAGGGGATGGGGACTGATGGGGCAGTCAGAGCACATGGACAACACTGGCCACCTACAGAAAAAGGAAGTCCCTGCCACCTCATTCCCTAAAGACCAATCAGTTTAAAACTCGCATTATTCTGCCAATCATATTGTACTTGGCTGTTGTCTCTCTGCTACCTCTAGAAACTGTATAAATGTCTGATGAACAAGCTACAGAGATCATCTCTTCTGGATGCAGGATGGCCCCAGCATATTGGAACATTAAAATTCCTCTTGCTTTTTGCAAAGATTCTCCTCTCTGCATGGTTCACTCAGGGGGTCTCAAGTAAACCAAGGCTCACTAGAGTTTTACAGTATATCAAAACCTGAATGCTTAGAACAATTACAACTTGAAAAGTGTACCTAATCCCAATAGCCTAAAGCAACTGTGATACTTAAAATTTTATGTATATCCTCATCAAATAATTTATACTCTCCCACCAAATAGTATAGAAAACGGAAGGGTTTGAATAAGAAATATAGTATAAATTAATATACATTTAAGTATATTTAAGCAGTTGACATTATATGATAAAATGTACCTAATATGAGGGTTGGAAGCATATAAAAGTGGTTGTCAGTATATTCTACTTTTAAAGGAAAATAGAACAAGTTACAGGAAATAAAGGAAATGGAACAAAAAAATTAAAAACTAAAATTAAACAATCATCCAATACATGGATATTTCTATTAGAGGGGTTGCTTTTTCTTTGGGTTTTGAGATATTTCATTATATATCCCATGCTGGCTTCCAACTCCTACTCTTCATACCCTGGCCTGTCAAGTGCTGAGATTGAAGTCCTGTGTCACTATATTTGGCTGAATAATATTATCATATATATTTGAAAAGTGTCATTAGTAATCTACATATTTATTAACATGAATTTACTTGCTATATTTTGCAAATCATGCTGGGGATGAGCATACAAATTATGGACAGGAGCCTTAAAATATGAATGGTAATCTCTTTCCTTTCTGAACTTTCATAATTACCTTCAACAAATGAAAGAACATTAAAGATGAAAATGATTTCAGCTCTAATAGTTTTATTATAGAAACACTGTTGAATTTAAATGAGCTAGACAATTCTTTTGTGTTGTTGTTCTAGTTTCTAAGGAGTGCTGTTAAATATTATCTTTTGCACAGGACACGATACAGCGTTTTGAATGAGAATTGCCCTCATAAGCTCATATGTTTGTATGGTTGGTCCCTAGTTAGTAGAAATGTTTGGGGAAGATTAAAAGGGGTCTCATTGCTAAAGAAGATGTGGTCTTGTTGGAGGAGGTGAGTAACTGGGGGTGGGTTTTGAGATTTCAAAACCCCAGCAGGACCCAACATCCACCCTCATCCCTCCCCTCCGCCTACTGCTTGTGGATCAGGAAATAAAGAAAGTCTATGTAAGCAAGTAGTCAATGAAAGTTTTTTTGTAAGAGGTGCCATTGTTATACTGTCTTACAGCAATAGAACAGTAAGACACATAGTCATCATGATTATAAACTCATTGAATTTGTGGTTTCTTACAGGATAACTACATAATATCAAGATCAAAATTGTTAAAGAATTTTATTATAGAATCTCCAGGCTTTATTCCTCCTTAGTGGGCTACTGACAGTTAAATTCTGGTAGGGGAAAAAGAATCATTTTTTTTCTGAGGATATGGCCATGAGTAGCTTTCTCTCCAATGTCCCATTGGATTGCCTGACAAACATACATATACAGGCAACAGTAATTTAAGTTAATAGTTAGTTTTTTTTCTTTTTTCTTTTTTCTTTTTTCTTTTTTCTTTTTTCTTTTTTCCTTTTTAATGCAGACATGAATTTAGGAAGAAAGTTTTGAGCCAATGAAGTAGGAGTTGAATGTAGAAAAATGCAGTTGGTATACAATCATGTACCACTGTATACATGTATGGAATTGTTTTAAAAAGGAAAATAGAAGAAATATAAAATCGGTTACTTATTAGAGTAATACTATTTATGTTACCAACAAATCTGTAATAACCCAAGTGCTACATAGAATACTTAGATTTGCTGTTGTTCTGACTTATGTGGAAGAGCAAACTGCAAAATAGCAATCATGAATTCCCAGTTACCACCACACAGACTTTTCTTATTGCTTTTGTGTCTGTCTTCATCTTTTTCCATCTCAAGTGCAAACTTGTGACAGTAGGAAAATTGCTGCTTTTGTTGATATAAAGCTGAGTTTGCTCTGCTTTCAATTCAGAAGAGTAGTTTCCCCAGCATTCTGTTTAGAATCACAGAAATGTCCTGATAAGCCCTTAGAAACAGTGATCACAAGAGTGTTCACAGAATTTTGTGTATTGCCTTGCTTGTTCTTTGACTATTGTGTTTATTGTCTTGCTTGTTCCTTGACAATTTGCACCTATTGTATTGCTAGTTCCTCAACCTAGAACTGACCTTAATACTTGTATGTAATTAAAATGGTATAAAAGCAAAAAGGAGGAGGGGGAATGAGATAGGGGGTTTCTACATAGGGGAAATGGGGAAAGGGAATAGCATCTGAAATGTAAATAAATAAAATATCCAAGAAAAAAGAAAAATGAAAATAAAAGAGAAAAAGAAATGTTGGTTTTACTTTGAGAATCCCTTGTATACCTTTTTGTTGCCATTACTTTTTTATGACAATGCAACCATTATATATTACTGTTCTCCTTTTCAGGGCATAGAGTATTTTTGGACATTAATTGATCCGTTTGTTGTATTTCACCAAATTTGTAAAATGGTTGCCTGTATTAATTTAAATGTCTTATTCTGACAGTCACTCTGTTTTCTGAAATGACCTTATTCATTAAAGTTGTAATATGTTCACAGTAATACTGAGTAGAAGATACAGAGCTCTTATGTAAGTCTACATGTATGTAGCCCCTCTGTAATCAGCATCCCCAGCAGGCTGGTGTGTTTGTTTTCACAGATTTAAAACTTCACAGTAAAGCGAGCTCCATGAATTGTACTAATGATCATTCATTGTGGATGCTCAAGGTCCTGTGGAATTTATACACATGCACATTAGCAAGCCATCTTTACTATGCTATCAGGTTATTACATTGAACATCCTCAGACCCTCATGTCCTCCTTGTTTATACTAGCAATTGCCAATCTTATCATAAGTATAGTTTTATATTTTCCAGTATGTCTGATCAGAGGAATTATACATCATTTGCTTCCACAGTTTATTTTGTAATGTGCATTATATTTCCTCTGTGTCTGTTCAGTCTCTCTCTCTCTTTCTCTCTCTCTCTCTCTCTCTCTCTCTCTCTCTCTCTCTCTCTGTCTTTCTCTCTCTCTTTCTCTCCCTCTCTCTCCCTCTCTCTCTCCTCTATTCTGTAGAAAACACAGATTAAATGAATTTCAGTTTTCACTGTAAGAATTTTTTAAAATGACAGATTTGTGTCACTTATTAGTGAGAATATGTTCACCAAATACCCAATTAATTTTAACTTTCATTAGTCATCACTTCAAATAAAATTGTTATTTTTTGTAAAAGGTGAAGAGTTTAGCTTATTAGACTAGCATACAGGCATTGTGTCTTATGATAGTCGTTTTTATAGCAGGTATCCACAAGAAAATTTATATAAATATTTCTGATTTTATCATGCAGATTAAGACATACAAAGAGTTGGGACAATAAAATCTTAATTTTACAGCTTATTCAAAATTAAAACTCATTTTATAGTGAATAATAAAGTAGCCACAGACATGGTTTGTTTCCACTCTATGTTTGTGCTTAAGTACTAGAAACCTAAATCACTACGTCTTAAAACATCATCATAAATTATAAAACACTGAAAACTTAGCTATACAATATTTAATGTATACTTGTTTCTACTAAATCACTGTAACTTTTTCAGTATCCTTGAAAATTCTTTAAGAATCCCAGGAAATCATAAATTATACTTTACGGATATTTTCAACATGCTAAGTTTAGCCTATTTTCCACAGCTTGACATATTCAAAGTGTCTATTGACCACAGAGAGGTTCTATGACTTATTGAAATTTTTTCCTTTCAATATCCTGCAAACCCCAGAATCTCTACTCAACTGACTATCTCCTGAGTAAGGTACAGATGGCTCTAACAGTATGTAAGTTACATATCTAGCCAAAGATAAAGGACTCTCCTATGTAGATTTATGAAATGTCTGCTCTCTGTAGCTCTCTTTTGCCTATTATATTTATATAAAAACTAAGCACATAAATAGCATTACATTGTAAACTTGGGACTCTAAGTCCTTCTAGTTTTTAACTTTTTTGTCTGGTTTTCTGATGCCCACAGAAAAATATCAACTGTGCTCCATTTTAGAAGTTTCATAATCACCCAAACTTTGTTGTCTGACATCTACAAGCAGTATGTTATATATTTTGTAAACTTTATGTCAATTCGTGATAGGATAACTATTCTCATTCCATTCACACTGCCAAAAGCTGTCTACACTTTTATATAAATTCAAATTTTATGTATTATTATTGTGCAAACTTCATGTTTGTATTTGTCTTTACCTTTTACTTCTTATAGGATGCAAGCACCAATACACTACCTTGCCATGCAAGTAACTAAATCTAGAAAAAGATTTCAAAAATTTGTGCACTATAGTAGTTGAAAAATTATGAGTTATATAAGCTTAAACTATTAGAAAATATTTCAATATTATTGTTGTCGTCAAGATTCCAATTTTATAATTTAATAAATTACTGAATATTTGCTGTAACCCTTCATCAAACAAGCTTCTCTTTGAGGTAAAATGTGACTATTCCAAAGACCCACAGTTGGTAAAAATTCAGAGATCACATGACTATGACATGTCCAATGCTAACTGATATATCCCTACATCATCTTTATACTGAAGGAGCTTGGAAAGTATTGAAAGAAGCAGCAGAAAGATTGTAAGAGCTAGAGGACACCTCCCACACAATAATGTGTTCTGGACAATGCAGGGAAGCTACAAGCATGAAACATCCACAGAATGTTTGTACAAATAAGACTGGCATAATAGGAATACCAATCAACATGTCAACATGGATGCTCAGAAAAAAAGAATCAGTTTTCTTCAGGGACAAGAACACTGATAGGTGATTGACTCTCACTAATCAGTTTTAAAGACATGCACATATGAACAACATTAAATGTTGGCTAAATGAAATATATACATGGTATATTTAATATTTAATTATATATATTGTTTATATCAATAATAATTACATTAGATGTCTTGAATCTGAGAAGGAATTGGGAACATAGGGAGAGTGGAGAGAAGAGAAGAATGGATATAAATTATATCAATACAATATTGATAATTAAAACTTTTTAAAAGTAATAAATAAATAAACAAACAAACAAATAAATAAAAAGTTAACGTCTGCCTTGGACAACCTACAGAGGTAAGTTGAGAGCAGTCCTTTGACCTCCATTGCCTATGTTTGTCCAGACTCTTCACTCTTCAGTCCTGAGAAGCGTTGTCTGTTGTCTACTCCTCATTCAAAAATTTCCTGCTTTCCAGAAGAAATTTTCTGGGGTTTGAAGAATAACCAGGTTAGGATCCTGCTCCACCAGTTCCATCCCAGTAGGAATCTCCTACCATCCCAGTTGGGAGGTCCAACAGGAATACTGAGACAAGCTAGGTTGATTTCATGACAGACTTCAAATTGGCATTTCAGGAGACTAGGCCTAAATCACTGTTTCCAAGAACTGGGCAAGTTCAGGCAAGTCCAAGCCCCAGGAGCGGACCAGACACCTGGCCTGAGGCAATGACAATGGGTCAGCTGCAGTTTCCAGACCTCCTTAGCAAGTTTCCACCCCCCTACTCTTGCTCCAGGCCGCAGCAATGGTTCTGGAATATTCCTAGAGACAGATCCAAGATTAAGATAAAGGTCACCTACCCCTCTGTAGAATTGTTCTAATGTGCTTTAAGTCAGGTCTGTGAGCCCACTTTAGGGTCTCTCAGTCTTTGTAGATGATATACCCTAGCATGCTGGACGTTACAATACAACCTGCAGAGTGGGCTCTAACGGAGGCACAGCCAGCAGAGATGCATAATCTGACCTCCATTGTCTGGCCCCTCCCCTTACCTTCCCCAAAATTCCTGCTGCTATCAGGATCATACAGCCAACTCTAGGTGAACGCTGCTGCCTAAAGCATAGCTTAAGAACACAATCAACAATATGCAAGTCAATATGACAGGACCAGAGACCAGCTATTCTGCTACAACAAATCCTGGATAAGCACAAGGAGAAGATCTTAAATTCAATCTAATAAAGATGATAGAGGCCTTTAAAGAGGACATGAACAAATTCCTTAAGGAATTACAGAAAAAGACATGCTACCAGGTAGAGGCACTAAAGGAAGAAGCTAATAAATATAAAGAAATACAGAAAAATATAAACAGGTGAAGGCTATGAATACAACTGTTCAAGTTCTGAAAAGGAAATGAAATCAATAAAGAAAGTAAAACCTGAGGCAATTCTGAAGATGAAAAATCTAGGAAAGGAAACAGTAACTACGGACTTAAGCATTACAAACAGAATACAGGAGAAGGAAGAGAGAATCTTGGGTATAGAAGATATGATAGAATAAATCAAAGAAAATGCAAAATCTAAACAATCACGACACAAAACACTTGGCAAATTTGGGATAGTGTGAAAAGACCAAAACTAAGAATAATAGGAATAAAAGAAAAATAGTCAAAGGCCAAGAAAACATCTTCAAAAAACAAAATCATACAAAAAAATTATCGTAACCTATAGAAAGCAATGGTTATCAATGTACAAGAAGCTTACAGAACATCAGTCAGATTACACCATAAAAGAAAATTCTTCTGCTGTATAATAATCAAAACACTAAATACACAGAACAAAGAAAGAATTTAAGAAGCAACAAGAAAAAATGACCGAGTAACATAGAAAGGCAGACCTATCAAAATTTCTCAGTTGCAGATCTAAAAGCTAGAAGAACCTCGGCAGAAGTGTTACAGACCCAAAGAGACCACAGATGTCAGCCCAAACTACTATACCCAGCAAAACTTCCAATCACCATAGTTGGAGAAAGCAAGATATTCCACGACAAAACCAAATCTAAATACTCTCTTTCCACTAACACAGCCTTACACAGGATACTAGGGAAAAAAATCAAACAAAACAAAGTGAAAAATACCTCTAACCCAATGAGAACACAATAAATAAATAATTACACATCCTTAAAATGCCATAGAAGGGAATAGCACACAAAACACACACTCAATAACCACCAGCATCAAAATAAAAGGAAGTATCAATCATTGGTCATTAATATCTCTCAATATCAATGGACTCAGTTCCCCAGTAAAGAGACACTGGCTAACAGAATGAATGTGTAAACAGAATCCATCATCCTTTTCCATATAAGAAATACATCTCACCCAAGTATAGGTTAACCATGCTATAATCAACCGACCCAAAGAAACAAAATAACAAGAAAGGCCTAAGGGAAGATGGTTGAATCTTTCTCAGAAGGGCAAACATAATAAACCAATGGCAAGAGGGAATTGTGTGGATGAGGGATGGGAGGGCAGAGGAGGGGAGATGGGGCATAATCATATGTAGGGAGAGCAAGGGAGATAGAAGGGAGATCAGTGGTGGGTGGGCAATCTCTAGAACATGCCAGAGACCTGGGAAGAGAAGAGGCCCCAGAGGGTATATGGGAGTGACTCTAGCTAACTCTTAACAGTGGGGGATATGGATCCTGAAGTGGCCATTTCCTGTAGCCAGGTATAACTCCCAGTAGAGGGATAAGGATAGCAACCCCAACACATACCTTCAACCCAAAATTTGTCCTTCCTATATGATATACAGAAAATGAAAAGAAAAAATACAGCAAAGACTGAGAGAATGGCCAAACCATGACTTCCACAAGTTAAGACCTGCCCTACAGGCAGAAACCAATCCTTGAAACTATTAATGCACTATGTTATGCTTGCAGAGAGGAACCAAACATAACTGTCCTCTGAGAGGTTCCATCCAGCAGCCAATGGAAAGAAATGCAGAGACTCAAACCCACACATTAGGTAGACATAGTGAGATTGAAGGAAGAGTTAGGAGATGAATTGAGGAACCAGAAGACAGGGAATCTATGGGAAGGCCAAGAGAATCAACTAACATTAACCCTCGGTGGGGAGCTCCCAGAGACTCAATTACCAACCAAAGAAAGCACAGGCTGGACCTAGGCCCCCTGTACTTATGTAGCAGATGAGCAGCTTGGTCTTCGTATGTGTTCCCCAACAACTGGAACAGGGACTGTCCCTGAGTCTCTTGCCTGCCTGCCTGCCTGCCTGTCTGCCTGCCTGTGGAACCTGCTCTCCTAAATGAACCACCTTGTCTGGTCTCAGTATGAAAGGATATCCTTATTCCTGCTGTTACCTGATGTATGGGGTGGGGGGCAGGGGTTAGTGGAGTAGTCACACCCAGAGTGGACTTCCTCTTCTCCAAAGAGATGGATAAAGTAGAATGAGGTGTAAGGAGATACTGAAAAGAGAGGAAGAGCTGATATTGAAATGTACAGTGAATAAATTAATTAATTAATTAAAATAATAAAAGTTAAAAATAAATACCTTTGAATATATCATGGGCAATTCATTGCCAGACATCATACATTATTGTCTGATTTTACAAAGAAATTTTTGATATTTCCATAGAACATGACAAGAAGACAGTCAACAATATTTCTTCTCATGCATCCATTTTTTTTCTGGATAGCTTCTCGTGAGGCTTGTATGCGTCTGTTTCAGTTGTACTTGGAAGTATCTAGCTTCTAAGTCACACTTTCTTATCACAGCAAACAGAGATTTTGCTTTAAAAGTTTTTGACTAGTGAAGAGAGCAGCCATCAAGTAAACAAATGTTTTCAATAAGTTTTGGGGGGATTATTTGATTTTCTTTATTTATATTTACTTTTATATTTAAACTGCCTCTCTTTTTTTTCTTCTCCTTTAATTGTGTAATTGCTACCAAGTATGGATACATGCTTCTCTTTTTACTCACAATTTACTGAAACAGATATTTTAAAGTATCTACTGAAAATATCTGCCCATGTATATGAAATATGTGCATATGACATGTGTAAGTATGCATGTGTTCATGTTTATTTGTATGAATATATAATCTCAAGGCAAGCATGCCATTTTCCTGTCAGTATTTCTACTTTTGAGGCAGGGATGCTTTTCATGGAAGCCCAAGAAGTCATTAATAAAGCTGTGAAAATTAAGCCTATATTGCGTTGAAGGTTTCAATATATTGAATATGTCAGAGCAGAGAATACCTTCCAAAGAGAGCTGCATAAAGAGAATGGAACCAGCCTAAGAGAGAGAAGTATATTTTGGCCAAAAGAACTGGGAGGACAAAGACATTTGTCATTAGATTTGGAGTCATAGGATTCAGAGATTGAACTGCTAGTTTTGGTATGACTTTGGCCCAGTATTTCCTCACTAGTCTTCCATTATTCCCTTTCTGGAATGGTAATGTATATTCTGTGCCAATGTTGTTGGAAATGTGTAATTCTATTTTTGAGTTTACAAGTGGTAAGGTATTTTTTGGTTCTCAAAAGAGACTTTGGACTTTTAAACTAACTGTCTTGGGACTGTGAGGCATAGAGACCATTGAAGTGGGACAAAATGAATTTTGCATTATATTATGTTTATAAAATTAGATACCATGGAATGGAGTGTGGTAGTCTGAAAGAGAATGTCCACTCCATCCCAATTTGCTCATGTATTTGAATGTTTTGTGCTCAATAAGTGGAACTGTTTGGGAAGGGTTAAGTGGCAATGGCCTTGTTGGAGAAGGCGTGTTACTAATTTACTAATTGTAGACTTTGAGGTTTAACTGTCATTTCCCAGTTACCTCGTCTTCTATCTTGTGCTTGCAGCTAAGCATGTATGTTCTCAGAGTTCAGCTCTACTGTTCCACTGCCATGCTAGGCCTTCCTGTTGCCATGTTTTGTGCCATAATGGCCAAGAAGTCAAATTCATAGAAATGTAAGACCCCCAATGAATGATTTCTTTACTAAACTGCTTTGGTAATTGCATCGCTAAGCAATTGAAATTGACTATATATAAGGCAATGCAAAGATTACTGCTGATGGGTCACTAATAAAAATGCAATGAAACACCAAGTCCAACATGGTTCAAGTTGACAACAAATGGAAATCTCAAAGAAAAATTCACATTTCCCTAATAATAAACATACATATTAATATATGTATATATGCTTATTAATAATAATATATTAACATATTATTAATATGTATATTAATATGTGTATTAATTGTGCTACCAACTTTATAACCTCATAGAGGAAGAGTTATTATATCCTCAGTATCTTTGGTATCACTTCCTGTTGAAAGAAACATCAGCAATACAAGCTGCAAATTCTGCTACACTAGCAGATTAGTGATACAAATTACTCATCAAAAGAGAAAGCCTTTAGTAGCTTCCAAAGCCCTTGCTGTATAAGGATGATTAAGTGTTCTGTACAAGACCACAAATCACAATAATGAATCTGATGAAAATCTCCAATAAGATACTTAAATGCTCCATCTGGTCTTTAACACAATGGTGTTACAGTGTTGAATGATGGCATTCTAAATAGCATATGATGACAGATTCAATAAGCTGGGTCTCAAGTCAGCTCCATTTAGACAAGTGCAACAGAAAAAGAAGTGAACAGATCAAAGGACTATCCACCACTGCTTAAACACTTTTAGGGGAAAACAAATAGAAGCAATGATTTGACACTAAAAGCCCTTAGGTTGAGCTATGTAGGACACCTTTTCACAAGTTTTTTCATAATATGGGTAATTCATGCTAACTTTTTTCCAGATGACTCTCAATATTTTCTTGAAAGTATTTATTTTTGAAAGTACTACTTAAAAGTTTTTGCATTTATCACCTATCAGCAAAGGAGATAATGGTAGTAAATATCTACTTACTATATAAGTTACATGCTACATTGAATTCATAACTTACACCTGTAACAATATAAGTATTAGCAATTGAATCAAATATATTTAAATCACAATATAATTAATAGATTACAAAATTTGTTACTTATGGAGACAACCAAAATTAAATATAATATAATGATCTGCTTCAATATACATTGTTGCCACTAGAAAATATATGTTGGTTTTTTTTTTCATGATGTTCAGTAACTTGATAAAGGAAATTTTTTTTTTGTCATAAAATAGGCTGGAAATTGCTTTACTTCTCTTCCTAGATGGGATGTCATTCAAATAGAATTTCCCTGAGTAAACTAGTAGAGATGAGTGGTTTTATCATTTATTGATTTAATTAAAATAAAAATTATGGTATAAGAGAGAAAAATGATACTATAATGAAAATAAAAGATATTTTAAGTGGCTATAGTAAACACCTTCATAGAATACATTTTTGTTACTTTTTTATTTAATTTTGTTTCATGGTGTGTGTGTGTGTGCAATATACCCTGATATATTTGTGAAGTCAAAGAACAATTTTCTTGAGTTGATTTTCTTTCTGCTATGTAGTTTCCATGAATTGAATCCAGATCATAATGCTTTATAGTGAGCATACTTACATGCTGTACAAATTCACCAACCCCAATAAAAATTTTGATGTAAGCCTTTAGGTTACCTAAAACGTATATATTTTTAATTAGTTTTAAATTTTATGTATGCATTATTTCCTCACTTCCTTTCTAATGCTTCTTTTGTCTCCCATACTCTTCCTCAATTCATGAGCTATTTTTTAAATTATTATTAGTATGTGATACTGTTCTAATTATATAGCTATATATCTACATGCTTTATGGGGTTATAATTACCTTGAAGCTGAAAACCAGAATTGTTTCCTAGTACAAGGACATCTCAATCTTAATATCTTTCCATATGGTCTTGTGTTTAGCCTCCACATAAAATAGTTAGCTTTTCCAGGAAGGAGCCCTCCAATTAACCAAAAATAAAAACAATAAAATACAATTTCTTCCTAGATATTATTCTTAGTTCACTGAATGATAATTTTGATTACCTAAGTGTAAATGTACTTTTATATGCCATGTGAAACTGTCATCTCAGAGGCTTACTGCTGTACACTCTAGCTGTCTCTGAACTCTGGCTGGCTGGTTTAACTGAGCTAATTCTGGCTCAAACTCCTCTCCAAACTGACTGATTCAATTTGGTTTCACTTTACTTCTAACTGAATTGCTTTTTTTTGTTGGTTTTTTTTTTTTTTTGTTGTTGTTGTTGTTGTTGTTGTTTTGTTTTGTTTTTGTTTTTTTGAGACATGGTTTCTCTGTGTACCCCTGGCTGTCCTGGAACTCACTCAGTAGACCAGGCTGCCCTTGAACTCAGAAATCCACCTGCCTCTGCCTCCCAAGTGCTGGGATTAAAGGCGTGTGCCACCACTGCCCGGCCTGAATTGCTCTTCTTGAAAAGACTGTCTCTGCTGAAGGAGCTGAAAGGGTTTGCAGCCCCATGAGAAGAGCAACTAACCAGAGCTCCCAGGGTCTAAACCACCAGCCTGGGAGCACATAGGAAGAGACCCATGACTCCAGCTATATATGTAGGGGAGGATGGCCTTGTTGACGTTGGTGGGAAAGGAGATCCTTGATCCCATGAAGGCTGGATGCCCAGTGTGGGGTGGGGGGTGGGATTTGAGGGTAGGGAGGTGGAAGTGTGGAGGTAGGTGGGGGCACACCCTCATAGAAGCAGGAGGAGCAGGGATGAGATAGGGAGTTCCTGGGTGGGGGGGGGAGGAATGGGGGGAGGGGATAACATCTAAAATGTAAAGAAAATATCCAATTAAAAAAACAAAAAGAGTGCCTCTGAACTCCAGGAACGGAACTGTTTTGAACTGAACTGAGCAGAACTGTATGCAATTGAATTGCACTAAATTGAACTGCTCCAGACTGAATGTCTCCATTCTGAACTTAACTACAGTGTACTGATTTCAAATTGGCCGGCTCTCTCCCTGTACTGCTCTTAAATAGCTTCTCTGTCTCATGCTCTTCTCCAGAGAGTTGGGCGTATCTTATCTCTGACTCATTCTCTCAAATCTTTTTCTGATTTGTTACTTTGTCTACCCCTCAATTAGTCACTTTAAAGCATGGCTGCTCCTTCTATTATTTTTACCTTAAAGGTGTATACTAAGGGTGTGCCTCTATTCCAGCCAGAGGAATTAAAAATGTATGTCTGCATTCTAGTGGATCACACAGACCTGTGTCTTCGGATATGATCTCTTGCAGAGCAGACATGCTTCTGGATTAAAATTCCTTTACATTTAAACCCAATATTTGGAATCACAGACAATTTCTCGGCAGTCATTCAGCAAATTCTGGGAACTATATGCCCAGAGTACAGTTCCTTTTCTGGCACCATTGCTGATTTCATTACTATCTTCTACCAAGATCATTGTAATAGGTCTTTGTCTTCCCAAAATTGATTATCATAGGCAATCTTATCAGATCTCTGGCTTAGGGGGTTAAACATATGCAGCCCTTCCTATGCTAACAATGCTATCTTCTTTCCTTATTTTAACTTCCTTCATAAAACTAAGCCTCTTTGTTCCTTTATTGTCTAGAATTATTCATGAAAATAGAGATTTGTTCAGTAGTGCTCACGGGAAAATTGGATTAGTGAGATTGTTTCTAAGTTTAGATGTTAAATTCATCCATGCAAGTCAATTTTTTTCATCACTTATTTTTCTATTTTTATACTTGATATGTTGGAAAGTTAACATGTCCTAAATCTTGGCAAATTGGCATGTGTGCTATTTAAATATATCTATTACATGTTTTTCAATTATTATAAAATTAATGTTGAACACTTACTTTTTTAGTATTTCTAAAATAAAATGAGCTGAAAACCAAAAGTACAGCAATATTTCTAACTGAAACAATCTAAGAAACAGAGCAAAATTTAAAGAAATCTCTTACTTAATTTTATAAATTGCCAATGAAGCAAGATAGCAAAAGATTACTTCCATTTGATCTTCATATATTTTTACATAAAATACTTTTCCTTATATTAATTCTTATAATATGTAAACTGATAATGTTTACATTATGAAAGTTTTTTCTGATCTTTATGACTATGGATAACTTATTTTGAAGTTGTATAGATGGAGTTAAAATTAACTCAAACTAAATTATATATAATTTCAAGTGTGAAATTTATTTAAATGAATGTAGAAAACCAAACTGCATAAACACAAGCCAACCCCGGTCAACAATAATAAAAATGTTAAAGTAGACAAGAAAAGCCTACAAGGCCTGAACACTATAAAACACTATATAAAGATCTAAAAGTAAGTTAATAATCCTGAAAGTGGGAGAAGTACTCTTCCCTGGAGAAGAGTCCACATGTTGGTTTTCCAATATGAAATGATCAGTCTGAAAACTCACATAAAAGGAACATTATATAGACTTAGGAGGTTATATTTATGAATACATATATACTTATAAGTTCACATGTACATGTAATAACAATTCATTAAAAAACAGGGGTCATGGATTTGAGATCATGAATAAATATAGGAAAAGATTTGGAGGGAGAAAAAAGGAAGTGGAGAATGATATAATTACATTATAATCTCAAAAATAAAAGAGGTAGTAAAAGTATTTAAGAAAATGTTCACTGATACTTTAAAAGCTTACAATGGTTATTGACTGGAGAACAGGTGGAACTTATAATAAAATCCACATTTGAAGAATCTCTAGGGTCATAGCACTTTTTGTGCCAATCTTTTAAATTGCAATCATGTTAAGACAAAATATGTTAGAGATATTTTGTCTATTGCTTCCATTACTACATGTTAAATGATTTAATAATAAATACTCATGTTTCCAAGTTGAAAAAAATATTTCCAAGGTCATTTGGAAGGATTTGGAATGAGATCTGTCTAAATGAATACTCTCCAGTAATACATTTAAACTCCATCTTGTAAAGTGATTGTCCCATTGATAAAAAAGCCAGAATCTGAGAGTCATTGACTTTTTTGTGGAAAGATTCCATTAGCTGGGAAGGCTGCCAACATTTTCCTTTTATGGAGGATGTAAAAGAGACTTGAATTTGAATAGCATTACATCAATTTTATCTTTCCTGGCAAAATTGCAAATGCATTTACACAAATATTTTAGATTTTTATCAGTAATATAGGCTTTTATGTATATTCTACCCATAACTCAAAAAACTTAGAAGTCTCCATTGACTCTTCTGAAACAAAGGACACATCTCTTATTATAACAGAGGAAATAAATATTGATTAAAGGTTTCAACCTTAGTCTACCATCAAAAATGTTTTAAGAAAGTTCTTTCTGATGTGGAACCAAGAAACATATTAATAGTATCAACTATGGTTATAGATCAGAAACATAGCTGAGTTCTGACATTCTGAAAACATTTTATTTAGACTCTATTATTTAATTTTCTTTCTCTGTTTTTGTTGGAGGATTCTGGAGATTTATCTCATCCCAGAAGACTGGGAAATCAGAAGCAGAAGAAGTTGATTACACATAAAGAAAACTCTAAAATGTAGCAACAAAAATACTAATTTATTTGGAAAATAAAAGATAGACTATACAAATTGAACAATGTGTAGCAATGGGAGAAGCATATGACCTCAGTTCTTAGGTTACTGATTACTCATTCTGGATATACAGCCCAGGTAAATAGGTTCGCTATCACTTGTTTGGAACTAAAATTCCTTTATAACTGAAAAGCCAATCAGGAAACAAGAACACTTAAAATTTTAATGCCCAGACCTTGTGATTCTCAGACTGATGCTTAGAATAGATTCTGCTAAATCCATGTAGTAGAAATGAATTTCTAATGACTTATTTTTATTCTCATACATTAGTGCATCTCTCAACTCTCATCAGAAGTTTCTATTTACAGGAGATGGCAATACAGAAACCAAGAAATAATCCTCGAGCTGAGGCTGAACAATGCTTAGCCCTAAACAGCCCATCTGTAAAGCACATTTGATTTCAATGAGCAGTACAGAAATATATTACCACAAGAACTGTTTTTGGTAAAATTTTTCTACTATATTGTTTTTCTTTCTGTTTTTCAAAATACATTCTAATAAGAAAACATTAACTACATTATTTCATGAACCCATGTACTTGAATTTTAAGATGGGTTGCCTATGTTATCTTCTGGAATGAAATATATAGTCAATTTCTGACTTTGTCAAATAGTATTATTGAATCAATCTAATATATATTACATTAAATATTAAGTATTTGTTTTTTACATACTCAGTGTTAAAATTCACAGCATGAGATCAAAGGTATCTCTTGATAAAAAGTGACAGATTCCTAATATGCCACTAGAAGAAACCAGGTTAAATGGAACATTAAAAGGGGTCCTTTTACCTGAATACAGAGGCTATGTCATGTGGTGTATACAATCCTTTTTTTCCTTTAAAATACTTTACAGGTTTTTGTTTTTCTCAGTTCAACACTAAGTCTTTCTTTTCTACATGATTAACTACTAATTATTAAATACATGTAATATTCTCATTAAAGTTTCATTAAAATAACCATTGTACCAATACTTATATTCTAGAGGAGAATTATTTATCTTTATAATCAATGATATAATTTTTAATTTATGAGATAGCTTTTATAACTTAAGTGAATTACATTCAGAAAAAAGCAGGTAATTTATATAGAGGAGACATTAAGAATGTTGCCTGAAATTGTTCAAATAATCAAAAAGATATTTCTTAGGTTCTAGACTAGCCTTGAGGATAATATTTATTGTGATCAACAATTTCCTTTTAGTTATATGTATTACAATTTATTTAATTCAAAAGAGGTACCTTGAACCCCAACTCCCTTCAAACAAGTTCTAAAGATTCTTTAAAATTAAGAATAGAGGAAGCCCTCACAAGAAGAAATGAACATAGAAACAAACAACAAAATAAAAGATTCTTTCAAAATGCTTGCAAATTGAATCTGGCCAAACTAAAAGAAAACAAGTGAAATCTCCCAACCTACCATACTAAAACATCACCATGCGTAGACATCAACTTTTATATTTAAATGGAATGACATATATTATCTATCTATCTATCTATCTATCTATCTATCTATCATCTATCTATCATCTATCTCCTCCTCCTCCTCCTCCTCCTCCTCCTCCTCCTCCTCCTCCTCCTCCTCCTCCTCCTCCTCCTCCTTCTTCTTCTTCTTCTTCTTCTTCTTCTTCTTCTTCTTCTTCTTCTTCCTCCTCTTCCTCTTTCTTTTTGCCCCTATCTTATTGCTCCTCCCTCAATTTCTCCAAATTTATTCATTTGACTTATCTAGTAGGCAGTGTGCCTCACTTACCAGATACACTTTATGTAGTGCTATATCTTAGCAGTCCCCTGCATCAGTCATTAGCATGTACCCCAAGAGTTCTTGTTCTGACTGCCTCTCTGGACACATTAAAATTTTCACTCTTATTATCACATGAAATGAAAAATTCAAAATAAAACATGTTTCCATTGCTTTTTAAATCACACTCCTTCTACAATTTAACTCTTCAGCAACAGTTAAAACCCTTATGTTACTTAAAATTTATAAAATTTGACCACTGCATAGATACTAGACTTGATATTCTTCCATCTTTCAGTGTCCTTTTTAAAAAATGGGCACTTTGCAAATTTATCTCTCAAGTTTTATTCTGCTCCTTGTGCTTGTATCATAGTTCCCTAGCACGTGACTCTTTTCATTCAGGGTATTTCTTCCATACTATGGATTATTAGAAAGATTATTCAACCATGCTGGTACATCCTTCTGTCAGTGGGATGCATACTTGTTTGATAGTTATCAATTAATTAAAATGTTTTGTGGATCGATTACTTCTTTAATTATTATCAAAAAATAGACAAAATTGGTATTGTTCTTACAACTCCAATCTGTGTGACTTTATGAATGAGTGGCTCATTATAAATATTCTAGCTATATCTTCATTGATGGATAATATATGAACCATTAAATATAGCAGAAATTAAAGATAAGAACTAAAGACCAGGTGATGAAATGGTCAGTAAAAAAAAATCATTGGAAACTCGTGTATAAATATTTTTATTGCTTTCTCTGAAAAATACCCACATACTGCTGCATTAATTCAGAGAAAATCCAGTAGAACAAAACCTTGAATTACAGACTCTGTACTGTCTAGGACTTTTGTGGTTTGGATGTCTGGTCAGAAAAACAGTCATTAATGTAAATTACTGCTTTAAAAAGATATACCTACAAATAGTAATAGAATTTTTCAACATAAGTTTCTAGGGCACCAATAAAGAAAAGAAGAAATACAGGGTTGTATTTTAAAATTGGAAAGGACTTGCTAGTAAAACAAATTTTATAACTAGATAGTCAAATAAAGAACCTTGAGCCTAGATCAAAAGTCTATCCATGCCAGGAGACTCTTATACACTTTTAAGTGCCATTCTGAATCTCTGAAAATTTTTCTTTGGATGTTATTTTTTCAGTATCAATTTCATTTTCATGCATTTGAATATATAGAATGTATGTGCTTACTATTTAATTATCATTTTGTAACCTTGAATTTATTGATAGAATTAAAGAAAGCAGGTAGCACATATAGTTAGAAATCTGAAGATATTACACAGAACAAAATTCTTAAACTAGAGAAGAAACGATGGTTTTAGAGTCCAGAACATTATCCTGGTGCTAGGGATTTATAAAAAGAATGATAAAAATACTGGTTCTCATTATTAAATCATAAGAACAAGACAAAAAGCAGATGCTGATGTATTTCATGTCTATCAGTTAAACCAATAGATCTGAAAATTACTGAACCCAATGTCAGAAAGGAAACAACCAATGACTTCTGTTTTCTTAGTGAAAACACAGATGAGTTCATCCCCCATAAAAGAAGGTGATAATTTATAACTATTACAAATTATAAACTAGAGGCTTATAAAGAGGCTTATCAGAGAAATAGAGAGGTTGATGCAGTCATCAGACAGTGGGGATGATCCAGAAAGAATTACAATAATTCATCTACAGTAATTGTTCCTTATGGATGAAAACGATCGCGATATAGTAGAACTAGCTTTTAGTCTCAGATACATTAATGAATGCAGTGTTGTGTGTTGTAGCTTGTTTTTGCTACTTTGTGGGTTCTTCTTTTTCTTACCCTTTATCCATGCCACCCCTTGTTTCACCCCCTATAGATAAAAAAGTTAGAGTACAGAAGGGGAGACAGAGAGATCTCTGAATCTAACTTCCTTCTTCTTATATCTTCTTTGAGCACAACTACTAATAACCAGAAACCACCCCCTGAACAACCAACAGCCACACACCCCACCTCTTGGGGGCATAGCATTTATATACACTCTGAAAAGCTCCCAGAATTTTAGATGTCACAGAATCATAGAAATTCTCTGCAGCTGACAAACTACACCAATGATAGAGTACGAGGCAACTCTTAGTCAGCTACTGCAGATAATTCCAATGCAGCCCCATATCTGCACATGAGCAATTAAAACAAAAACATAGTCTCATAATATTTCTGTGTTTCTTTTAAGAAGCCCCAAATTCCAGAATTCTCACTACAGTGTGCCTCTAGAAAAGTCATGTATTATATAAGTTGACACATAATGGAATTTTAAATCTAGGTCTAAACTTAATCCACCATCACTTATTTAATAACTATATTTGTTATATAATCTGTCAAATGAAGATCCATCAAGCAACACACGGAAATATAAAAAGCCTACAAATGTCCAAGGAAATGATCTGTGATAAAGTAATTAGATATTGATATTCTTGACTTTCAGCCTTATCATCCTGCTTATTGATAAACTGTAGTTCATTCTTATATTTTTGGAAACGTATAATTAAATAACATTGACTCTGAAGAATAGAGCCTATTCATTTACATGAGCAGCCTAAATCCAAATCAATTAATTCACTAGTAAGATAGGAGAGAGTCTTCCTGAAAATATGTAAGTGATTTTTATTTTATCAATTATATGTGAACACTTAAATCTTAAGATTGATTGATTATTGGGTTATTGAGATAATACAACATGAATTCAGGTGTTAGTAATGTCTTCACAGAGATAAAATTGCACTAAGTTTAGAAAAAGAATTCCATCATCTGGACTCACATTCTATAAATATCTAGAAACTCTTCCCAGTGGTTCTTGCATCTGGTGAACTATAATTTTACAACACAGTGAAGATAAAAGCATTTTAGAGTGAGCATGTGGGTTTTGGCCAATGTCATGTTTTGAAATGCTAATCATAAAAAAACATTATCTTATACTCCTATCAGGCCCCAAGTTCTTTCTGTCACCTTTGTCCTCTACTTTTTACATGATATTACTTTATAAGAAGATTGTTACAACTCCTGAGTCACTTTTCCATTACTAATGCAGTTACCAAAAATAATTGATAGCTTCAATGCTATTTTATTAAGTCAGTAATTGCATACTACTACCTCATGTTCAAAATGTAGCTGTCTGACTGAAATAGATGCAGAAACCCACAGCCAAATATTGGATGGGAAGTTAGAGACACTTCTGGAAGAGTTTGGAAAACAACTGAGGGCAGCAAAACGGATAGGAACTCCACAAGAAGACCTACAGAACCAACTACCTTTGGGGTTCTCAGAGGATGAGCCACCAAATAAAGAGCATAGCCCCTCCCCTGCACATATATCATAGATGTGTGGCTCCATCTTCATGTGGGTCCTAACAACTGGATTGGCAGCTGTCTCTAAAACTGTTAGCTGTCTATGGAATCTTTTCCCCTGGCTGGGCTGCCTTGTCTCTCCTCAGTGAGAGAATATGCACCCAGTGCTTCAGAGACATGATGTGCCAGGTTGAAGGGATACTCAAGAGGAGGCCTCCACCCTCTAGGAGGAGAAGAGGAGGGTATTGGAGGGAGGGATTGTTTAATGGGGGGACTGGGAGGGTTTAGAAAGCAGGGTATAAAGTAAATAAATAAATTAAGTAAGTAACGAAGAAAAACGAAGCTGTCTTCACATTAGTATTTTTCATTCATAAAATGGATTGATGCTATTTATAGGATGATGTTTTATATGTTAATTCTAGTAATCAAATTTCTATTATAAATTTATTTTTGGATTTTTGACTGTTATTAACTGCAAAAGGAAGCTCCTTGGGACAAGCTTCAAAACAACTCTAGCCTTTGGATAGAAACAAAGTGCATAGAAGAAAGGTTGACTATATGACCATTTAGCACATTTTTTTGTATTAGGGTCTATAACTTCTCCAGACTGGATTTTGACCAGGTTTATATTACCAGGGATATGTGCCCACCCAGGGAGCTGGCCTCAAATGCAGTTTGGTTGTTATCACTTGTTTGCTTTGTTTTTGTTTTTTAGTGTTAGTTTTAGTTTAGTTTATTTTTGTTTGATTTTAAGCAGTTGATTACCTCACAAAGAGTTTGTATGTATGGTCCATAGAAGTGCATAGGTTTTCTGCACTGGCTACTTATATGAGATTTTCTAGTACTGTTCATGGTCTTCACTAGATACTCAACTTCAATTCCATTTTCATTACTCCATTCCTTGTATCTTAAATCACACTCATAGCTTTTCCATATAGACTCTTTAGTGAGCAAAGTCCTACTGTAATTTAACGTGTAAAAACTCATCATATGACCTTATAAAGATAACAGAGTTATTATTTTTCAGGCTTGTGGCTAAAATAATGATGGAAAAGTTAGCAGGCAAAGCTGCTAAAATACAAAGATAATGGCTAATAGAAGATTCCCAAAGGAAGACTTTCCTACTGAATAAAATTGAGATATTTTATGCCATAGATAACTGTATTTGTCTATAAGTGTTGATGCATATGAATTATGTACATATTTATATATTATATCAGAATAACAGTGTGAATAAAAATATAGTAGTAAGCAGACTGATGTTCACATAAATCTAGCATCATAGAAAATATGCATTTTCTTTTAAAAAATTATTTAATCTTTTTTTAAGTCCAGATTTTATCCTTCTCTTTGTCCACCCTCTGATATGTAAGAAGAAAGTTTTTCTAGAAATTTTAAAAAATAATATACTTTGACCCTAAGTGCCTATCACCCAGAAATATTACTGTATCTTGGACAATACATAACTAGCACATAGTTAAACTTTAATTGTGCCAAATGCTTTATCCTTTAAAAAGATGCTTTTAAAACAGAAATGTTGGCTTTATATTTTGAAAGTCATGATTAAAGTAAGATGAATTCATTAACTGAATTATAATAATGATCCTTCCAATTGCTCATAGGAAATCAGAGTATTAAACATGATAATATTAAATTCTCTGGCATGCTAAGAAATATAATTGATTACCTAGAGAGAAAAGATAAAGAAATATTCATTAGATGAAGAGATTAACCAAAACCAGAAAAAATGTAAAACACTAATTAGGTTCCTTTCTGTCCATCAAATGCCAACTGCTTTACAAATAATGGATTAAAAGAATAAGATTGAGCAAATTATGCACATTTTGTTATAGGTTGAAGATCCAAAACTGTTTTATCGACAGTTGAGCCTTCTTATCTTGTACTAATAATCCTCTTTTCTAAAATAAACGTTGCAGCTTCAGAAATGTTACTAATATATCTGTCTTTTCCTTGTCTATGTTTTTATATCTTGTATGGATCATTATGTGTTTTGTGACTACATCAAAACTATGGCTTTGCCTCTCTGCAATGGATTGCATGTATTCAAACACAGAAACAAACCACAAGCAGAGAAGAAATGATTCTATCCAGAACCATAAATATTAAAGGCCACAATTACAAGAATTAAGCCACAGGAATGACAAACTGAAAGTAAAAAAATCTTGAACTGCTTACAGTAGAGAAATTGGTCCTTTCTCCTTGGAAGATCTTTGGCATTATCAATCAAAATATACTTATTTAAATTTTGATATAGTAATCTCTCCTCTAATCATTTATAAAAAATAAACATTTATGCAAATGAACACATGGACGACTTTGGATGTAGCTCTATAGAAAGAAAATACTTAAGTAGTAATATCCATCAAGAAGATATTTCTTAAATGAAGCATTGGTTTAAAATATGTAATAAATTTCTTTATGGATTTGATGAATTGCAAATATCCAAAGAGTATTAGGTTAATATAGCAAAACCCACCAAAGTACATCTAGGGAGAGAGAAATATCATATATTGTTCCTGATCTATAAAGTAGAGTTGTGACCTTATCCACATTTAGTTTTCATTAGTGTTTAAACAACAACAAAATATGTTTACTGAGTAGTTAATATTTAGTGATATATATGCATAGCAATAAATGTTTGTAAGAACAATAAATAAAAATCCAAAAATTAAAAACACAGAAAAAAAGAGAATATGGGATATGTTGGAAAAAAGGAAAAGGAAGGGAAAATGTTGTAGCTATATTATAATATTAAATTTAAAAGTAATCAAAAGTCAACTTTACTTATATAAAATTTATTTAATATTTTCATCTGTCATTTTGTTAATCAGCAAACTCATTTTTCTAAATTTCTTCAAAATAATAATTTAAGATATTATGTTGATTAGTTATTTTTAAATTTAAACAAATTAATGTCATTTGGAAAGAGGGAAGGTAGTTAAGAAAATGCCTCTATTAGATAGGCCTATAGGAACTGTCTGTGGATCATTTTCTTGAATAATAATTGTAATGGAAGGGCT
This sequence comes from Rhabdomys pumilio, assembly GCA_030674055.1. Classification (NCBI taxonomy): domain Eukaryota; kingdom Metazoa; phylum Chordata; class Mammalia; order Rodentia; family Muridae; genus Rhabdomys; species Rhabdomys pumilio. The sequence continues at coordinate 50,408,768 of JANHMN010000015.1, read as the reverse complement.
TATATAGGCAATGCGATCCTTGGGCACATGGTTCTGGAAATTTGGGGCAATTTATTTTTAAACCTTCCTTTTCTTTTGCTTCTGTCTTAGGGTTTCCATTGCTGTGAAGAGGCACCATGACTAAGGCAACTATTATAAAGTATTACATTTAATTGGGGCTAAGTATACAGGTTCAGATATTCAGTCCATTGTCATCAGGCAGGGAGCATGGTAAACAGACATGGTGCTGGAGAAGTAGCTGAGAGTTCCACATCTTGATCAGAAGGCAGCCAGGAGAAGACTCTCTTCCAGGCAGCTAGGTGGAGGGTCTCAAAGTCCACCCCATAGCTGTCTTCAGAGTCAAAGTAAATGCTTTTGCAAAGGTAGCCATCTACATTCATTTTCTCTTTATCTTTCTTCAAAAGTTTTTACTAGAACACCAGGAAGTAGTTTTAATAGTCTTTTTATGTGTGTTTTTTTTCCTAATTTGTTTTCCCATATAATACAATGGACTTTATGCTATTTAACTGTGTCTTATATCAATATGGTGACCACCAGAAGGTATCATATCTTTCTGTTACTCATACATTATAGAGGAAGACACTTAAATAAAGAGGTTAAGCTTGTTCAACTAAAATGAAATGGGCTAGAGTGGGTGAGGATTTGGCTCCTGGCCTCCTGTTGTAAAATATTCCTCTGAGAAACTAATGTTTTGCTGTGATGAGCTAATGGGAGGGAAGGTACAGAAGAGACTAAATGTGTTACCATGGCCACAGAAAAAGAACCATGTGGAAGGTCTGCAGCTTTAATAACTGGTTCCCAGGTATCAGTTTATGAGAAAATGTTTCACAATAAGGCTAAGTGCTGCTCATTCATAATTCTGCCATTACTGTAGCTGTTTTTTATATAGAAACTTATTGTTTTTATTTCTAAATTGTCAAAATCTTAACTGATCATTTTAGAAGCATTTTAACTGTTCAAATTACATGGTATAAGTAATTCAATTTTCTTTTTATTAAGATTCTCAATTAATTAGATATTATACACCTTTGAAAATGATGTCATAAAAGAAAAAGAACACTTAGAATTTTTTGTTCAACTAAAACTGAAAAGGGGTTCAAATGTGTTAAAGTACTATACAGTAGAGAATACCTATTCAGAAGTTATTATTTAAAAGAAACAGACTACTAATTGTAAAATAATATAACTTCTAAAAACTGTTGCAGATGATGGTGCATCATAATGAGTAAAAATTGTTAAACCATGGCATCCAGTTACTGTCCAAACCTGACACTTAATTCTAACACCTCTATGAATGTTTTAACTTTGCATAGTGAGATTATGAATTTAAAGAATGTTGCTCTGCTGACATTTGATGCTGCAGATACTTCTGATAAAATTATCCATGGCTTGAGGTCAGTATTTCCATTTTTGTCAAGCTTCAAGAATGGCATATAGCTTGATCTTGCTAGCTCTTTTTGTCCTGGGAATATTTTATTCCCATCCATCATGTCAAGGCTTGTCTTTAACAACATTAACATATTGGTAGCCAAAGTACATGGCTTGAAACTGAAAATGGACGCCCAAACAGAGTTTTTAAATTAACAGGCTGGCAAGTCAAGGACAGGTAAGATTCTGCACAAAGCCTTACCAATCTAAGACAGAAGTGCATTGCTTTTGATAATGCATATTCCACGATGTGTAAGGAAGGCATTCTTGTCAGAATGACCTAAGACAGGCTCAATCTTGTTTATAAAATTTAAAAAAAAGGGGGGGGATATCAAGAGCTCTTGGGGCTGCTTGGCAAGAATCTGAAGGTGGCCCAGGACAAAGAAATGGGCTTCAGGCAGGATTCTAAATCTTAGGCTAGAACAAAGTAGTAATTTCAGGTAGGAATCTAACTCTTAGGCTAGAACAAAGAAGTAGGCTCCAGGCATGAAAATGAAATGGGCTAAAACAGAGAAGTAGGTTCAGATATTTTGGTCATCCTGAGAAGCCCTTAGAAACAGTGGTCACATGTCTTTGTTCATTGCCTTGCTTGTTTGATTATTTGTGTTTATTGTCTTTCTTGTTATTTGACTATTTGTATCAATTATATTGCTACTTCCTCAACCTAGAACTGACCTTAATACTAGCATGTAATTAAAATGGTATAAAAGCCAAAAGTGGAAGGGGGTGTGTGACAGGGAGTTTCTGGAGGGAGGAATGGGAAAAGGGGATGACATCTGAAATGTAAATAAATAATATATCCAATAAAAAAGACTCAAAATCAATAAAATTTATCTTATTATCAAACTCCTATAACTATATTTTAGTATAATTAATTTTAAAAAAAATTATTGAGTTGTTTATACATTAAAAATAAGAAAGTCATAGATGAATACTTAAAAAAAGTAAAAAAACATATAACCATATTGACAATGAAAGTTAATTTGTAAGTATAAAAATCATCCTTATATAAATTCATCATCTATCTACCTATCATCTATTACCTCTTTAACTAATGTTGGCCAAAACATCCCAATTTTTTTTTATATATAGTGGATACAATGTAAAGAATTAATTTTTCTTTTTTCAATAAATTAAATAAATTTAAGAAGCTGCTTTTTTTTTTTGCTTGCTTGTTTTGTTTTGTTTATGTGTACAGTGCAGCTGTCTCCAGACAAACCAGAAGAGAGCATTAGATGCCATTACAGATGGTTGTGAACCACTTTGTGGTTGCTGTGAACTGAACTCAGGACTTCTGAAAGAGCAGTTGGTGCAAATTTAAGGAGTTTAAATGAGAACTTTTCACATACTAAATATAAAAGAAATATGGAATGCCAATTTATCCAGTATTTGGAGACACTTTCAATGTATTTAGATATCAGAAAAGCTATCTTTTATTTAAGTACCAAATGAAATATTTTAAAATAATTATGATTATTTTCAGTTCAGCTCAACAAATATCTCATAACTCTATTATAACTTAGACATTTTGACTGACTCTTCCTATCAAAAATATGACCAGAGTATAACAATTGGAATAAAAAGCCCCTGTTATGAAATTACTGGCACTCTGAAGAATATTGGGTCCCAACTTAAGTACAATTATAAAATATAAGTTCCCATAATAAACCATTAGCATCAAAATTTTAATGCTTGCTTTCTTTGATCGCTATTTTTTGATAACCAACATTTTAAGTAGTTTCTATAATTTTCTGTGCATTTACTTCCTAGTAGGCGAAAACCATTCATTTTCTGATTTGATTTTCTATCTCATGTTGCAAGTGAAGCTGAAACCATCGTAACTAATCTGTCCTACAATGACAGTGTCTTCTTTTCTCCTGATTTGCTGTGCTTTTTTTTTTTTTTTTTTTTGATATTGGCAGTATTGATTGACGTCCAAAACACTGATCTAGAGACTATATTAATTACATGCATTACCCAGGCATTTCAGGAGCATGAAGCACCAGGATTTCTGATTTATGGAAACAAAGAGCCCTTAGCACTCATGATCGGCAGAACTGCGACATTAGATAATGATAAAAAATGGATCACGATAACAGTGTAATAAACCATCAGAAGTTGCATTAAATCACCTACATATTTATAAAGATGTTATAATAAATATTTTCTCTATATAAAACTACTTGCTTTAATTCCTGATGATAATGATAATGGAATATTTATAAGAAAACACCGGCGTTGTGGTGCTTTGAGGAGATTTCATCACAGAATATCATATGTGAAATAACACCCACATAATATTACTTGGGTCCTGACATATTTGGACAGTTTGTATCATACTCTGTGCTGGCAGATGAGGTTAAAGCTGGCATCAAAGATAAAGTAAGCTATGCAATTGTATGATTTCTTTGATTTCAGAAGAATTATTTTTTTTCTTTTTATATCACCGAGAAAAACATTTTTGTTGTTTTAATTAATTACAAATCCAAGCCATGAACTTACAACTTAAAAATAGCAGCATGAACCCCTCTATTTTGTATGTTCATATCTTCTGGTTTGGTTAAGTCATGTACATATTCCTTTTTTCAATGTTTTAAAAATATGTATGTTTATTGCTTTCATGTATATCCTGAACTTGCTTTTAGAGACTATGTATAAAGCACATTGTAACTTTAATTCTTTCAAATCTTATTTTGAATGATGTTTCTTAAACACTTTAACCTTTTTTATCCCTCCGCCCACCAGAGGCAGTGGAATAGCAAGGACACAGGGGAAGTGGACCTGTTTAAAAAGGGATCTTTGGAGCAAATCCTACCTGCATTGTCAGTAAATCAGCAGTTCAGTTAGATTAGCACTGGGAGCACAATCCACTTGAAATATTTTACTGATACACCAATAGTCTAGTTCAGTAGAGTTGGAACAGCAAACAAGAATCAAGTGTAGTGGCCCAACCTAGCGGAGACCAGTCATCGACCTTGGCATGAGTCAGCAGAATGGACCCAGAGCAACACCAGGAAAAAAAACACCAGAAAAGTTCCCAGCTGTGCTTCTCTCAGAAAAACAAAGAGCAGTGAAAAGCAGAGACTAACAAGCAAGCATTGCACAGTTATATAAGCAAACCCAGTTCAGCCTCCTCACTGTCCTTTTTATAAATGCTTCCTCTATGGGTCCTACCTCAGCATGAGCATCTATCTGACATCAGCTGACATCACTCTGCCAATCAGCCCTAGTTGAAGAAATGGGAAGAAGCTGCACTAGAAATTTTTTGGTGCATTTCTCTCTGTGGAGGCCCCACAAGTGCAGCTCAACTATGCAGTGTAAGTCAGACCGACACATGTGCATTAGCAAAGATTCCTTCATCATGTGTCCATTCAGGTGCTTGCTTTAGCAGAACATCTTTTCTCTCATGTCTGCTTCAGCTAAACTTTCCTTCATGAGTCTACCTTAGTCTTTCATCTTTGCCATCTTCAGGAAAACACTCCTTTATGGGATTGCCCCAGCAACATACCATCAACACAACTGACTTTCCAAAGGACCCTTAAGTTTCCACTTTAGTACATAGACAGAATTTGCAGAGAATCATTCTTTTCATCTATATAACTTCAACACGGAGTGATCTTATAAATAATAATCAATTCTCTTTATTCAAAGAAAATATGAACCAGTCGGTACCTATTATTTGCCTGTACAATAGTGGAGAGGCAAAGGAGCCAACATCATAAAATATCCAGTAAACTGATGAAAGTTTGAATGTGTTAATTTATTGTGAATCCAATGAACATTTTAAAAGAAGAAGTTTGAGACCCTAAGGCAAATGAGAAGATGTTGTAAAATGTTACCTTTGGAAAGGGAATTAGGAAAAACATCTTTAAATAACAAGGCTCTCCCAACACTTGAGGCTGCAGACAGGAGGATTCATTTCTTTTTAGTGTTAGCATAAAATTATACCAATATAAAAATCTGATTAATTAATTTCTATTTCTTTGCATTCACTATTTTACCTCAGAATGTTCACATACCTCCAAATGTAAGCTGTTATCTTTTATAATAGCTGTTGTCATTGATCAGCCTGTATGCCAAAGTTCTGCTTCCTACAGGGCTGTATACGCATGCAATTTGTGCTCAAAACATGAAGACTATTAATCTTAATATCAAGTTATTATGTGGTTTTTTATTATTAATATATTGTTATGTGGAATATTGCTTAGTATTGTGTGAATTTGGACTGTATTTAGTAGTTGTTGTCAGTCAAAATACTGTACTAAATATAGCTTACATAAAACACTGAAACTTGCCAATTTAAATACTAGAGATCTTTTTCACTCCACTGGTCACTATAGGAATTACTGCTGCTACATCTCAAGGTGACTTAATAGCTTTCCCTGAGAAATATTTAGGCTTTTGTTTCTGATCGAACTTACCATGGAAAATGGATAGCAAGTTTCTTTTTATCTGTGGTCTATTAAAATTATCTTTAAAATTATTTGCTTATATATTGATTTATTGGTTTTCTGAGGGGTTGGGGTATAGGTATTTGCATGCCATTGAGCATTAGTGAAAGGCAGAAGGTGCCTTGCAAGATTCAGTTCTCTCTTTCTGTGATGTTGGTTGTGAAGACTCCAACCAAGGACACCGAGCTTAGTAATAAGTGCCTTCAGTTGCTGAGTCATCTCCCTGGGGTCATAGTTAGGTCATAACAATGAGGTAGCACGGTTATGGATAAGTTTAGATGTCAATCTCAGCAAATAGAGTTGGAATTTTACAAAGGTTCTTGAAGGCAGGAAGAAAGAGCCAGTGAGACCTTTGGAAAGCCTGAACTGTATGCCTGGAAATTTACTATGATTGGTGTAACTTGTAAAGTTCATTTTTCACTTTTATTTTAATTGATTAAAAAATAAATAAATAATTTGCTCTTATTTTAATTGATTAATATCATGTGTATATTTGTGAGCCTGATTTTTTCTATGTAGACAATGTAGATTCAGTGACTACACGTGTAAGCCAGAAAAGGGTATCAAAACCCCAGGAAATTGAGTTACTACTGTTAGCTGTCCCATATGGCCACTTAGAAACAAACCTGGTTTCACTGACAGAGCAGAAAACCCTCTTAACTACTGAGAAGTCTCTCTAGGCCCAATTCTTGCTTATAAATAAATGATTTGATCCATTCTCTGCAACATAGGTTCTGAATCTCATTTGAAAGCATTTTGACACCATTATTTAATTATTGTTCACGTCAAACTCTTTACATTTCACACATGAAATCCTAGTATTTAAAACTATGAAGAATTAAGGGTAAAACCTTCAGAAAATTCAGAAATCTTTAGGATCCTAGGAAAATAGGTCAATGTCAAAATGTCTCGACTACAGGATTTCCATTGCTTTATTTATAACAGACAACAGTCATGACTGACAGACAATATGTGCTGGTAACTCTGGTCTTTCATTTTGTGAATTTTTCTAAAACACTGGTATCATACACTTGTGATTTAAAATTTTTAAAAGCTACTCATTAATATCTGCAGCCACTATACCAATATGACATACAAATATCTCAAGGTAGACCATGAGGATTTCATATTTTTTCCCATTTGCCTTGCTTTTAAGTATCTGGCACTATAGAATTGGTATTATATAATAAAAATTTTAATTCAAGCAGAACAAATCGTATATTACTTAAACATAATAAATATTTGCATTTTGGTGGGTATATAACTTGTTTTTATTCATTAATATTCATTTTCTCCATCTCTTGATGTATTTTTTTGCTGTTGTTTTTCATCGTGGCTAGTTACATACCCTACTTACCCTACCAGTAAGCTCTGGATTAGGTCATTCTTTTATGCTTTAGTCTAGATAGGGTAATATTAACTTGTCAAGGTTGGACATAAATTCTGCTTTATACTCTTGGCAGTTATCAAATTTATGTTCCTACTTCCTCACATCTGAAGAATCTGTGGTGAGAAGCCTATGTCTTTACTACATTTGTATGTAGGTCTACTAAAGCAAACATTTTGATTTTTTTCTAAAACTATGCTTATAACAATGTTCCTTTGTTAGTTTGATTTAAAGCTAATACATAAATAAATTCACTTTTACAAAAAAGATATAAATAGGATTCCCTGATTGTATTAAGGATAATATATCTCTTGCCTTTGGTTAGTTCCACTGGGATAATGTTGACTGCTAGTCTTTAAGTCTTAGTACCATGTTGCACAGAATATTTGTAAGTGAATGACTCTTCTCAAAGTAGAACAAATCATACAGGGATAATGGGAACTATGATAATATGATGTTTATAACCCAGTCAGTGCCAGGAAATATGTCTGTTTAAAGGTATAGCAGCAAGTACGTTATCAATAGGAATGATTCTTAAAGAAAAGATTCTTTAATATTGTTCAAAATCTCCATATTATGATTTTTAAGCTTTTATCGTAAACAATCACGAACTATTTTATTCTTTAAGTATACATACTTTGTGATATACACTGAGATATGCTCATAGCTATAAACAAGAATAAGTGGTAGAAGTTAGGTTCAAACAGGACAGTGTTGATGACAATGACTTAATGACAGTTTAGGCTAAAGAAGGCAGAACTCTGAGTGCTGAACAGAGGATTGCTTTCAGGTAAACAGAATCGAAACTCAACATTCTGCAGGCATCTTTTAAGGCAGTTTTCTGCTTGTCTGAGAAGCCACTTCTTACTTTATCCACACTCAGTGGTCAACTACCTTAGGCAAAGTCCCATCCTGGTTCCCAACTAAGCCAAATAGGGACTAGAGTCCCTACTGTCACATCCTAGCTTTTCTGGCTCCTTGTCCCCTCCCACTGTTACCAATAAAACTGTCAAGGATTTTTCCTACCAAGTACTGGTCTCTATTCTCTGAAATAGCCTAGCATTTTTATCTTCCTGTCCCCCATCCCAATAAAGTATCTTTTTCTATTTTATTGTATTTTAAAGTATTTTCTATTCACAGAGTATATAATTAAGAGCTTTCACTGGACCTCACAGAGGTATGCAGATTGAAATATTGTTTACATTTGACAAAAACATAACTATTCAGATAAAATATTTTAACAGTATCTGTGCAAAGTCAGCTTTGCATAATACACTTAAAAACTAAGTAATTTCTAGTAATTCCAATTGACAACAATGCTTAACCCATTCTGAAACCATTTAAACAAATACCTTTATCAAGTATTAACAGACATTGGTAATTATTTATAGCATGTCAAGTAAAACTGCTCTATTAGTAAGATTTAATTTCAGAATGTTTACCTGTGTGTGAGCCTCCGGTGACTGACGCACAGTGCAGTCTGGGCATCCTGAGTAATGCAGACTTTGTGGCGGCTGCATTTTGTCTTTAAGCATGGGTCCTTGGCAGGATCTAAAGCTACAGAGAAGAGTGGAAAAATGAAGAGTGATAGTTTTCATAATTCTGTAAAGGGAAATACTAAATCTATTTAAACATAATTACACTCTAAAAAGGATTGTTCGATTTTGTGGTATGTTTTTTCAACTTGGATGATTTTATGCATATAAATAATATGTTTTGATTACATGCACACCCATCACCTCCTTGTCTCACTCGTGATAAGTATGCTGATGGAATTGTACTGTATTTGTCTATAAGCCTTCCTCATATTTTCATTCTATAGTTGTGTCTACTTCTAACTATGTAACTCAGACAGGATCACAGCTTAGTTCTGCCTGACACAGTCCACTCAGAAGAAAATTCATAAGGTGCGTTATTTGGAAAGTATATAAGAAAGTTAATCCCAAACTACTATTCTCATGTGGAAGGGAATAAATAATAGTTTATTCTGGAATGACCATGGCCTCACAACATAAAAAATATTATCCCAAATACTATGTTACAGCATGGAATCAATTTTATGAAGTTTTATACTTTCATGGAACATTTAAAATCAGAAAAAAGAGAAAGTTTAATAAACATTTCTTACATCACAGAAGTGGTGAAAACAGGAAGCATGAAGTTTTTCCCGTAGGTCTATGATACTGATACTATCTGATGACCTTCTTAACTTTTGAGTTGGTTAAAGATAGTGATTGAGGAAAGTTAATAGATTTCAAAAGTTTATTTTTTAAAATCTATTAGCCAAAGGGTGTCATTTCTGGAATAGACGTGGTTATGGAATGGCTATTCAGCACACTGAGCAAGCCTAAGGTAACTAGTCTTTCAAACTCCCCACATTGGTATAGACTTAAAGTCTTTGCAGACACAAATCATTTCCAGGAATTCCTGTTGACAAGAAAGGCACAAATGGAAAGATTAACACTGTTTTTTAATTTAGTAAATATGGAAATAAGAAGTGGTACCATACTACTATATTTGATATTGATGGAAACTTTGTTTACCTTACTTAGATGCTGGTTGCTATAGTGAAAGCATTTAGATCTTTATAGGTAAAGATGCCAGTACCACTGGTAATTCATTGGATACTAAATAAAATCTGCAGTATGGCTTTAACCTGATTTGTACAAAGTCAGCTTTGTATAATACAGACTTAAGACTATGTAATCGCTAGGAATTCCAATGAACAATAATCTTAACCCATTTCTATCATAACTATACTACCCAAGCTTCTGGAGCCATTTAAACAATTACCTTTATCAAGTAATGAGAGATAGGGCAATTATGTATATCATGTCAAACAAAATTGGTCTATTAGTGTGCATGGTCTGAGTGTATCATAGAAGTATTTACATGCTGTGTTTTCACCTATGGCTTGCTTTTTGCAAACAATGGGTTTACGTTGTCACTAAGTGACTTCCAACAAAAATACACGATGTAGTGACTTTTCGGAGTAAAAGTTTATTAAAACATTTGTACATAAAATATGAACAATACTTTAAAGGTTATAATCAATATTTTGCAGTGTATATATAAATGATTACTATTTCAACAGTGTTAAGATACTAAATATCATCCATTTATTGTCTTCTAATTAAAATGACTATTAGTCATTTGTCTCAGCATTTTGCATTCAATGAGCAAACATGGATGTGATAATTTGAGATAATTATTTTATGATGTATAATATTTTAGAGGTTTAAAATTATATAGTATGAATTACTACTTCATTCTTCTATATCACTAAATATTATTCTAGTTCATGTATATGCCACAATTTATCTGTAAAATCACTAATAAACAGCCATATTAATAGACTTCACCTTTGTCTATTGTTTCTGCTATTTGTTACATCCCAACTTCATGTAACTATTGATGGCTATGATTTGTGACATTGTTTTGGATGTGTTGTTAGGAGAAGCCGGAGTATGAAGTTTTATAAATAATGTATGAGAACAAGTGTACAATTTGATTGCAGGTCAAAATTAAAAGAAATAAATTATGAAAGATGGTAAACCATAAATTATATCCCATGAAAAAACTTAGATCTCAAGTAATTAAAGAATATTTAGAGTATAGAATTGTTTGCATAGCCCAGGACTACCCACTCAATATAATACGTGCATTGGTATTAAACTTTTCCATTTTAAGATGAGAAGAAACTCAAACTGACTTATACTGCCCAACTGAAATTTGGCTTCATGAAGCCACTAAATATTAAATATATTTAGATAATCACACCAAGAAATAGATGTTTCAATAATCAATAAATTTGCAGAAATATGCTTGTAAAGTATACTTACAAATATTTAAACATCATAATAAAAAAATTCCAAATTCTAAATTAAGATTAAAATAAAAATGGTTATTTAAAAAGGAGTATTCAGGTGTATTGTCAATGGATTATTGAACCACAGGTGCACTATGCTTTAATTAAATGGTCCGTAGAGTAAATGTGCAAATATTTATTTGCTCAGAATTAGAAAATATAAACAATATAATAAGTCTACTTTTAGGGATTTTTTTTCATTTTTTTTTCTTGATTCAATAAGACATCACCTAATTTATAGTAAACAAAGAATGCGTAAATATTATTTTTCTGCAATATTTTTCTTGTTTAAGTGTTTCTGCTGTTTCATTCTACTTTGTTTGCTTTCTTTGTTTTTTAAAGAAAGTGCAGAGACAAAGAGTGGAGCAGATACTGAAGGAAAGGCCATTCAGAGACTGTACCACCTAGGGACCTGTCCCATCTGCAGACATTATTGCTGATGCCAAGAAGTGCTTGCTGAAGGAAGCCTAGTATAACTGTCCCCTTAGAGGCTCTGTCAGAACCTGACAAATACAGATGTGGATATTCGCAGCCAACAATCAGACTAAGCACAGGAGCAGAAGGGATTTGCAACCCCATAGGAAGAACAACAATATCATCTAACCATGCTCCCCAAAGCTCCCATGGACTAAACCATCAGCCAAAGAGTACACATGGAGGGACCCACGGTTCCAGCTGGATATGTAGCAGAGTATTGTCTTATCTGGTATCAATGGGAGGGAAGCCCCTAGGTCCTGTAGATGCTTGAGGTCCCAGTGTAGGGGAATGCTAGGGTGCTGAGGCTGGAGTGGGTATGAGGGTGGGAGAACACACTCATAGATGCAGGGGGCAGGAGTGATGGGATAGGGGGTTTACAAAAGGGAATCCAGGAAGGAGGATAACATTTGAAATGTAAATAAATATAATAACCAATAAAAATAAAAAAGAGACAGTGGGGCGTGAATTTGGATCCTCTGGAAAGATTAGGGAGGAGATTAAGGAGTCAAAACTATGATGAAAATATACTGTATGAAAAAACTATTTTCAATAACAAAGCCAAAAAAGCTCATAACTTAGTAGTAATTCCTTAGTATTGAGAACTCTGTAAATTAAAGTGTTGGTGCCAGTTCTTACACTGCAAAGAATAATTTATGCCTGTTTTTCACTATCTGTCTATAGGAAATTAGGATTTAGATAATCTTTTAAACTAGAACAATTATCCCCTGAATCTTCTAATAAAATTTCCTATTTCATATCTTCCTCTAAAGCAAATGTAGATTGTAGATTTTCTTACTTCATATGTACAACTGCTGGATATTCAGTACATTTGTGCCATACTATACTTTCTTCTTCTGGGACATTTTTCTAGACTGGACCTTGTTCATAAATACTTGACATGGTAAAAAAAATTGTTTTCCTCATACACTCTAGGTTCTTGGTAACTCAACACTAAATTTTCTTCTGTTATGTTTTACCACAGTATGTTTATGCCCCAGGAGTGCATGTTTATATTTTTACTGTTGCATTCTAACAGATCCCTTCCCATGCAGATGCACTTAAGGACCATTTCTATGCTAGTCACTTGAATTTCAAGTCCATTCTCCAAGGGCAGATACTTCCTCCAGACAATGTTGTCCTTCTGCCTTTGCAATGTAGCATATGATTTTTTACTTCTCAGAGAATAAAGATTCAATAAAGATCAGGAAAACTTTAACACTGTAACTTCTTCTCTCATTCATATATGACTCAATGATTTAAACATTTGGTAAACCCTTAATGTAATCCATGTAAAAACTATAAACAGCACCTACCTCAGGGGTTAGTTATAACTAAAGAACATGCACTAAGAAAATCTATACTGCACATCACTGTCATTTTGAAGATTCTTTTTTTTTCATATTGTAACATGATTCAAACTGTATGATTAGATTTTATAATGCTATGATTAAAAAGCTAACTTTATAAAATTCTTCTCATTTATTCCATTTTGACCACAGTTTCTTCTTCTTTCTTCCCTTAGATTTTTCCCCTCATCTTACCTTCTGCCTTAAGTACCTCCCCCTCTCTGCCCCTCATCAGAACATGCCTTGCAGAGACATTAACTAAGCACAGCATACCAGACTACAATAAGATCAGGCACATACCATCCTGCTTGAAAAGGCAACCCGTTAGGTGGAAATGGGTCCCAGAAGTAAGCAAAAGAATCAGGAACAGACCCCACTCCACTGTTAGGAGTCCCACAAAATACCAAGTTAAACTCAGCCATAACATATGCAGAGGACCTAAGTCAGACTTCTTCAGAAAACTAACATTTAAGAAACTTGTTTCTATAAAACAAATCTAGCTCATTAGTGTTTTTTATTCTCTATAGCTTTCTCCCCCATGAAGAAAGTCAGGGCTGCTAATAATTACGCTTCTGGGCATTAGAAAATATCTAACGGCTATAGTGTATGAGAGCTTGAAAATAAAAAATTAATAACTGCTTCATAATTTTAGTTTATGAAGGTCTGTTGAGGGACTGAGGCAATTGATCAGTGGAGTGGATCAGATTGTCTATAATTGTGCAGACTTGAGTTTGGATCAACACCAACCACATAAAAGCTAAGTATGGTTGTTTTGTTTTTTTGGTTTTGTTTTTTGGTTTTTTGTTTTTCAAGACAGGGTTTCTCTGTGTAGCCTTGACTGTCCTGGAACTCCCTCTGTAGACCAGGCTGGCCTCGAACTCAGAAATACGCCTGCCTCTGCCTCCCAACTGCTGGGATTAAAGGCGTGCGCCACCACCGCCTGGCTGCTAAGTATGGTTATTCTTGCTAGTAACTTAGCATTGGGAGGCAGAGATACTCATACCTGACAGATTCAATCTCACTGATTCTCAGTTCAACCAAAACAAACAGAAAGCTTCAAGTTCAATGAGAGACTAAGTATAATGGAATCAAGAATGAGAGAATATAAGAAGATAAACAATAACCTCCTCTGGCTTCCGCATGCTTGTAACTTACACTCTTGTACCTTCTGCAAGAGGCATATACCTTACACTCAAGTGCATGAGCTGCACACATAAACACACATACACACACACACACACACACACACACACACACACACACACACAAAAAAACCACAGAGAAAGAGAGAGAGCATTTCCACACATAAGTACATTTTAAAAAGTAGAACACTCAATAAAATCAAATTGTTGTAATATATATATTGAAAGGGAAAGAGAGAAAGGAGAATTCTGTAGTTACTAAATTTGGGTTAATGCAAATTCCTTAGGCTGTAGAGCTGAGACACATTCAGTACTGCTAAATTTTAACAATGGAGCTATATTTTCTTTTGAGACTTAGTAAAAACAATAGAAATTACCAATCCAATCGCATGGTTATTTCTTACCTTAAAATAATAGTGTTAAAATGACCCAATTTAAAGGTTTAAAAATAAACAGTTATAAATGCCTGAGTTTTTTAAGTATAATAAATCATAAAGAGCTTCATGAAGAATAGTATTTCAGGATAGCGCATTAGCTGTAAGTTCTGGGATATTTAAATAAATAAATATATATATATATATATATATATATATATATATATATTGATCATTTTTAAGTACTGGAAAATTAAGTAGATTAATTTTAGTAGATGAAGTAGATTAAGATTAACTGGTTAAGTAGTATTATATTAGAATATTTTATTTCTTGTTAGCAACAAAGTATATTAATTCATTGAATATTTGTCGAAATCACTAAAAATTCAAGAGATATTTATATAAAGTATATCTAGCTCATTGATTTCTTTTTCAGTGAGAGAAGACTGAATAATTATGTTTATTGGCATTAGACAGGCTAAAATGGCTATAGAGCAAGAGAGCATGCAAATATTAAATAATGTAAAAGTGTAAAGTAACGTAAAATATATGGTATAGATTTCGAGTGCTTTTATTATTTACTTTGAGAATGTATAATGTTATTTTATTACTTGAGGATATTTTGTTTGTTTTATTTTTACTCATTCTTTGAGAAGTATAAAAATATCTATTTTGAAAATATTTATTGAACTTTTCCCAACTTTCCACAGATCCTCCAACTAATACAAAATTATGGTATCAAAATAACTAAAAAAAATCATATATTAATAATAAGAATCATAAAATATAATAAATAATACTTTATGTTTTTAAAAATTATTAACTTGAATATATAAAATATATAAATATAAAAATAAAAGATATACATAAAATATTAAAATAGAACTTTTACTCTTCAAAGCAAATTAAGATTCTGTTAGTATATTAATAAACAGCACTTGTCTTCAAATAATGCAGCATTGACTTGTGGGAAAATTATTAAAATTAAATTTAGTGTCAAAAGACACATGTGAAACTGAAAACAAAATAGATAAAAGAATCGTGTTGATAGCAACCAAACACTGGGTACAGACATGGCAGTCAGTGGCAACTGACGGTTAAAAACCCTATAATTCTATCTTTATTATAAAAGCAACAACAAAAATGAACAATAAATAAAAAAAGGAGTGCAGATGTATAGAAATTACCCTCTTTAGAGTAGTGAAGACAGAAATGTGTAACAGAAAATATATAACCAAGGGAATTTTTTTTTCTATTTTTAATGTATGGAATGAACTACAGACATTTCAATCAACAGTGAGAAATGCAAGAGAACACAAGAAATAGTAAAAAGCAAAAGCAATGGTAGGTGAACAGAGTTGATACCATTTTATTAGCTAAATGAGTAAAAAGATAAAAATGATTATCTGTTAATTATCGATTACTGTGTAATATATGAAAAATTAAGTATACCATATATAAAGTAGTCAAGAAGAAAGGGGTGGTATACAAGGCAACATTCTCCTAATGTCTTACCTTATATTGCAGATGAGCTCAAAGGATTACTTATTATGGTTACTGCCTGTCTATAAAATTAATCACTGAAAGAAGAAGAATCTTAAACTTTAGCTTCTTTAAAAATACTAAATAAAACACAACTCATCAATAGATCTGAAGAGACAGTGCAAGTCAAAGGAAAATCACTGAAACATGGAAACGACACATGCAAAATTATAAGCTCATTTTGGTAAAATACTAAACTATCAGGAAGTGCCTAAGAAACTTAAAAACTTACCAGATGCTCTAATAGCAGGAGGACAAGTGAGGAACATAGAA
Organism: Rhabdomys pumilio; assembly: GCA_030674055.1. NCBI lineage: Eukaryota > Metazoa > Chordata > Mammalia > Rodentia > Muridae > Rhabdomys > Rhabdomys pumilio. The sequence goes on along the minus strand of JANHMN010000015.1, from coordinate 50,392,480 downwards.
AAATAAGAGCTAGTGTTTGATACTTAATTAGAATTTTGACAACCAATTTTGCAATATTACATGTGATTAAATGCAGTCACAAGTCTTTTGAGTGCCTTTCTTAGTTTCAAACCTAATATATCTTCAGTTATATAAAACCCATCTTCTGTCATTTTGACTTCTCCATTACAAAACTTGAATATAGAAGCCTGCTGTGGAGAGCAGAGAAAAGCCTGAGTGAATTAGGGTTGTTGACATGAGGACCCCACTGCTTCAGATGCACAGGAATGGTGAACCTTCTCCAAGTCAGGCCCAGGGAAAAGGAAGGTTCTATCTTGACCTTAGCAAGGATATTGACAGTATATACAGAAAGGATCAGACACTATTTCCTCCTCCTGCATTGTATGGCTGCAACCTGAGGCTGCTCCATGAAGAGATGTCCTACAGAAACTAACAAATGTATTTCCTTCTTAAGCTGTACAAAATAAATATGCAGAGTCCCTGGGCTACTGTTACATCAGGAAGGGAGGTCTAACTATGTCCAGCTTTTCTGTGTGTGTGTGTGTGTGTGTGTGTGTGTGTGTGTGTGTGTTTGTGTGTCATTTCTTTTATTCCTGTGGCCCCTGTCATATTAATTCCAAAGCCATACTGGTCAGGGCAATAAATACTATTAGCCAATTCTGACGTACTTAAAGAGAAATATAAATAAAAATATTATCATTTAAATAATGTTTTATTCAATAAAATTGAAGATATATAATTGACTACTACATTGCTGTTTCTGTTGCTGAAGACTTCATATGTTATTATAAACCAAAAATTCATTCTAATGATATTCTACTTGTGTTGATGATTGATGGGGATGTTAGTGTACTATTGTATTTAATCTTATGTTATTCTTTATTGATATATCACATAATCTTCCAAAATGGAATATGATAAATACTAATAGAATTTCTTTTATAAAATAGATTCCTACCAGCTAAATTCATTATGAGTGGAAATCTATAGTTTTCATTAATCTACATACTACTCTATTATTCAGTACAGAATATAATGACGCATTTTTATTATAAGCATGTAGATTTATTTGCATAGATAAAATTGAATATGCCAATTGTGTGTTACTACTAAAATATTGCTTCTAAGAGAAGCATTATGAAAAATTCAACCTAACACAACATTGTTAGATGTGGCTGAGTAGAATTAAATATACCTCTCGGTTCAGTGCTTAATATTTCTACCCATATATCAAGAAATTGAGCTGTCTACTCTACATTATAAAATGACAGATTATAACCTCTTTGTGGTTTAATTAACCTGAGAGACAGTACCTTGAAAACATACAGATTTATTTTGTGAAGAAGAGATGTTTATTTCACAATGCATGAATGTGTGATAAGGGTTTAGGCTATTTGCAGACATGTAGAAAGTACTATATTTGGCTCCTAAGATTTATGACATCATTGGTAGCTGTTATTTTCCTACTCCATCTATTATATCAGGCCATGCACCTGTTCCAGCCACCTATTATAGGACCTCTAGCCAAATTTGATTAATTTTCTGTCTTTCTCAGACTTCACTTCCATGAAAGAACATCCTTTGGCTATAAACTTACCACTTTCTTAAATAAAATTGCTTATTGAAAATTTGGATTTGATTCATGATTTTTGGCTTCCGTACAATGAAAGCCAACAAATTTTACAGGAAATCTTTCAAAACAAATTCAAAAGCTAATTGTCAAAGGAAGAGAATTAGTTGTGCAATTGGAGTTCTTCAAATACTACTAATATTAGTTCACACACACACACACACACACACACACACACACACACACACACACA
>JANHMN010000015.1:50321674-50390647 GCA_030674055.1 Rhabdomys pumilio | reverse complement strand
CACACACACACACACACACACACACACACACACACACACACACACAAATCCATCATGGATAAATAGAAAGATAAAAACAGGACTAGTAGCATATGAGAGCATAAAAAGTCTATTTACCTTGATGAAAGTGTTCTTATTAAATCTTTATATAATAAAATGTATAAAGTTATATATTCAAAATAATTGCATGATCATTTTACAAAAATGATACCTCAGTGAGAAGGCACACTCCTTTGTTTCAAGGAATAGTTTAAAAATCTTTTTATAACATGTGGATATTAATAACTTTCTCACCTCCACTACTCAGTGAAGCAGAAAACTCAACCAAAAATAAAACATGGGACTATTACCCCATGAGGTCTCTTGAGCATGGGCTGGTGAGTAATCTTGCCCCATGAGCTTCCTATCCTACTCCTTCTAATTACACATACCTCAGCCAGAAAGAGAGAGGACTTTCAGTCATTCCACCCTTCTCATAAGTGACTCCCCACCCACAAATCTCTTATGCCCCGACTATAACCACTCTGCATCCAGTCCTTCCTGCCATGGTTTCCCCATGTGATACATCTGCCCTTATCTGTGTAAGTGACTTAGCCTCCATTCTGCCACCTCACTATTTTCTCCTCAAGTCACACTCTACACATCATAATTACTGTATGGCCCTGGATTCTTTAATCTACCCCTTCCACATATTACACCTTGATTCCACAATATTGGCTCATCTCTATTTTTTCTCCCCTAAGCCAACTATTCTGCAAACCTATCTTAGGGTTCCATGCTGGTAAGGTAGCAAGACATTTCAAAAGATAAACCTCTTAAATCCACATGCCCACCTCTGTCACAGAAACACAAACAGTAAGAAAATCTAAGACAACATTGTTCCCCCAGAGAATTCCAGCTTCATGGTTACATTTTCTAGGAAAAATAACTTAGATGAAATTCAAGATGTATAACTCAACAGAATAATTCTGAAACCACTTAACAAATTCAGATCATTCAAATGGGATCCAAGCAAACAGATGAACAAAAATATAGAGAATAGGAATAAATTAATCAAAATACAGCAAAACATAAAATCTGAATAAAATAATTAGAACAACTCAGAGGAGCATAACGGAATTTCAATGAGGAGAAAGACATACTAAGGAAAATCCAAACTAAGTCGAACAAGAAATGAGAGTCAATGAGGCTAATAAATTTCAATGGAAAGCCTTACAGCAGAATGAGTCTCATAAGAAACATAGTGTGAGGGGTGGGAGAAAACAGAGGACCTAGATCACTCAATCACAGAAAAAGGTATAGTTTAAAACATTAAAAGTAATTCAAAAATTAAAAACAAATAGAAGTTGAGCCATGCTCTAGGCAATGGTGGCTCATGCCCTCCATTCCAGTGATTGGCAGACAGATCCAGGTCACCTTAGTGAATCTGAGGCCACACTGGTCTACAAAGCAAGTTCCACAACAGCCAGAGCTGCTACACAGAGAAATAAGTTTCTCAAATAAACAAAACAAACGAACAACAAAACAAAAATTACAAAAGCTGCACAATTATAACAGCAATTAAGATGCTAAGGAAGTTGGGAGGAATTTCACAAAACGCTACTCTAAAAAAAATAAATAGTCATAGACAGTCAGTATCTATTAAAAGACGACAAATCAATTGTCTCCAGGGCTAATTTTCTTGAAAGATCCCACATGGTCAGCCTTAAACACAGACAGATGAGTGGGGTCTGTGTGTACTGACAGTTATAGAAGTCAAGGATTTAAGTGGGAAAGGAAAGAAGAAAGGATTAAAAGTGTGTAACCATACTAGTTATTTTTGAAATTCTCAAAAGATTTAATTAAAAAAGAAATTCATCAATAGTTTTGCAAGTTTTGTAATTGAAACAAGAAAAACATCATGCCTAGCAAGAATCGCTTGAAAGTATCCATATATAATAGTTATTAAAAATAGTCTAGTGAAATACACAGGGATTTTGTGGCCCTGCAAGCATGCAATGTATATATCATATGGGTATGGATAAAACACCCATACAAATTAAAGTAAAAGTAAATAAATATCTCAGGTGTCCTCTACAATTCATAAATATTATTCTGGAGCCTTTGTATTGTTCAAGAACTACATATGCACTCTGACTGTAGTTGCATCTATAGAAACCCCAGTATAAATATCTGTATTGACTAAATGGATTTCCATTTCGCCATGTTGTCTAATGTTTCATAGCATTTATCTGCATGAAGAATTTTCCCCAAAGAGTTAAAGTCATAGCTTGAGGTTCAATAAAGCACCATTCTTTAGAAAGAACATTTGGTCCCCAGGAGCTCAAAGAGAATCTTCTCTAGTTAACTAGAATGAGCTTTGGAAAATCTTTATCCCTGATCAGGATAACTATGCCAGGAGAAAAGGAAACCCACTTGGATGCTTTCTAGTACTCTAATATGTAATAGAATAGGTCGTTTCTTTATCAAGACCGCAATAGCTTAGATCTACGCAATTTAAGATAGGAGTCAGTATTTTAGATTTTTAAGTGTATTTTTATTGGAAATTCTACTTATTTACATTTCAGACGTTATCCCCTTTCCCCATTCCCTTCCCCCACCCATGAACTCCCTATCCTGTCCCCTCTCCCTCTGCTTCTATGAGGGTGTGCCCTCACCTATTCATCCACCAACGTAAATAAAATGCAACTTTCTGAATGAATCTGGCAAAGATAAATGGAGGGAGGTAAGAGGGAACACTGCAAAGAAGCAGACTCAGCCTTTGTAAAACACGTGAAGGCTTTAGCATCATTACTCCTCTAGAGTACCCCTCTCCTGCTGCCTTTAGCAGGAATGCGGAAATTGTAATCCTTTCCTCCAGTTTCGATTCTGTAAAACTATGGAAAATTCAGCATTCCTTCATAGTGAGAGAATAAAGAGACTAGGATTTCATATATTTTATATATTTGTGAATAACAGGAAAGTAGATTACATGTTGAGGGAGAAAGTAGTACACTGGCCTGTACATTCTTTGTCAACAAGCCTAGCTCATCTTTTATGGGTTACATCTGCTTAGTGGTATAAGACTGGAGTATTTAATATCTATCATCTTGGAACTCTCACCTTCGAAAGAGCCTACTGAGCAATAGCTAGAATGAGTATTTTATCATTCAATTTTAGATTCTATAACTCTGTTCAAAACCTTTCCCCAATCACTGTTAAATTGTCTTTAATGATCATTTTAGACAATCTACTTCCTGAGAATAATAGAAAAATTAAAATGCGTATGAGTATGGTTATACTTGTATGACTACAGTCCAAGCATTCAGAATACTAAGGAAAGAGGAGGATCACTAAGCATCTGTCTGTCTGTCTGTCTGTCTGTCTGTTTGTCTATCTGTCTGCTGTCTGTTTGACTCTCTCTAAATATATATAGACACACACACATATGTGTGTGTGTATGTATATGTATCAGGGTGACAGAGAGTTCATAAATATCATATTAATATTATTTCTAACAGTTGAAATAATTTCCAGGTTCATTTCATTTTCTTCAAGGTAACAATAGTATAAAATATACAAAGGGTCAGAATTAAATAATATATGAAGCTCACACAAATTGAATAAATTTTATATTTTTTTCCAATAGGTTATATTAAATTATTCATGAAAGGCCTTGAGAGTACTTTGAAACACAACAATTACCCTTTTGATAATAAATCTTGAAGTATTTTAAAGGTGAATATAAATTTAAAAGTTACAAGCAAATATGTTTCTTTAGAATTTGAATGGCTAAATTAGGCTCTTAAGTTTCTACCGTATGGACTAAGCCAGAGTATTTTAATCTTGTATTTGCTGGTGCCCTTTCTTACTCCTCTGCTTACATCTGAAACTGTGCTTAGCAGTCAACTGGAGAATGTTAATCCATCCATTTCCAAGATGGAGGCCATGTACCATAAAAATGTTCTAGAGCTGAAGGAGTAGAAACTCTGAAAGCTGAAACTGAATGACCATGGTTAGTAAAAATGGTAGGAAGACATAACTGGGGAGGAACAAGAGAGAACACTAAATGGGGAGAAGGGAGAAGGAGATAAAACTAACACAAAGAATGTTTGAAAAGGCCATAGGAAATTATATTATTTATTGTTTACTCAGAAGTACATATAAGTATATATATGACCATGGAACCTGAATGAGAAGCCAACCATATTCAACTGCATTCTAAATGTTCTTCTCTACATCCACAAATAAATAGATAGATAGAACTCTTACACCTTCCTATGAAGCTTTCTTCTGCAGTAGGCAGAGATCATAACAGAAAGCCACATTGGTCAGAATACAGAGATTCACCTAATAGTATATGTTCCTTTTCAACCAAAACATATATAAAACCCCTATGCTTAGGAACTATTGCAGACGTTGGGGCAAGAACATTACAAGAACCAGAAGCCCTAGAAGTGTGCTGTTTGATGTTGAATAAATAAGTCCATAAATAATAATAAATAAACAAATAAAGTTTTGAAGTATGGAGGATAGTTTAGATCTGGTAGAAATTGGGGGTGAGTTGAGATGAATGCAATCAAAATATATTGCATGAAATTCTCAAAGAATTAACAAAAATATATCAAAAGAAACTTGTAAAAGAAGAGTAGTGGGAAAAACATGTACATAATTCTCCATCATCATTTTATCTAGTAGCTGGTACTAGATAAAAATATATCTCTTGTTCTACTAAATTTAAAATCTGTTTTACCTGTTTAAAGTTTCACTTTATTTTTATTTTATGTCCATATGTGCATTTGTATGGATGCTTGCGTGTGTGTGCACGGTTTCCTACAGAAGCCAAAGATGGCATTGGATCATCTGCGACAGGATATGCAGACATCTGATGTGGGTGCTGGGAATCACCGAGTCACCTCTCTAGCTGTAATTATTTTTCCTCCTTTCTGGTAACACTTTGCTCTTAGTTGACATTGACCACTTTTTGGCCACTATGCAGTCCACTTAAGTAGATAATCAGAACCTTTTCCACATGATTTCTCTTGACTTAAGCTTTAAATATCCCCTTTAAGCACTCAAAAATATTACAGTGAATAGTGGTATTTTGTGATTATTTGGTTGAAACGAACAAAATCCATAAACATTAAAAAAAGAATAAAAGTTTAGTATGTTTATGGCCTTATATTTCAAACATGTAGACATTGCCCCTGGAGAGATTCATTTTAACATAAATTTATTATGCACATGCAACATAGACATACACACACACACACACACACACACACATTAAGATTAAATGAATTATTTTCACTCACATTATGAGAAAGAAAAACATGGCAATATCATTACTAACTTACTGAGGTCTTCTTATCAAACAGTGCTAAACAAAATGCACTGATTAATTTCATAAAATATAATCTGTTTAAAACTGTTTAGTTAATTCTATTGGTCTTCTCATATTATTTAGAAACAAACATGGAAAAGATAAGCTACTGTTTGATTTGAATACACATGGAGTTTCTTGTCAAGTTTTCAGTATAGCTACTATACCAGACAGGGGAGGAACTATGGGATTATTAGATCCACTCGCATAGATGGAATTAAAAGAATTTCTGTCTCACAAGAATACATACAAATCAAAAATTTGAATATAGTCACAGAGACACATATACAATATATTAAAGATTTTTGATATTTTTGCGTTTTTTTGAGACAGTGTCTCCTATGGTGCAGGATAATATTGAACATACTATGTGTACAAAGCTGGAGTTACATCCTGGCTCTTCTGCCTTAACCTTGAAGGCTAGGATTAAAGGTAAGGTCCACTATGCTATAACAAAAAAATCTTAAATGGAAAAAAATGTTCTGTAGTTTTCCCATCTAACTAGAAATCACTCCTGAGATAAAATTAAAGATTGATATGACATCCTTTGCTAAAAACACATGTATAAACTACACCTGAAAGATCCTGATGTTGGGCCCAACACACTAAAGGTACTCCTTGACAATAGTAAGGAAGGTATTAACTTCTGAAATAATCATTTTCCTTTCTGAGAGATAAAAGAAAAGCTTAAACAAAAACATTCCTATTAACAAACTAGGGAAGTGAGCTTATCACAATAGGCTTTCCGAATAGTTTTTACAAATATTTTGAATAGAATTCATTTGTGTGCCAAATTTTAATTACTTTTCACATGTAAAAGTTTAAGTTTGTAACTCTAGTGAAAAGTACATCCTTTTGGCATTTGATGCTTACTTTGCAATTTTTGTACTTCTACATGTGAGATGAAAGCACTTTTGCACAACGTGATATTGATAGATGAGCTGAAATGATCAGAGAAGACTGTGGTAGGGTTTACCCAGCATCTTTCCATCCATGCATCAAACAAATCTCTCCTGAAATCTCATCTCAAATTATAGAATTGTCAAACCTTTTCTTTAATGTTCATTTAATAACTTCTTAGCAATTCTTGACATATTTTTTGAAATTCCATTTTTCAGGGAAGTGTTCACCTACACCCTCAGAGAGAATAGATTAAGTTTCCTTATTATATAAGCTCGTCACTCTCAATGTCTTCCCACCACTCTCCAGAAGTTGGATCATTATTTTCTTACATAATACTTCCAAGGGAGGATGTTAAATTTTGATCCATGTTTTGAGTCTTCTTATTCTATTTTCTGGTCAATTTTTTAGTATTCTTATGTTAATCTAAGCTCTATTGATAGTTTCATATGTTGAGTCCCTAGAAGGTCATCATTTATGATGGTTTCGTGGAGATAGATGTCTCCTTTAATAAATAGAAATATATCTTATCTAGATGTAAGGAGATGCCTATATTTATGGAAGTCAGTATGTAGCACATGAGAAATCAAACCATTGGTTTTCCAATTAGGGTACAGCACATTTTGATACGATCTTTATGGAGCAAGAACAGGATTGAAGTACTGCAGTATCTACTGACAGCAATAGAAACTTCCAGTAGAAATTTTTACTGCAAAGGTTTTCTTCCTTTTTGTTTTTCATTTTCATACTATATTTCTTAGGGTTTTATTGCTGCAACAAAATTCTATAACCAAGGCAAATTGAGGCTCAAAAGGTTTGCTTGGTTTAAACTCCCAGAACACCATTCATCATTAAAGAAAGTAAGTTCAAGAACTAAAATAAGGAAGGAACCTGGAGGCAGAAACTGATGGGGGCATCATGGAGGGGTGTTGCTTACTGTCTTGATCATCCTGATTTCAAATAGAAATGATATATCAAATTCTTCATTCATACATTATATGTCAAGAGCAGTTTCCCCTCCTTCCACTTCTTCAAGTACCCCCCTCCACCTCCTCGCTCTCCCAGCTTCACTGTTTTTGTATTTCACCTTCAGAAAAAAAAAATCTAATCTCCCAGGGATAGACCCCAAGCATGTCTTAAGAATTCACAAAAAGACTAATAACAAACTCTCATGTCAAGGTAACCTGATAGGAAGAATACAGTACCAAGAGAAGGCAAAAAAGTCAGAGAAACCCTCTCCCACTATTAGGAGTCTCAGGAGGACAGCAATCTACACAACCACAACATACGTAGAGGATCTAGCTCAGACCCATGCAGGCTCTGTGATTGTCTGACTCCTATAATCTTTCTACCACATCTTCTGTAGGGTTCTCTGGGCTATAGATAATATTTGCTTGTGGGTCTTTGAAACTCTTCCTATCAGCTGTTGGATAAAACCTCTTTGATGATGATTAGCTAGGCACCAATCTATGTATAGAGTAGAGTAGATTGATCTTATGAAGGCATCTCCTCAACTGAGATTCTATTATTTCAGATAATTTGAGCTTGTGTCATGTTAACATGAAACATTCATATTGTCATCATTAAGTAGCAAAAAATTAAAATAAGCAATCTTCCAAATAAGTTTCTTGTACCTACTTTATGTATTGTGAAATGCAGTATTCAAACATCATGTGTAAGAACACCCATTTGCTGCAATAAAACTGAGGGCCACAAGCATAATTTTTTGCAGTAGAAATAATTCATATTTCAAGTGAATTACTGTACTTCATAATCATCAAGACAGTAATCACAAAAATCGAATCTCATATTCATCTATAATTTTAGGTCCAGGGTATCCAATACCCCTTCCTCTTTTCATGGACAACAATAATGCAAGTGATGCATATATATCCATGTAATAATGCATGTAAGTATATAAACATATATACTTTTAAAAAACATTTATTTTTTAATAAAAGATAAGTACATTTAAAAGAAATATCATATAGAAAAGTATACATTTGTTTATTATAAATCATTACAATTTTTAGTAAATTGCACTGTATCAATAAAGAACTATTACAATTTACTAGAGAGAAACAATTACTATATGATAGTGCAAATAATCATTTTATTATCTTTGGTTTTTTATTATTTTAAAACGCTTGTTTTTTATTTTTGAGATTGTAAATAATATTATATATTATAATTACATTTCACCATTTTTCTCCACCAAAGCACTTCCTTGAACTCTTTCAAATCCATAACCTCTGTTTTAGCCAAGTGTCATGGCATGCATAGATGTATATCTATTTATATATAACCTGATTAATCTGTAGAAGTTTGTATGCTTTTCCCTATGGAAAAATATTTCTCCTGCTCTTCATACGCCTTAGTTGCCTATAGTTCAATGTAGGTTGATACCTAGAGGGCTTTCTGCACCCACTTTGTTTTGCCTGTTAAAGCTCTCTTTGTTCTGCTCATGCTTATGCAGACATATTTGTGAGACTTCATGGCTGTAGCTTCCGAAAACAAAATTATCACAGAAAACTTCCCAATCTTCTGACTCCTGCAATCTTGCAAATGTTTCCTGAGCCTTAACTTAAAAAATAATTTAACAATATGCATTATAAATATCACACTAGACATGTTGAAAGTACATAAGAATATAGTAATTTATGGATGACTCATTTACTAGAGAAATTATATATTAAAAAGTGAAAGTATAATAAATGATCAAGATATATTTTATTCATGCCAAAGAAGTTTAGTCTGAAGATGTATGCCCACCAAGAGTGGATCATAGAGTTGAAGCCAAATAACAAAACAACCAGCCATCAGGACTAACCATCAATGAAAAAGACAGAGACATGACAAAAAAAAAAAAGTAATTAAAAGAATTGGGCGTGATGTACTTATTGTGACATATAGTGGAGAATAAACAACATGTACAAATATTGAACATATTTATCTGGAAATTTCTAATTTCTTTCATTTCTCAGAGTCGTTCTTTGCTTTAGGGGATCTATTCCTTCTTTTATCATTGCATTTTCATGTGGGGCACTGAACTATGAGAGACTGCCGGGCGCCTGGTCTAATGAGCTTTTGAACCCCGGAGACCCACTGGGACAGAGGGTTCAGCTCTGTTCCTGGGCCCCTGGCTCTTTCAGCCTCTGCCCTTCACAGCCCCTCCCACAGAGAGAGGTCTATGACCATCGGGTCACATAAGAATAGTGCCCCCAGGCTCTCCTCACATGCAAATGAGGCATCCTCAAAATCTCAGACTACGCCAATGGGATTACCTGCTGCTAAAACCTTCACCCACCCCAAATTGTATATATTGAACTTAATTGAGAAGTAAAATGCGCACAAGAATCATCCCGTATTGTTCGAAAGCTTCTGTCGTGGACCCTCCCCTCTTCACCAGCTAGTCGGGCCCCTTAGAGCTGTTAAACACTGGGCAAGAGATCTGCTCTCTTTCCCTGCTACCTAGCCACCACCTCCTGGTTTAGCAAAGAGCTGTAACACTTCAGAAGATGCTGGCTCTCTCGGAGAGGCTTCGGGGTTCTCCTCTCTCCGCTACAGAGAGGGCTACAGGCAGCAGCGGACTTTCCCTGCTGATACTCTACCCTGGACCACCGGCGGCAGGGGCAGCCACAGAGACAACAGCTGTTTGCACCCTGTTCTCTGCCAAGCCGGAGACTTTGTGGGACTCCATCTGGAGCAGGGTCTGACATTTCCATTCTGCTATGGCTTGGGTAGGAAAAGATATGTCCTCTAAGAAGAAACATAGGCTGATCATGAGGATCGTGTTCTTTCTCAAATAGTCCTTAAGTTGAGAGGTGACCAGACCTTGCAAGAATTTTCTTCATTGTTGCGGTGACCTTGCCTTACATCTTTTGAAATTGTGTCCTTGTACTTTCTTTTCTTTTCTTTTCTTTTCTTTGTCTGTCTGTCTGTCTGTCTGTCTGTCTGTCTTTATTTTTAGTCACTTTATTCATTTACATTTCAAATAATATCCCCCTTGCCTGTTACCCCTCCATCCTATCCCTCCTCACCCATTTCCCTTTTCCTCTATGACTGTGCTCCTCCACCCATTTACCCACTTCTACCTCACCTCTCTAGCATCCCCTGTGCAGGGGCCGGGATCCTCCCTCCTCTCCTATTGACATCAGATAAGGCCATCCTCTGCTACATATGTATCTGTAGACCTGGCTCCCTCCATGCACACTTTTTGGTTGTTGGTTTAGTCCCTGAGAGCTCTGGGTGGTCAAGTTAGTTGATATTGTTCTTCCTGTGGGGTTGCAATCCCCTTCATTTCCTTCATTCCTTAGTCTACCTCTTCCATCGGGGTCCCCGGGGTTAAGTCCAATGGTTGACTGTAAATATCTGCATCTATATTGGTCAGGTCGAACCAACTGGTCTGCCAGAACTTCTCAGGGAAAAGCCATATCAGATTCCTGTGTCCCTTTATTTTCAGTTATTAATTCTGTACCAGCAGAGCGCTACGCGCTGGCAGGATTTTGGTATTGTCATTTCTGTGGCCAGTCTCCACTTTTCTATATGTAAATGCTTATTCTTCCTCACAGACCATTAGATGAAGGTCAGATGGCCCTCATGGCCTAAAATTAACTCTAAGAGATGGATGGTGCATTGTGTTGCTGCTGATTGGGTCAGACTGGACTATGGTTTTGGTGTAATTAAAAGTTGACAATGGACCTGGGGCAGGATGAACAGTGGTAGGACTTCCAGGAAAAGAGAGAGATCTGGGAAACTGATCCACATGCAGAATGGCTGAAAAATCCTGGATAAGTTTAGATGGGCTAGCTAAGAGACTGCCCTAACCTAAGGCCAATGTCTTTGAACTATATAGAGGTTTCCATGTTTTATTTAAACTCCAATCAGCACATAAAAGCCCTGCAATACTTCATCATGAATCAATCAATTGATAATGTTATAACTGAATATTAATTACATTTACATAGAGAAAGTGGGGTTTGATTGAATAAAGTAGGGCACAAGGGTATACTTTTGAAGGGTATGTTCTGTCCATGGAACACCCCCTATACACACATAGAAGGAGATAAGCAATTTTTCTTTCCTTTGTAATACATATCCTCTATGATGTACCAGTTCACCAAATATTCGTGGACCAAAATTGAGGTCACAGTAAGTCTTCCATTAGTAAACTTATGTGTTCTTCAGATATTTTGTCATAATAAGAAAAGAGCTGAATAACATAGATTCCAATAATTTGAATTAAAGTGCCTAGTTATAAAACAATGTTTTTTAAAATACTTGAACTTCGAACAATAATTCTAAGTGTTGAAAGAGACTGAACTCTTAAAGTGATTAAAATTTAAAGACTGCAAAACTTCTAGATGTGGGAATGTTTTATGATATTGATATTAATAAAAGGGAAGGTTATGGTTTCATGGTGTTGGGCATGTTTGTCAAGATGACAGTTCAGTTTTACTGGCTAGTTTTATGTCAGTTTCACACAATCTAGAATCATTTTGGAATAGAAACCTTCATTGAGAAAATGATATCATCAGATTGGCTTGGGGGCAAGCCTATAGTACATTTTCTTGATTGATGATCATCAGTGTGAGATGGGCAAGCGCTTTCTAGGCAGTGTCACCCATAGGCTGATGATTCTGATCACTATTAGAAATCAGATTGACTTATGCCCTATCTCTCACCTACCAGGTGTCTGGTACATTCTGGAGGGCCCTCGCCCCCACCAAAGCCTCCTACCTCCAGAGGTTTCCCGTTTCTCTTCTTTCTGCTGGCTCTCAGGTCTTCAGTCCTTTTACCTCACCCAATACCAGATCATGTTTTTCTCTTCCTCCCCTACCCTTTCCTTCCCAGGTCCCCCTGCCTCCCCCCTTGTGATTGCTTTCTTCTCCCTCCCAAGTGGACCAAGGCCTCCTCACTTGAGCCCTTCAGCTTGTTGACCTTTTTGAGTTCTGTGGACTGTATCTTGGGTATTCTGTATTTTTTATTTTCTTTTTTATTTTTGGCTAATATCCACTTATTAGTAAGTACATACCAGAAGTGTCCTTTTGGGTCTGAGTTACCTCATTCAGGAGGATACTTTCTAGTTCTGGCCATTTGCCTGCAAAACTCAGGATGTCTTCATCCTAATAGCTGAGTAGTATTTCATTGTGTAAATGAACCACATTTTCTGTATCCATTTTTCTGTTGTGGGACATTTAGGCTGTTTCCAGCTTCTGGCTATCACAAACAAGGCCACTATGAACACCAACAATCAAAACTCTGACTCATAATTGTTCTTGTCTCAAAGAACTTCAGGGATAAAAATGGAGAGGAGACTGAGGAAAAGAAGGTCCAGAACAGGTCCAAAGTTGGATCAAGCTCAAGGACAGGCCCCAAAGCCTGACACTATTACTGAGACTGTGGAGTGCTTACATAAAGTAACTTATCGTGACTGCCCTCCTAAAGACCCAACAAGCAGCTGAAAATGTCACATGCAGATATTTATACCCAACCAATGGACAGAAGCTGCTGATCACTGTGGTTGAATTAGAGAAAAACTTTCCAACTGAGAAGGAGAGCAACCCTGTTGAGACCAGCAGTCTCAATTACACTGGACCCCTGAGATCTCTCAAACACTGGACCACTAACCAGGCAGCGTACATCAGCTGATATGAGGCCCTCAACACATATATAGCAGAGGACTGCCAGGTCTGGATTTAGTCAGAGAAGATGCATCTAACACTCAAGAGACTGGAGGCCCTGGGGAGTTTAGAGGTCTGGTTGGGTAGGGGTGGGAGGTGGTAACATCCTCTTGGAGACAGGAGGGCACAGATGAGGTATGGGATGTGGAACAGTTGGAGGGTCACTGGGAGGGCAATAAAATCTGGAGTGTAAAATAAATAAATAAATAAATAAATAAATAAATAAATAAATAAAGATAAAAAAAGAAAAAGAAAAGAAAGCAGATTGAGTAAGCGCTAAAGAGCAAGCTGGTAAGTGGCATGTTTCTATGACCTTGGCATCCATTCTTGCTTCCAGATTTCTGTTCTGGGTTTTTGCCCTGACTTTCTGAAATGTGGAGATTATAAGCTGCAAGATGAATAACTCCTTAACTCTACTCATGCCAAATAAAGTCAATATTTGATCTGAATTTAGCCAGACACTTTTTGTCAATATTTTTGAACCTGGAAGGGGTAGAAGATTAGATAACCTTGTGAGTATCTGATATAGTTAGACTTCTTCTAGTTAGCCCTGAATCGGTAGAGTTTATGCTGTCCTTTATTTATTTTTTCACTTGCATTATAAGACTCACATTTGTTTAAATTTGAATTTTGAAACGACAACTACTGGTTGTTTTCAAGAATTAGAAGAGAACCCAAAAAACTAAGAGGAAAGGGTTGGAAAGCAGTCCAAAGTTATAAATCAGATAGCCAAACTGAACCTTATTAAATGACATAAAGGTTTTTGAGCAGTTTACATTTTGGGACACAAGGGTAATTCTGTAAAACAAAGATAAGAGTCTCATTTTCACACATGCTTTACCTCATTAAAACAGAGTTTATCATTTAATTGGATTAATGTAATTAATATGAAGATGTTATAAATTAGATCTCAAGGCACAGCGTGAAGACTGTAATATTGTTGGGCACAGCAAGTGGGATGTTATCATTCATTGGTCAGAGAGGGAATATGGAAAATCAGAGAGCTTAGAGGCTATTCTGTCATAGAGGAGGAGGCTCGAAGTTAATTGGCTTCACACACTACACTATTAGTATTAGTGTTCTTTTCTGTGACTTGCTAAATAGACTTGTAGAGATATTAAAAATCATGCAAGGTGCCTTTATAGACCCTGAACAGAGACTGTGGTCTCAGAGCTGAGCCTTTACAAGCACACAAGCCTGCTGAAGATAAAACATATAAGCTTTATAAAGAACATATTGAATCCTGTTAGTATTCATGCATGTAGCCTTCATCCATTTCATTATCACAGAAAACAAAAATGACAAAAGAACCGAGCTCACCTTTAAATGAAAATTTTATGAGAACTTGTTTTTGTGTTCCAGGTTAGAAATTCTAATCTGTGTTTTAATGAGCTCCTGGAAAACGCAGACAAGAGCTCTATTTTCATTATTATTTCTTAAGATTCTAAGGAGCTAGTTATATGATATTTTGAGTTGATTTAGATTTATTCCCTTTAGTGTTCATTGAGAAGTACATGCAAACACACAAATTCTTCAGTTACCAATAATGGCTTTATTTTGTTATTGTTCATGCTTAGCAGACACACTCAGCAGGGCTCCCCATTATTTCCCTACTGTGATTTAATTTAGTTGCAGCTGCTGCCAGGATATGGATGTCATAATGTTGTGCTCTTATGACATCACCATCATCCTGAGCATTATACTAGTGTAGACTAGGATGTCAAGAGTGCCCACATTTTATATAGGACTTTTAAAAACCCTGATGCTGAAGCAATTTACCTCTCTCTCTCTCTGTCTCTGTCTCTGTCTCTCTCTGTCTCTCTCTGTCTCTCTCTGTCTCTCTCTGTCTCTCTCTCTCTCTCTCTCTCTCTCTGTCTCTCTCTCTCTGTGTGTGTGTGTGTGTGTGTGTGTGTGTGTGTGTGTGTGTACACATCCTGAGGCAGGTATGTCAACGATGCACTCTTGTAAGGTAAAAAGCCAGTTTTGCATGTGATGGTTCAAATCTCTTATGGTCTATGTGAAAGCATCACCTGTCAATGAAATGATGGACAATGAGCTGAGGCAGGAAGAAAGTGAGACATCTGGCAGAGAGACTGAGTAACTCTGGAAGACAGTTAGGCAAGTTAGGCATGGGAAGAGATCTGGCATCTGGACTCTGAGGAGTTCAGGCATATGAAACTGAGAAGAAGCCATCCATGTGGTTGAACTCAGGTGAGAATAAATGGGATAATAAATTGAGTAGTAGGAGACTCAGTCTAGCTTATGGCCTAGGCATTTATCAATAAATAACCCATGCTAGTGGAGTTCCCTTATTTGGGAAGTGGGATAGGTTGAAAAAGGCAGCTGTTCTTGTTTCTCTTTCAGCTTTCTTTCTGAGACAAGTTGCTATAGTAATTTCTATTATTTCACAGCAATGTTAGCTTCTGGCTATGCCTCCTACCTTGGCTACCTTCTTAAAGTAGGGATGCTGGGACTTGGAAGACAGTGAAAGCCACCTCATTCAGCTTCCTCACTTGGGTTCTGCCTTTGAACCTAGGTCCTCAGGTTTGTATGCCTTTACCTATGTGCCATCTTGCTAGCCTCATTCCAGTATTTAAATATCCCATTCAGTCTGACACACAAAATGCTACATACTTAAAGGAATGATTGTAACAATGTTTCCAAACAAGGTATAAATGCAGATGTTTTCTACAGTAGAAATATTTTAAATATATTCATATGTGTACATGATGTTCAAATCTTTATCTGTCTCTAAACATATTTCACATCCTTTGTATGTAAATGTATGCATGATTTATGCATGTGTGCATACTCATCTGTGTGTACATGTGTGTGTATAGAGGTACAGACATGTGAAAGCCAGAAGTAGGCATCAGGTATATTATTCTATTGCTCGCTACATTACTATTACACAAAGTTCACTGATTAGAAAGATTAGCCACCGATTAGGCCAGTGATGCCTCCTAATTCTCCCTCTCCACTGTATAAAAAACATACAATATACAAACAACTGTAATTAAAATATTTAGAAACCAGATCTATATACTTTTACTTTTTAAATGGGTGCATTGATTCTCATGTACATTCATACCCTTGAATCAGTTCTTTGGCCATTGACGTTTGTAATAAAGTATAGCTTTATAGCCACAGTGAATAGAGCTCATGCATGGATAACAAGATTTATAATAAGACATTTTCTTCTAAAATCACCACATACTTTCAGCACAAATTTGACCAACCTCATGCTCCATAAATTTGATTCAAACTCTCCTAATACATAAATGTCTGGGGAAAATATAGACATAATTTCACTTCTTGCACACCTGTGCGGGACAGTGCCTTATAAACCAAATGAAGTCTGATTAATTTCAATTTAAATTTATGACCTAAAACCAGATGTGTTTTATGAATTTGTTACACTTTGGAGATCATACACAATTATATGTATTATATATAATTTTTTTCAACTATGAAAAAAATATAGAATAAGTGTTTTAGATTGGATGCAAACGAAAGAAGCAAGGACCAAATGAAGAAACAAAAAACTATCATTTCAACTAGAAACTATCTCTCAAATTTTCTAAATATGACATCGAATAAATTAGCATAAAATACTGGCACCACAGCTGAATACAATTTCTGAATATTTTACCTTAGAAGTTTGGAATACTTCTATGATACAAGGTTGATAATGTTGGTTAAAAAAAATCAACAAAGAATATAAAGCAATATACTTGTTAGTATCTAAAAAGGATTTTGTTCAAAATGACTAAAAATATCTTAAATAAAACCATGTGAATTAATCAGATAATTATTCACATCAAACAGTGGCTCAGATTCATGTTTTAAATAATAGAAAACATTTATAAAATAATGTAATCAACTGTATATTTCACTCAATGGATTTTAATAGACCTCTAGTTTCCCTGTTAACACAGAACCAAGAGGCTTCGAGCTTTTACACAAAGTCCTATTGTGACACACCATGACTCTATTGTGAAAAACAGATCAGATCAACCTATTGTTCCAGAATAGTAGTTAGAAATGTCCAAGTTGAGAATAGAAAACAAAACTCATGTAAATAAATTATATTCAACATATTTGAATATACCCAGTCCAGTCCACAGAACCCTTATTTCAAGTAAATCACTGTATTTAAAGAAAAAGAAAACAAACCTTGAGTTCTACTTACTCCCAAACCTAACTTCTTTGATTTCAGAAAGTTATAAATGTATGAATAGTTATGATCATTGATGAGAACAAGGCTCCAGATCAAGTTCTCCTGGCAAGTGTTTCACAGCCAGATCTTGATAATTATGGAGCAAACTAGCTGTGATAGATGTATCTTGGAAGACACTGCAGGAAAATGGAACTACTGAGAATCAGGAAATTCTGAGAAGTGAGAAGGAAACTAGAAATGATGAACAAGCACATGGCTAAGCATGTGACTGTTCTTTGAAACAGAGGAGACATCTGTCATCCATATAATCTTGGAACAAGGTTCATCTATTGCCATAGCTAATTATCCTTCAGTTGTCCTCACAAAGTTTTCAGCATCTTAAGTTTAGAAATAGCTCTTCACATATTTTATTTTATAATCTATTAAATCAAATCCAATCTAACAAGCAACAGGGCATTTACCTCCACAAAGAAGACTTTGTATTTCCTCCACACTGGAGGACATGGCATCTATGGATTGTCACAAAGACAGAAGAACATCTATGAAATCTACAGCTATATGTCTTATCCCCAATTCCACCCCCAGATACATGTAAAATAGAAAAACATAACTATCACATAAAAATGACATTACAAAACATGGATATGTTTATGTCTAGGTTCCAGTTATGAATCTGTTAAATACCATACTCTCCTGGGTAATTTCAAAGGGAAGGAACCCCAAACTGTTTTGGCATGATGACTAATAGCTGTCAATTTGACAGAATCTAGATTTACTTAGAAGACAAACCTTTGGACCAAACAATACCAATTTAAAATTTGATTAATTGAGGTGAAAGGACCCATTCTGAATTTGGTAGGCAGTTATTCATGGGCTAGGATCCATGAAAAAAAATAAAAAAGAGAATGAGAACTGAGCCTCAGCACTCATAGTTCTCTTTCTCCTCAGCAAATATGTTGCCATGCTGTCCCTGCAAATATGGACGACACTTTCAAACCGTAACCAGAAATAAATCATGAATTCTTTAATGAGATTCCTAAGGTGATTTATAACAGCCAATAAAAAGTAACTAATATGTATAATAGAAAAGCTATAGCAAGACAGGAAACATATTTCCTATATCTTTCATTCCACTCCACTGTGTGAGTGAGTGAGTGAGTGTGTGTGTGTGTGTGTGTGTGTGTGTGTGTGTGTGTGAAATGCTTTTGAGTAAAGATAACTTATCCAGATATAGTCCGTTAGATAAAACAGATTCTCTAAACACCCTCAGAAAATATTGTTGAAAATTCCAGTGATTTTACATACAAGGCAGGTTAAGAGAAAGATGTGCATGCTTGTTCTTAAAACTTGCTGTGAATATATTCAGAGCATTACTAAAATATTTTAAACCTGGATTCTGCTACCACTCTATGTTAACTTGTGAATGTCTCCGTATTTTTTCATAATAAATAAAGAAAACAATATCTATGCCTTATTCCAGAAGATTCATGTCCTCATTAAAACTATTTTTCAGTTAATTTCAGTTGTGTCAACTCATGATTAACCACACTACTGAAGGGAAGTAATAGCACAGAGAACTCAACATGGACAAATGCAAAGCAATTTATTTGTGGCATCTGTGTATGTTCTTTAATTTTGTAGCAGAGATACAAACATCAAAATGATTTTACTTAAAAACACAAAATTATTATAATTCTCTAACATTCTATCTATTTTAGTAGATATAAAGGCAAACTAATGATGCCATGATGAATTAAAAAAATCGTAAATGAGATTTTTATAATTGTCACAGAGAAAACCTTAAAACATAAGATATGTATGAACAAAAAACTAGTTAATAGGAACACATATATATTTGTGCATATATATATATATATATATATATACATACATACATAGTGTTTTATACTTGTCTATGTTATATTCATGCAGACAGAAAGATTTTGAAGTACTATAGAAAAAATCTAAGTAATACCTAATACTAAAAATATTTCACCAGAAAGGCATAAATGATAGCAAATAGAAATGTACTACTAAAAAAAGGAGAAATCTACTTATATTTGTATTCTATAGTTATCCATAAATACATATACTAAGGATAAGCATACCTAACATTCATGCTAATTTATCTTGTATTCAACAGAGCAATTAGCTCTTAAAAATGATTTCCCATTGAAGAAAATGTTAACTAAAGGAATTAGAAATACATTAGAAATTAATATATCTTAATTTTGTCTTATTTATGTCTCATGGAGTACTGAAAAATTCTCTTTCTTCCAGAGTGGTTCACAAATGATGATACATATATTTCAATATATTATGGTTTTTTACTAGAAATAACATTTATGTGTTTTTAAATATTCATAATATAAATCCTATCAAACAACATTTTAAAGCTGACAGTATAGAAAATAGTGTAGACCTGGGGTATAGAAAGTAGTAACATGTCTATATTTAATTGGCTTTGTGATTGTACGAAAAGAGACGATTTCTCAGTGTATATTACATGCACATATAGAAACAAACATCACACTGGGTACCACTGACCTCTGTGATCAAAATGCTAAAGATATATCAGGGCCAATCCAGTTCTTATATGTTATTGTTAATCTACGGTCTTCAAAAGCACATGGAAGTTAGGGCACTGGAATTAGCAGTCAGAATTCCCAAACTCAAATCCTTACTCTTCCTTTTTAGAGAACCATCAAATGGGTAGGAAGTTGACTACCTCAATTTTTCAATATTCTTCTGAACTCTAAAGAGTCATTGCAATGGTTAAATAAACTGGTATATTTTTATTTTATAAATAATGATGATATTAAAAACTTTTCATAAAATTTACCAAATATTGCATCATAGAATCCTTAATAAGTATAACATATGATTTATACTTAATAAGGCATTATTCTAATACTTGTCATTGAAGACTAAATCATTTTTGTATTACACTTGCTTGTAGTAACATCTCCTATGATAATCAGTGTTACACAAGTAAAGAATAGTCATAATTCAACTCCCCACCCCCACACAGGGGCCACTAAAGGATCTTTATTATAACAACACTGACCAAGAATGACAAGTTTAAGTGTTTACAGATAATTTCCAGTTGTCAGACTTCATAATTCCACCATAAAAATTCATTTTCCAAGAAGAAATATAAATGCATTTCATTCTGCTTGACACGTTTTCATTGCATTATTTTCTTAACACATTGGCATGATTTATTGGTACACCAAGAGAAAAATAAATTATTTAAATCCTGGTATGAAGACTCAATAGATAACACCAGGGGTATTATGGTGATGTAATGTGAAGAAGATAATAAAGTACTAATTTCAAAGCATGGCTAGGGTACAAATGCCCACTTCACATGTTAAAATAACATTGCCATGATGATGGTTCACGTACAGATCTACAGATTATTTAAACTAATATACAAATATTTCTAGATATAAGTTCATAGTTTAGCTATTAAATATCTCCCTAGAGATCGAAGCATTAAAAATTGTCTTTCAATCAAGGAATATTGTGAAGCAACAGACCCCTAACAAGTGGAGAGTTGCCGGTACTTGAGGGGCATTCATTGAACAGAAGGCCAGGGAACACTGAACCTCCATCTTTTTCTCTTAGTATTCTTGCTTGTGATGTAAATGCTTTGTTCCCTAATGCTATTCCTTAGGTACCCACACCTAAAGGGCAATTCTCACTTAGACTTGAGCCTCTGGGAAAATGCGCAATAACCAGCTTTTACTTTCTGCATAATTGATGTAAGTATTTTATTATACCTATAGGAAAATGACAGATTACTAAGCAATATTTCTTCACCAGATGGGAGCTATGCAGAGAAGAATACTCTCTCAAACATAAAATTCTTGTTTTAAAATTTTAAAAACACATCATGGATCCAGTATCACAGGATCTAGTGAGTAGAGATCTTTAGATTGTTATGAGATGGATATTGTCATTATCATGGTACATACTTGCTGGTCAGTATAGCTTTTCTTCTTCAGGAGAGCTAGTAAGAGGCAAGCTCTGAGTTGTGAGGTAAAGAATAGTATTTAGTGCCCAGCATTTTCTTTAAGGTCTGTCTAAGGCCTTAGTTGAGTATAAATAAGAAGGGTATTCCACTTTCAATGAAATATTTTAATCAATAAAGTGGAGACAGCAAAGATATTTCTTTGGAATATTTGCACAAATAAATCTACTACCACATTGGTACCCCTGAAAACTAGATGAAGGACCTTGTAACAATCAATAAAATCTCAAATCAGTAATCTAAAACTTGTTTCTAAAAATAAATTCCATTCTGACATAATCCTGTACATAATTATCTTATTTCTAATTTTATCATATTAAAATAACATAGTTAATGCATATATGTTTATGTGTTTAGCATTTTTAATGTAAACCAGGCAATAAATACTATTTCTAAAGTATGGCAATTATGAACACTTAAATATTTTTATATTAAAATAATTAGATTTTACCTTGGTCAAATGGTTTTCCTGGACTCCAAGAGCGGAAATAATCATCCTAAGGGAGGAAAATAAGATGGTTTAGGTATATATGATCAATTAAATGCATGGATTCATATAGTATGAAATAATTATGAAACATAGAAGCAATATACGAACCTCTACTTCCTGAAATGGCAAGCAGCAAATTTTAAGAAGCAAAAAAAAAGGAACAAGAGAAAAGAATAGTTATCAAAAAGGAACACATTGTTTATAAGTTAGAGAAAAATACTTCAATACATGTACTCATTTTCCTTAGAAGCCAGGGGTTACTGTAACAATTTAATTATTTTTGTTGCTACTTCTCTTAAATATTATAATGAGCTACTTTCAATTGCAATTCAATGTGCAATATAACATGCAGATAATTACCCCTAAGCTAATAAGCTGTAAAGTATCTTACTAGATTCCAATTATAGGACTTCATTTCCCACTAGTACAATAGTAAATGGATCCATTAATATAACAGGGAAAATATCAAGTGATTCTGCAATAGCCCATAGAGTATAAATAGACTTTATGCAAATCATTCACATGTTAATTGAATAACCAAGGAGTTCATCAAAATGCAATTGGGAGATTGAGAAAATGCACACCTAATTAAATCCTGGTTAATGTTTAAATATTTAATATAGGGAAACATATATAATATATTTATTATGTATTTAGTAAATGTAACTGAACGACATAAAATTGGAGCGATTCAAGCTAACAAAACTTAAAATGCAAATTCAAATGGACCTCGTACAGGTTTGATTTTAAAGCCTTGGAGATTACTTCATCCATATTGTCATCAATCATGAATAAAAACAATTCTACAGCTCCAATTAATACACTCCTTTTATAAAGATAATGTAGTATAAGAAACAAAGCATATCATGATGAAATTGCAATAATTCCTGGGCATATAACCAGACTTACTCACTTTGATAAAAAGCTATAATACTCATATATTATTAAAAGGACATCAGGAAGTATTTTTCCTTCTATTGCTTTGTTTTACACACACACACACACACACACACACACACACACACACACACACCCCGCATACTCTTTCACTCAACCAGTCTTATTTTCTTTCCCTCCCACCTCTTTTACTTCCCCTCCCAGGTCCTTCTCCCACATCCATGTCTTTTTTTCTACTTTTTTTTTTTCAAATTTTAACCAGAGTTTTAACCAGGAGCTTATGTGTGACCATGGGTTAGGTACTATTGTTTTGTTGTTGTTAATTTTGTCTTGTTTTGTTTGTTTGTTTTAATATAAGAATTTCAGTGGTGTTTCCAGTTCACACTGGAAAATTCTGTCTCCCCCTCACCTAGAAACTATAATTATCTCGTGGAAAAGTAAGCTCTTGGCTCATAACACGACTGCTGATAGTACTCATGTGCAGACCTGCTGGATATCTCAGTCGTGAGATGATGACTGTGTCATGGCAATATGATAGCACTGCACAGATCTTCCTCTGTCTTCTCTGTCTTATATCCTACCTTCCTACTCAGTTGTTAACCTGCCTTGACCCTAAGGACAATACGAATATTCTACTGAGGGATAAGCACTACTGAATTGCTACTTATTCTCACTATTCTTCACAGTCACATGCCTCTGAACTTCCTTCATGGTAAGGAGAAATTTCTCTGATTAAGACTGAGAGGATCATGTGCTTATATGTATAAAGAAGTATATAGAAATTTTAATTTTAATTATGGAAATAATCACAATTATTAAATATTACTGTAATATCACCTCATTTCCAAGTTAAATGTCATTTTAAAGTTTTTTTTTCTTTTTATATCTTTTGTGCTACCCACACAGATCAAATGAAAGAACAGAACAATCTCTAGGAGCCATATTTGTCAGTCTTGTTTTGTGCCCAAATAAGATTATATTAAGGGAGACAAATGGTGGCAGTTTGCACTAATAGGTTCTGTTCTAAATTATGTAACATTAGATTAAGGGAGAATAGTGTCCCAGGGTAATTAAATAAACATTGATTGTTTAAATTCTTTGAAAAAAAATCTCTGTTTAAAAACAATTACTACATGATAGAATTCTTGGAAAACTTAGAGGTAAAATTAAATTACTTCAATAAAAATCTAAAGTACCAGGGCCACAAAGATACCTAAGTGGTTAAGAGTATTACTAATTCTAATGTGGACAAGAGCTTGGCTCCAGAATCCATGTTGGTACCTTTCAACCACCCTCAACTCAAGTTTCAGAGCACTTGACATTCTCATCTGAATTCCTATAGAAGTGATCTCATTTGTACACAAACATATAGAGATATATGTACGTACACACAAACACACACAGACACACACACTCACAATTAACAATAAAATAAAATATATTTTAAACTTCCAAATTCAATGTGAAGAGAATAACTTGCTTATGTAATACCTCTTATCATTAAAGTTACATGTCCCTGCTTCAAGATACTGAGTATCTTTCATTTAAAGCATGAAGAAGATAGGGCAGCTATATTTTTAAGTCTCCCATAAAATCTGACAGATACTAAACCAGAGCATAACTACAATAGCCTAAGTAAAGTTGAACTTGATTCTGGCTTTACCACTTGGGAAGATGTTCTTTTTAGAATACCAAAGATCTAGAACTAAGGTCCACAGGAACAAAATTGGAAAAATAAAACACAGAAATTTGAAAGACATGCTTTGTGTTTATTGTGTATATTGTTATTATCTGCAATAATTAATATATATGCCAAATATTGTGATTATATATAATATAATATAATAATTAACATATATGCCAAAGGAACATCAATAATATGAGTGCCTGAATACTGTGGTCCTTGGCAAAGGTTGCCTCATCTTGTTAATTCCCTTGGGTATCTTATGACAGCTAACAAAACCTTTCCATTTTTCTTTTGCTCAAAAACAAAGTCTGTTTTAAAGGAGAGGATATTGGTAAGATTTAACCTCAGTCTAATGTAGTTAACCATTTACAGATTAACATGACAAGGTATGATCACATTTGACTGATAGCTATACAAGCCTATCATTAGAACTCTCTAGAATATGTGAAGTGTAACACTCAAGCATGACATCTGCATGTGACAGCACATGACTTCCGTTTATGGGCTTCTTTTATACCTGTTATTTGTGTTCTCCCATTGGCAGACTTTACATTATTTTCCTTGTTTACTTATTCATTAGTTTTTGACAATGGTTTGGCTTCGTTAAACCTTGGAAGTTTTTCAGGATGGATAGTGCAATTATTATTATTATTTTCTTACAGAAATGTTCACTCAACCACAAGTTTTTTCCCTTCAAAGGGCTTTGTGTCAATATAAGTTGTTACTTGTCTTCAATTTGGATGCAAAACAAGCTACTCAGGGATTTAGTAAAGACCTAGAAAAATTGCTCCCAATTGAATAAACTTTGTTCTAGGAAAATGATGCAAAACATGAGTTATTGAAAAACAGAGTGTCACTCATGTGCAAAATCTCACACAAGAAATTACACATCCCATAAGCATTTACTATAGCTAATATTAGACCTTTGTCAATTTCTTCTGCTTAAAAAAATAATTGCTAGTTTTCCATAGCAGCGTATATATAAGAAAATGTGCTGTGTCTGGTATTACTTAAAATATCTTGTTCCTTGCAATGGCTGAATTTCTTTCTATTTTGAGATATGTGTGTGTGTGTGTGTGTGTGTGTGTGTGTGTGTGTGTGTGTGTGTTTGTGTGTGTTTTCAACAAAAGCATTGGTATTCATAGTATTTCAATCCACATAATTCTTTCTTGTGTCGAGAACAATGGACAGTTTTGTGCTTTGTAAGCTATTTGCAGCACCCTGGGCCTCAGTAAGAAAAATTAGAAGGCATTGTCCCCCAAGGTTTGACAAGCATAAAAGCCTCCAGATATTGACAAATGTCTTCTGGGAGAAATAACATTCATTTCAAAAACACTGATGTAGAATTACTGGGATATATTGAAAGGATATTGAAGCAAAATATGATAAAACTGAAAAGTGTTATCACTAACAGATTTTCTGACTAAATGTTTTATAATACTGACAGCTTTTTACAAAGTTATGCTTTTGAAAGCCTACTGAACTAGATATAAAATTTTGCATAAATTTCTCATAATTCAGCTTTGCCTCCAACAATCTAGGCTTTCATATTGTTCATAACAGTTTTTATCAAATAATGATAATTAACATCTGAAAACTTTTCTGCTTCCATAAAGCATAAAACACTTAGAATATTCAAAGCAAGCCCCAGAGAAACAAATGATACTTGACTACAGGACAATTTCAATGAAAATAGAATTTTCCTGGCATAAAAACTGACCCATAGGCCAACTGAATAGATTGGAAGACACAGATATATGTTCATGTAACTTTATCTACCTGACATTTGACAAATAGGACAAAAACAAATAAACACTGGAGAAAAGGGAAGACCATCAACAAATTATAAAAACAAATCTGTGTATCTATATGTAGATAGATGAAACTAGAGCACTCTCTATACTCCTGTGCAAAATCAACTCCAAAGGCATCAAAGACATAAAATGAAAGACATTAAAGTGAAATGATGTTTGAAACTAACTACGATGACCAAGTGTCTTTCCCATAAAGACCTGGCGTGCAATGGTGGCAAACAGCAGTCTCCTGAGTTATGTATGAAGCCTGTTGCCTATATGTATTGCCCTATGGGACCCTGGAGAGATGTTTATGGCTGTTATTCCAGTCTCTGCCTCAGTACTTTTCTCATTCTAGGCTCTAGACAGTAGTATGTGTTGCCTTTAAGTAGTCTGCATGCACAGCGGCTAAAGTTTACATTAGGTAGGTCATCATGTCCATCCACATAAAGCTGCAGAATAAGGCACATGTGATCAAAGCACTGTGTCGAGCAAAATTCAAGTTTCCTGGTGGGCAGAGAATCCACGTCTCAGAAAAGTGGGGATTTAGCAAGTTTGGCAGAGGTGAATTTGAAGACATATTCACTGAGAAAGAGCTCATTCTTGATGTCTGGAGTGTCAAATACATTTCTCATCATGGTTCTCCAGACAAGTGGCAAGCCTTGCATTCCTGGGAGATTTTAGAGTGCCCTCCTGTACTTTACCTAGTTATGTTCAGCAATAAATCTTATATCCAGTATGCTTGATTGAGAGAGAGGAATGAAAGAAGGAAAGAGGAGAAAGAAGGAATGAAGGGAAAGCAGGAAAGAAGGAGGGAGGGAGGGAGGGAGGGAAGGAGGGAGGGAGGAAGGGATGAAAGGAAGGAAGGAAGGAAGGAAGGAAGGAAGGAAGGAAGGAAGGAAGGAAGGAAGGACAAAAAGAAGGGATTAAGAAATGGAGGAAGGGAGAAGCAAATAATTAAATGCTAGAGAAGAAGATAAGGAACATTCTATAAAATGTTGGTATGGGGAATGACTCTAAAGAATTATCCTGTGGATCAAGAAATCACATCAATGATTTACATATTGAACTCCACAAATTAAAAGCCTTCTTATAGCAAAGGCATGATTAAGCAAAGGGTGAAGAGGTAGCCCATACGTAGAAAAGATTATTTGTCAGATACATATCTGAGACAAGATTGATATTTAATATGTGAAGAATTAAAAAATAAGCATCAAAATATAAGCAATGTAATAAAAAATTGTCAAATTATTCCAGCTCCAGTTTTAGACTATTTATAATTCATGAACGTGAAGTTCCTGGTCTGTAGGAGTCAATGAACTTTAAAGATGATTCTACTAACTACATTCTAAATAGGGTACAAAAAAAGAGTTTCAACCTCTTATTCTTAACAGACAATTGGGTTTCAAAAATTGCTTTACCAATAACATATGGAAGGATATATTCAGGAGTTCTAAATCTAGATAATGAAAAATGGTCCATCTTTCCACCAAGATGTTCAACTACCTAGTGATGCTTTTAGTTTATACCCTCCACTCTTTTCATATAAAACCTTGGTTAGCTCTTAGTCACAGGATGGAGCCATGGTAGACAGCCAGTGACCCAAGCTCATTATTCACTTTACTGCTGAAAGATAAAAACTCAGTGTGAGAAATAGATGTTTATAGTCAGTGCATGGAACTATGGGAGATAATATAAAACTGGTTATTAATTCACAGTACTGGGGGATGTCTATGATTTTTAAAAAGTGACTGGAAATCCTTACACAATGCTTTTAGATATTTAAAAAAAGAGAGAGAATCTTTGTGATTCAACTTGAGAGACGAAGATGAGAGTATGTGTTCAGACACATTAATACAAAACCTCTAAAGTGTCGTTTTCAGCTGATATGGGTGTAATGCATCAAGTAACACTTTAAATCAATCTCTCACTAAGGATTTGGTGCAGAATAATGACATGAGCCTTAGATTGCGATTATCCAGTCTTGTAAGAGAACTTTGGGGCATATACTGAGGAATTACCTGACTACTTGCCCTGAACAGATGTCAGTTCTACTTTATTCATAATACTAATGAAGTTTCTGATTTATTCACTAAATTTCTCTCTTCCTGGGATATTTATCAACCCATCAACTCTAAACAGTTTTCTTATCTAATTTCCCAATGTTAAATGAATGATCTCTGTTTGGTTAAGACATGTCACTATCACTGAAGTCAAATACTACTATTCACAAGGAAGAAAAATCAGTCCGTGTCTCAAATTTCACCCAAGTAGGAAATAAAACAATGGAGTAGGTAGAATGATTCTGACCTCCTCTTCAGGAAAAGAGACAGAGCGAGAGATCCCACACTAAAATCTTAAGGAGTATTTCAATCAGCAAAGTGCTTATATTTGGAATAAGTACAAAAACTCAGATAGCAGTCATCTTTAAATTTTCTAAATTTATATATTATGTTCAAATATTTAGAAGCAAAGCAAAATAAAATAACCTATTATGCATATTGCCACATTGCTAATTCTTCAGTATGGATGGAAAAAAATTAAAAATAATATTATGATTGGGTGACATCTTCAAAAAAATAAGATGCATATTTAATAATCCTAATTTTTATGATTTGTGGTTAAAATCTTGCAAAGCCTCTCATCCACAACTTTAGATTTTCCAATTAGGTCTAACACTGCATTTGATTTAGTTTCTCTGCCTGAGATAAATTATGGCGCATTCACATGTTATGATAGCCAAGAACATAAAAGTGGCAATGTGTTGTTTTAAAATGCATTCTATGTTACCACATTACTATCCTTACCGCTGGTCCTATTATGAGAACAATGGCTATCTTAATAACCTAGTACATAAATTTTACAAAACAGGAACAGTCTCTCTGCAAAAATCCTTATACTAATTTGGTCAGGAATGTTGTAAGTATAAGAAATGGTTTGTCTGAGGGGGAAAAAATTATTCCTGTGAAGCAAATTATCTGTTTCAGGCCCCCAGGTGTCACATTTATTATCTAAGTAGCATACATTTTTCCAGGTGGAGTCCTAAAATTCAGAAAGAATTCATTTATAACTCTTCGGTGAGCATTTTATTTTTTAAGAGTATTTTATTGCCCCTGACTCACCACAGATTAAATACATAAATAAAATAAATTGTGAGAAAAAGGCTGTGCTGGTGGGATGACTCGTCAACTGTTTCTGGAAATTCTTAAAAGTAAGGTAAGAATTGCTCTGATTTTATAGGGAATATATCCTGGTTTATCATACATTACCATATGAAGCATACACACACACACACACACACACACACACACAGTGTTCTATGTTACCTCATTACCATCCTTACTTCTGGTCCTATTATGAGAAGAACGGTAACATGTGTATATATATGTTACCAAAGTATAGAAAATGCCTATTCTTGTTTTATCTATACTTTACTATCTTCCATGTCATAATTTCTCCTTGGTCAGATTCTAGTTTCTGTTTTTCTACATATAGTCAAGTTTAGCAGTAAAACTATAGCCAGTTAGGCAGGCCTATCCTTTACAAAGCTTACTGGATATCAGTCCCACCCAGTCTTTTCCATACTGTTATATATGTTTTGGAACTTATAACAGAGGTTCTGACATCTTAAAGTGCTCTATGGTTTGTTTGCTTTCTGCTTTGTTTCAGTAAAAGGAGCCTGCACTACATGATTCTACCCTGTACTTCCACAACAGAAGAGGTGTATACAAGGTCAGAAAATAAGATTTAATAGAATGTCAATTTGTTTACATCAGAAGCCAAAATCTTGTGAAGATCTTTCATTTGAATCAAGGTATTAGATATTGGAATGGAGAGTTGTTTCACTACTTAAAACCACTTGTTTCTCTTACAGAGCACCCAGGTTTGATTTTCAGCACACACTTGGTGCCTTATGAGCATCTGTCACTCCAGTTCTAGGGAACTGTTGTCTTGTTTTGACCTTAGAGTGCACTGTGCATATGTGTGCCACAAGTACACATGGGCATGCAAAACATTCATGCCCATAAAATAAAATCAAAAATATTATTAGATATCAATTTGAAACATATTACCACAAACCTGACATGCTTAGGAATATCACTCTTTTAATTCTAATAATACCTAAGTAATACAACATGTGTACCAATGAAGAAATTATAAAAGACATAAAAATTCTAGAATTAAATGAAAATGAAAATGGCATAGGAACACCTAAGAGACAAAGAGTCCTACAAAGAAAGTTTATAGACTTAAACATCTAGAACCCTTTAAATAAAGTTCTTATTAATATATCTTCCAAAACTAGGGTGAAATTTAATTTCAAACATGGAAGGTCTCAGGACTACCCAGTACAAGACACAATGAGAAACTTTTGGTTCTAAAACTAAGGGTAGAATCTAAGAGCCTACTGAAGTGACAGAAGTTACCGGGGTAAGTTCCAGGTGTAGAGACTCATAGCATGCAGGAGGGACAGGCAAAGATGCAGTGAAGACTGACTGTGGTTAACTCTCAGAGAAAAAGTAGGACTAGAACCTGAACTGGCAAGCAACCCTTCTTGCAACTGATTCCTTTCATGAATGTTGAATAAACCTCTGCTGAAAGAAGCAAAGTTACTTGTGACCTAAAAACATGCCATTAGACTTTTGGGAAAGAAAGAAGAAACAATGCTCCTAAGTAATACTGGGAGAAATTAAGATTGGATCAGGAATGAATGAAATAGAAACAACAAAAAACAAAAAACAAAAAACAAAACAAAAACAAAAACAACAACAACAACAAAAACAAAGACAAATAACTTATGACAAAAAACAAAGACAAAAAACAACCCAAATAACTTATGAAATATAAGTTGGTTCTTCCAATCCCTGACGCTACTAATGATACTCAGTCATGCTTGCAGACAGGATCCTAGCATAACTGCCCCCTGAGAGGCTCCACTCAGCAGCTGATGGAACCAGAATGAGACACTCACAGCCAAACAATAGATAAGAGTTTGGGGAGTCTTGTAGAAGGGCTGGGAGAAGGACTGAAGAGCCTGGAGGGGATAGAATTTCCACGGGAAGACAAACAGAGCTAACTAACCTTGACCCTTCCCTTCTGGGCTCACAGAGACTGTCACCAATCTAAGAGCAAGCATGGGCTGAGTCTAGTCCCAACCTTATCCCCTTACCTCCTACCCCATACCGGCTACCCCACACATATATAGCAGATTGTTCTCCATGCCAGTCTGCCAACAAACTGGTGAAAGCCAGGGGAGTAGAGGGTGGACCATGACAATGTTCCCTGACTGTAGACACCATTTCCCTAACTTGGCTGCCTTGTCTGGCTTAAGTGGGAGAAGATGCACTTAAGTCTTGCAGTGACTCATGTTCCATGGTGAATTGATACCCAGTAAGACCTCCCCCTTCTCAGAGAGGAAGGGAGAGGAAGGGTGGAAGGACTAGGAGAGGGGCTATAATCAGGATATAAATTATATATATATAAATAAATTAATTACTTACTTAATAACCTATAATCAATAAGAAATAAGCATACAAAGTCAGTTGTTTGAAATAATAAATTAGACAATCTTTAGTCAAATTTACCAAAAAAAAAGAAAAAAAAAGAATTCTCAAATAACCTTAGACATGAAAAAGGCAACATTATACAATCAACAGAATTAGGAATATTAAAGGAATATAATTTTAAAAACTATATTGTTAAAATAAAAAATCTAGATAAATTGGTAGATTTTTAGGTTTATATGACCTACTAAAATTAAACTAAGTTAAAATAAACCTTTTCAAATATTTATAATACCAACAATTTTGAAGCAGTAATAAAAGGTATATCAATTAAAAATGAGACCAAGGACCAAAGTGATTTTATTTCTGTCCGAATAAATAATTCGGACTGAATAAAATTCAATAAAACAAAATTCAACTGAATATAGATGGGACATTTTACTTACCCATTCATCTTTTGATATGGATCTAAGCTTATTCTAGAACTTAAGTGTTTTAAGTACTGCTAAGGTATAAATACGGTTGCACTTGCCTCTATAGACTGTTGTCTTGGAGTCTTTCAGGAATGTTGCCACATGACACAGCTGGCTGTTAAGGCAGTGTGGTATTCCTATAGTGCCTGGAGTAATTTGCCTTTCTTTCAGCAGTGTATAAGAATTTCCTTATCTCAATATTATTATTCAAAATTGTTTGTTTTCTAAACTTACATTAAAGTAAAAAATTACACTAAAAAGAAATGAGCTAATGAGTCAATAAAAGAGACAGAAAAGAAGCTAAATGAAAATTATTAAGTAAAGAAGCCACCTAAAAAGGAATGCAAGTATATGGTATTTGGAAAAAATAGTAGAACTTTTAAGAAAATAAAGTAATATTAATTGCCAGAGGCTTAGAAGAGAGGAAAGAATAAACAATGAGCATGGATCAGAAGACTTTTAGGGCTAAGAAGCCATTGTGAGTCACAATGTAATGATATATCCAAGTCATTTATATCTTTATGAGCCCATAACATATATGGTATATAAGGTGTTCTTCATAAAAATTAGAAACTTTAAATAATAAAGGTGTAGCTTCATTCGTTGCAATAAACAAACACAGAGATGGTTGGTGGAATCTGTGCACAGGAGTTCAGAAAATGTATAAAACGTCTGGACCTTCTGACCTTCTGGCCAAAATTGCTGTGGCTATTAAATTGCTCTAAAAGTAAAATAAGCTACTGTAAAATTTTATAACATAGGTAATATATAATGTAGTTCGTTTTTATTGCTCTAATTATAATAAAGTACACACAATAGAAAACCTTAAATGATCCTGAAATTACACAAAATATAATGAAAATAAAATGGTACCCTGTGTGCCTGTAAATAGCCCTTATCAGCATGACAAATCTATAGAATAAATAAAGCTTTAAAAAGGCAAAAGACATTTATTGAAGGGTGGTTCACTAAATAACTAGGCTTATTTATTGAACTTAATGTTGGAACTATATGGAGAAAAATAGATAAAAGAATGAATAGATTAGAGGGAAGGAACAAACAAATGAACAAAGAAAGAATGAAGCAAGGTTGAGGGGAAGTAAAAAAGAAGGATTAGGGAGTTGAGAGAGGAAGAAAGGAGAGTCTGCTCTAAACAGTCTTTCAATACATTTATGGTTTTGGCACTAAGTTAACTTCTGGCCACTGTGATGTGTGTAATATAGGTGTCTTTCTTTACATCACATTATAGATTACTAGAGACAATTTCATTTTACATCCATAGACTATCAGAGTCTAGACCCAAATTACCTGCTTCTGAAATCTATACTAGCAATCATTTTAATATGTTCTAATTTTCAGTTTTAATTTTGTTAGCTGATTATCAATTATGGATAGCATATTGCTATGCAAACCAATTAGAATGTTCTACCTAAATTACTATTACTCATTCACTTAATTAACAAGTACTGATTATCAAAAATATTCAAAATCTAAGAAAAAAATGTAAAATAATCAAGTAAAATGAAAAACATCCTTAACTTTCTTGAGTGTAGAATCTGTTTGTGCTGCTATGGACAATATACAGTTAATTATAGTGTATAATGGAGAATTTATCCAATCTTTCAGATCACTGTCTTATAAATTTATCCTATTTTGATATTTACATTTTATTCTTTGTTTCTTGAAATGGTATTCATGTGAATGCAATATTTTTAAAAAGGGCTTCCTCAAGTATATGTAAAAGGATCTACACAGAAACCTTAAATGCAGGCTTAAAAGCACTGTCAACATTAAAATGAAATATCTGAATATCAGAGACTATCTGAAGTAAACTTTTAAAATGCAAAATTAGAACTTGCTGCTTCCCTTTGAAAAATGGACCAGTTTTCGGAACTTTCGAGCCTATTAATGACTTTTCACTACTCAACACGAATTGTTTTGTCAGTATCCATTCATGAGGAACGGCCGATATCCCGACCTATATCCCTTGACAGAACCTAATTTATGTTCCTCACTGTGTTTTCCTTGAATCTCCCTGGATTTAATTATCTGGAGAAAATAAACTATTCCTTTTGAAAAGAAATATTGCTTCTTGATTTTCTTCCATGTCTATAAACAATTAGAGGCAATATCTGATAAAATTAGGAAAAGAAATCTTTAAAGATAAAGTATACCAGGAAAACAACTGGCCATGGAGCATGTTCAAAGGGGCCATTTCCTTAGTTTTAATCTGTGACTAGATGTTGAGAACACATAAGAAAAAAATTCCAATGTAATGGCCAATTTCTTTTTGAATATGTGATTAATACTGTCAGTCAATTGAATCTTGTAAGCAGTTCAAAATGTTGTTAATTACAGTCCTGGGGAAGGCAAATCCAATACCCAGCATTTTAAAGCAAAAGTAAATGGAATGCTAGAGTGCTGGCAACTGTACTGAATTCAGAGCATGGCCAACCTGCTCCACATATTATCCTAGTTGTTTATAGACCTCCTGATATGATATTTAAAATGTAACTGTAATGTGAGTATTAAATTAGATCAGAACTGTGTTTACTAGCTTCAAGTCGCGAAGCCATATGTGCTATAAAAATAAAAGTATTTAGAGAGTTGACAAAGCAGAAGCTGAGTCAAAAACTCCTTATGATGGTGAATGTAAGATCATCTTCTATCTGGGCCAAGCAGTCAATCTATCAAGTAGAGGTTCTGCAAATTCATGCATGACAAATAGGTATTTTGCAGATGTTCCTTATTTCTAAGGTTTATACCAGCCTTGACTGTTTCTATCTTTCTTCCATAATGTTCCCTGAACCTTAGGTGTGGGAGTTGTTTTGTAGATGTATGCTTTGGCTCTGGATTCTATCAGTCTGTATTTTTATTGGTTGTGTTTTTCAGTAATGGTCTCTGTCCATACCCTAGGGACAGCAATTCTCTACTCCTTGATTCTGTTTAAAATTATCCAACCAAACTCTGGGTCTTTTGTTACTCCCTCATCCTGGGATGCTTCTTCATGCTTTTTTGCTCTTAGTTGCTAAAATAAGAACTGAACCCAAGTTGCTTGATAACATTCAGTCTAGTGGTTGTTGGACAAGGCTCCGTATTATTTCATTTCCAATATCTCCATATACAAACTGGAAAGTGAGTGTATAACTGGTATTTGGGTATCAACACTCAGGTCTATGTAGCACACTTTGCCAATCTTAAGACAGCAAAGCAGAGATCTTCAATTCAACTTGATACTTGTAGTTAGAGCAGGATTAGGTTTGGATTTGGTTTATAAAACTGTTTATTTGAAATGCTTTGTTCAATATGGTTTTTACAATTCAGGAAAGTATTGAAATGGTATTAATTGTGAGAAAGCTATTAATAGCATGTATAAATATTAACTCCATGCAGATGCCAATAACAAAGAGTATTATAAAATTTACACGACTTTTTACTTTGCTCGTGTTTCTTGAAAAGAAATTATAGCAACAAGTTCTTATAACTTAGTTTCTTTAGCTACAGGGTATTTGAGCCTATATTTCCACCTTGTGTTTTCAGTTTAGAAATAAATTATTTTGTGAAGGTACCTGGCAGTTTTCAACCTGAAAGGCATGCTAGTACCAGTGGGTGACCACTTAAGAGGAAGTGTGGGTGTTAATCAGGGTTACTTCAAGTAAGAAAAGGAAAGCTTTAGGTTTTATATTTTGAACACTCTGAAGATTATCAAGTTTCTGAATCTAGGAAATTTTACGTTCCTAATACACTTAGATATTTTTAGTTAATGTTAAAATTTATGAATAGAAACAGATTGCAATTATCTAAACATGCCAGGTTTCACACTCTTATTATATTTCTTGGATCTGAGAAATGTGATGAAATTTATCTTATTTGTTTGTTTAACCTATATTGTTTATAAATAGTCATTTGTAATGACAATAGTATTTTTTACATTTTTTTTATAAAAGTAAATCATTTTTAAAGCACTAGGGAAACATTTCTTATCTGTCTTTCTTTAGCTTCTATTTGGTCATTTGTATTAGTGATCCAGCATATTACACAAATATCAAATTTACGGTATTTATGTTAAGCTTGTTAGAGGTGGAAAGTTCTAGAACAGAATGAAGCAAATACACTCAAGATAAGTAGAAGGAAAGAAGTAGTCAAACTCAGGGCTGAAATCAACCAGTTAGAAACAAAGATAAAGTTAAAAGGAATCAACAAATCAAAGAGCTGGATCTTTGAGAAAAATCAACAAATTAGACAAACCCTTTGCCAAAGTAACTAAAGGGCACAGACACAGTTTCAAATTAAGAAAATCAGAAATGAAAATGGAGACATAACAACAGAACCTGAGGAAATTCAAAATATCTTCAGAACCTACTACAAAAGCCTACTCTATAAAACTGGAAAATCTAGAAGGGATGATTTTCTAGACAGATACTATGTATCAAAGTTAAATCAAGATCAGGTAAACTATCTACACAGTCCCATAACCCCTTAGGAAATGGAATTAGTCATTAAACACTCCCCCCCCCAAAAAAAAGCCCAGGGTCAGATTGTTTTAGTGCAGAATTCTACTAGACTTTCAAAGAAGAGTTAATGCCAACACTCCTCAAACTATCCGACAAAATAGAAACAGAAGGAATACTACCTTATTCATTTTATGAAGCTACAGTTACTCTGATACCTAAACCACACAAAGATTCAACAAAGAAAGAGGACTTCAGACCAATCTCGCTTATGAATATCGATGAATAAATATTCAATAAAATCCTCACAAACCAAATCCAAGAACACATTAAAACCATCATTTACCACAATCAAATAGGCTTGCAGGGGATGATTCAATATATGAAAATCCATCAAGGCAGTATACTATATACACAAACTTAAAGGATAAACATTATCATTTCATTAGATGTTGACAAAGTCTTTGACAAAATACAACACACTTTCATGTTAAAAGTGTTGGAGATATCAGTAATTCATGAAACTTACCTAAACATAAAAAAAGCAATATATAGCAACCAACTACCAACATCAAATTAAATGGAGACAAACCAGAAGCAAACCCACTAAACTCTAGGATAAAACTAGTTGCCCACTCTCTTTCTATACCACTCTTGGACATATACCCAAAAGACACCCCACCATATCAAAAGAGCACATACACCACCATGTTCACAACAACCTTAATTGTAATAGCCAGAAGCTGGAAACAACCCAGATGAGTCTCAACCAAAGAATAAATACAGAAAATGCTGAATATTATTCAACTATTAAAATGAGGGCATCATGAATTTTGCAGGCAAATGAATAGAACTAGAAAATATCATCGTGAGTGAGGTAACTCAGACCCCAAAGGACATGCATAGTATGTACTCACAAGATAAGTGGATATTAGCCAAAAGGTACAGAATACCTAGGATAAAACCTACAGAGGCTAAGAAGTGACTCAAGCAGAAATGACTGAGTAGACTTCAATCTCACTTAGAAGGGGGGGAAGAAATAATTACAGAAGACAGAGGGAGGTAGGGAATCTATGTGGGGGGAAAGGGGAACAGGATCAGATATGGGGGTAGAAGACATGGGAGAAGCCTAGAGGACCAGAGAAATGAATGGAAATAAGTACCCTGGTGGGTGGGAGGTAGGGACAACCTCTAGAAAGAACCACAGACCCAGGAGGTGAGAGACTGTCAGGACTCATCGGGGTTGACCTAAGCCAAAACATCCAACATTGGGAAGAGCAAACTGGAAGAAGATAGACAGGGCCTCAAGTGGAGAGACAGGGTTACTAACCCACAGTCAAAATTCTTATCCCAGATTTTTCCTAAAAAAATGCAGGAAAAAAAAAAAGGGTGAGAAGAGACTGCACAAAAAGTGGTCCAATGGAAGGCCCAACTTGGGATCCATCTTATGGGGCAGGGGAAAACAAGGCCTGACACTACTATGCTATAATGTGCTTACAGATGATAGCCTGGCATGGTTGTCCTCTGAGAGGCCTTACCAGCAGCTGACTGAGACAAAAGCAGATACTTGTACCCAACCGTTAGACTGAAGTCAGGGACCCCTCTGCTTCAATTGGGGGAAGGATTGATGAAACTGAAAGGAAGATCAACCC
Organism: Rhabdomys pumilio; assembly: GCA_030674055.1. NCBI lineage: Eukaryota > Metazoa > Chordata > Mammalia > Rodentia > Muridae > Rhabdomys > Rhabdomys pumilio. The sequence continues at coordinate 50,352,539 of JANHMN010000015.1, read as the reverse complement.
CATAGGAAGACCAATAGTCTCAAGTAACCCAGAACCCAAGAAGCTCATAGAAACTGAGCCACCAACTAGGAGCATACATGACCTGGTCCCAGTCCTCGGGTACATATGTAGCAGAGGTCTGTCTGCCTGGTCTTGCCTCAGTGGCTTAATCCTCAACAGACTTGAGGGTTCAGGGAAGGGGGAGTCTGGTAAGGGGTACACACTCTTGGAGGCAAGTAGTAGTTGGAATGGAATGAGGAACTGTGGTGGTGGGGAACCAAAATAGGACAACAACTGGAATATAAATAAACAAAACATTTAAAAAAAAAAGACTTCACACATATGCAAAAAGAGCTGTAAGTGATTTATGCTTCTTTGTTTGGATTCCCACATTTCCCAAGAAAGCACCACCTACAAAAACAATGCACTAAGAAGCATGTGATTATTGAATTGGCAGTGGTTTAATGAACATATTTTTTCAAGTATACACTTGTAATGAGTATACTTGTACAAACTATACTTTTTTATAGAAAGTTACTATTTAGCCATTCAGTCACTATTAGCCAATATTGCTGGAAAATAGGTCACGTTTCTTACAGATGGATGGTGTTTGCAGACATTTGCACACCAGATAATAATTAAGAGAGGACATGTATATATAGCTTTCACAGATCATAACTAATAATGGTTGTCTACTTGAAGGGATCTAGATCCACCTAAGACACAAATCTTTGGTCATGATGATTAAGGAGTCTCTGGGGAAGAAGATCTATCTTTACTATAGAAAGAAACATCCATGGACTAGGGTCACAGACTCAATCAAACATAGAAGGTGAATAGAGCCCCATTGTGTATCTCCCTCGGCTCCTTGACTCCAGATACTACGTGAGCATCAAGCTCAGTTATTATCATCATGAATTCTTCAACATGTTGGACTATAACCTGAAACTGTGAGAAAACATTAAACATTTCTTCCTTTAACTGTTTGGGTCTTCTGTCACTAATGAAAAAAGTGACTATTACAATAGAGTATAGTTATAGTTTGTCTTTATGGTGTCTTTATGGCCTACTTTGCACCCAGCTGCCTTCATAACAGATAGTCCATAGTCTGACCTGAGATTTGCATTAACCCTGCTAGAGACTTGGAACGACTTAAAGCAATAACTTGATGTGCAAGAGATTGGTAATCTGGGGACCATAGATGCCTATTAACTCATGCTTATGCCTTTACGTAGCCCTAATAAACTCATTTAATTCAGCAGGCTGGACTAATTTATTGGTGTGTCTGTATCCTCTTAGAATAGGTAGATTAAAGTATATTTTCTTATTTTTTTTTCCTTTTTTTCAGAGAAGTCAGAGAAAAGCACATTTTAGTCCAAGTTGTAAATATTTTACTTTTTGTGGTACACATATAGTCCTACCTACTAGAGAGCTAATCATCCTCATAATAATCGTACATCCCAAATAACAGACTTGGTGTTTCATGAGTTCATTTGACTTACACAAACAGAAACTGAATCAATTTGTAAGGTACTGCTGCTATGTTGCTATGTGTCAGGAAATAAGTGTTTTCATTCATAACTTACAACAAATCAAGCTAAAGTAAGTGTATCAGTGTTATACACTTGAGGTAATGTAAGTGTTATAAAGATTCAAATTCAAACAAAAGGTCAAAGGCAGCATCCAGAAATATATATGCATGAACACAAACAAACGCACACACACACACACACACACACACACACACACACACACACAGTGATGCTGTACTCTCAGAAGAGACATCCCAGATGACTTTCCCAGAGGAGCAAGAGTCAACACACTAGGATTACCAACATTTGATTTTCAAATATTTCACTAATTTAAAAGCATCAAAAGGTTTTGTTTCTAATTTTTATATTTTTTTAATCTGATATGGATACTATAAATTTCCTAAAATTTGTTGTGTTTGAAAGTTTACCTTTTATTTTTAACTTAGGCCCCTAATGTAGAGGTCCTGTCTGCTTTACCCAGAGTGACACTCAGCCACTATACAAGTCTTTTCATGGCCAGAAATTTCATTAAAAGAATAAAACTGTCATGTGTTCCAGTTAAACCACTTTTGTTGATATCTAACTTATATATACCACACTCTTCTACTAAATGTTCACAGAATTATTTTTTTCAATTATACTTGAAAATACCACTACAGTCAAGATATGTAACAAATGTTTTACCTTTCATTTGCTTTGTAATAATCCCACTAGGCCCTGGTGTCAATGGGTCTATTTCTTGGCTTTTTATATAAATGGGATATTAGAGACTATAGTCTTCCAACTCTTGCCTTCTTTTATTTCAATAAATAAAAGGTTTGCATAAATTTCAAGTGTATGTCTGTTGTCTTTGCTGACTAATATTCCATTGTATAGTACGATGATAATTTTTGTATTTTTGCATTGGTTTAATGGCATGTGATAGTTTACATGCATGGAAAATTTTACTTTTAAGGGAATTGCCTATTTGCAGGAAGTTATTATATAATTATATCTAATTCTCTTATATAAATACTTTTTTATAAGTGTTTCAGCTGCTTTGATTCTTCATTGACCCATTGTAATCATCATCATCATATTATTATCATATCATCATCACGTTATCATCATCATATCATCATCATATCATCATCACGTTATCATCATCATATTATCATATCATCATCATATCATCATCATATCATCATCATATCATCATCATATCATCATATCATCATCATATCATCATCATATCATCATCGTTATCATCATCATATCATCATCATATCATCAATTTATTATCCTCTTATCGATCATTCAAACAATATATGGAAGTATTTAATTTGGAGACTGAGATTTGTTTGTATGGTTAATGATATAAGTAAACTTTTCATGTGATTTTCTTTTATTAGTCATATTTCTGCTTTGCTAAGGTTCCTATCATTTGTAACATTGGTAAACATCTAAAGCAATATATATATATATATATATATATATATATATATGTATATATATATTACACACATATATATGTATATATATATGAATATATATATGTGTGTGTATATATATATATATATATATATATATATATATATATATATATGTATATATATGAAGACTTTCTTGGACTCCACAAATAGTTGACTGTTTTAGAGTCCCCCCAAAACACATTGCTAATTTTCATTGCTGGCACAAATACTGTACTATACCTGTAAAGGATTCAATGTTGAAATGAGGTTGTTTTATAAAGATCAATAATGAATGGAATTAAAATGTACCAATTAAAACCAGGCAGGTATTGCCACATAAAGTCGTTGTATAACTAAATACATGGCTTAAGAAGCGTTATTATGGGGCTAATATCCAATATATACAATAAGCTCAAGACATTAGACTCCAGACAACCAAATAACTCTATTAAAAATGAGATACAGAGCTAAACAAAGAATTCTCAACTAAGGAAACTCGAATGGCCAAGAAGTACCTAAAGAAATGTTTAGCATTCTTAGTCATCAGGGAAATGCAAATCAAAACAACCCTGAGATTCCATCTCACACCAGTCAGAATTGCTAAAATAAAAACCTCAGGCAATAGTAGATGCTGTCAAGGATGTGAAGAAAGAGGAACACTTCTCCATTGTTGGTGGAATTGCAAGATGTTGCAACCACTCTGGAAATCAGTCCGGTGGTTCTTCAGAAAATTGGACATAGCACTACCTGAGGACCCAGCTATACCACTTCTGGACATATACCCAGAAGATGCTCCAACATATAACAAGGACATATGCTCCACTATGTTCATTGTAGCCTTACTAATAATAGCCAGAAGCTGGAAAGAACCCAGATGTCCTTCAACAGAGGAATAGATACAGAAAATGTGGTACATTTACACTATGGAGTATTACTAAACTATTAAAAACAATGAATTTGAGAAATTCTTAGGTAAATGGATGGAACTAGAAAATATCATCCTGAATGAGGTAACCCAATCACAAAAGAACACACATTGTATTCACTCACTGATAATTGGATATTAACCCAGAAGCTTAAAATATACAAGATTCAACTCACAGATCACATGAAGCTCATGAAGAAGGAAGACCAAATGTGGGTGGTTTGGTCCTTCTTAGAAGGAGTAAGAAAATACTCATGGGAGCAAATATGGAGACAAAGTGTGGGACAGAATTCAAAGGAAGGGCCATCTAGAGACCATTCCACCTGGGTATCCATCCCATGTGCAGTCACCAAAGGTAGACCCTTATGTTGATGTCAGGAAGTGCATGCTGACAGGAGTCTGATATAGCTGTCTCCTTAGAGGTCTGCCAGAGTCTTGCATATTCAGAGGTGGATGCTCACAGGTAACCATTAAACTGATCAAGGGGTTCCCAAGAGTTAGAAAGAAGGGTAAAGGAGCTGAAAGATTTTGTGGCCCCATGAGGAGAGCAATACCAACCAACCAGAACTCCCAAGGTCTAAACCACCAGCCTGGGAGCACATAGGGACGGATCCACTGCTCCAGTTGTATATGTAGGGGAGGATGGCCTTGTTGGCATAGGTGGGAGAGGAGATTCTTGGTCCCAGGAAGGCTGGATGCCCAGTGTGGGGAAATTCGAGGGTGGGGAGGTGGGAGTGGGAAAGTAGGTAGGGGCACATCCTCATAAAAGCAGGAGGAGGGGGGATGGAATAGGGAGTTCCTGGGCCTGAGAGATGGGGTAAGGGGATAACATCTGAAATGTAAATAAAATATCCAATTAAAAAAAGAGTTATTATGTACTTCTCATATGTAAATTGAGTCTGACAAGTTAAATGCACAGTTTCAGGCTTCAAAACATTCACAGAACATTCTGCAAACTGTCCCCACAGAGTTGGTACTAGAAGAGGCTGCATTTCTTAAGCTTGAATATTAAATAAAACTATTATTCTCACATGAAAGGTTTTTAAATGTTAAATAGATACAAAATGCCATAAAATACTATATTACAGATAATAAAGTTGTTAGAAGTACTACTAAAATACTAAGATTACGATATAAGAATCAAATATTCAATTCAATGAGATATTTAATGAAATGATGAAATAGCATACTAAATAATGAATTACATAAAAACATCATTTATAGTTACTCAAAATTTATATTTGTTGGTACATGGTAATAGCACTCAAGTCATGGGATGTTTCTTTATTATTAGCTCCCTTTCTGAAAAGAAAAACATAGATATCACTGTTTCATCGTGTAGTTTAGCTTAACAGAATATGATTTACAAACACTATTGCAATGTTGGCCTCAAAAATAGAGAAAAAACCCAAATGATTTATAGAAAATTACAGAAAAGTCACAATTTGTATAATTGTATGAAGAAATAACAAATTTTTAAAAATTAAGTGAAAATCTGTCTTTTTGTAGCTTAGTCTTTCCTTTGAATGATATGCAAATGATATCTAAGATGAAGTTATGTTTCAATCTGATAAGAGTAATAAGACAAGATGCAGAGAGAGAGATGGGCCACCATACCTATTATCCCAGTATGTATTCTGAGGAGGTATGGACTCAGCAGTTTTGATGCTGTCTGGGATACATTGAGAGCTCTATGACAACCTGTGTAACCAAGTCATCACTTATAACACACACACACACACACACACACACACACACCAATAATTAAGGAAAAAAGGGGCATGAATTTGAAAAAGACCAAGGATATATGTATAAAAGTATTGGAAAGAAAAAGGCAAGAAAAGATGATATGATATAATCCCTCAAAATAAATGAATTATGCTTAAAAACTATGTGAAGATTCAAATAAAGTTATAGATAAATAATATATACATAATATGAAAATATAATTGGCTAATATAAAATACAAAAACGAGTAAATTTCTCTAGAGCTGTAAGCTCAATGGAACTATTATTGAAATTCTGTTACATTTGAACACAATGTAAAATGAACATATTAAAACTTTTAAAATGTAAAAGAATTCTTTTAAAAAATGAGTGCAAGATGGTCATAAATCATCTGAAACCGTAAGCAAATCTCTAGTAGATTATTTATGGTATAAGAAAAAATAAACAAGCAAACAAACAAATGAATAATTTAGTGATGCTGAACAGAAGCTTGCTTTACCCTGATTTAGGAAAGAGCACTGAGTGCTGATTGAGTAGTAGAAACTTAGATAACATAAACTAGTATAAGACAGAACATTCCCATACAAATACTAAACACACAGTATTTGCTTCCACAAAATATACTTCTGTTAAAATAATCTATGAGAATTTGGACTATCCTGAAGACATAACTAATATTATAAAGCTAGAACATCAAAATTTTGTTCTTAAAATGGGGATAGTCCAATAACAACTAGGTTGTAATTAGTCTAAACAGATCAATTATACAAAGAACATCCAAACGGCTAAGATGACTAAAGTAGAGCTGCTCAGACAGTGCACATTTCACCCCTGAATTTCACCCCAACTGTTGAGAAAAGTGGACACCAGGAAACACTATGAATCTTCACAAATTTTTTTTCTCTTTCTCTCTTTTTTTTTCAATGAGACTAATTATTTTCTGTCATTTTTATAAACTAACAAAATTTCAGAAACTGACGCTTAGGGCATGAAATTTGGCAAGGACACTACGCGTTGAATTTAATAACATTTTAATGTTTGGAGAAGACAAGATAAAGGGTTCTATGCCCAGAAAATACCAGTAATCAAGATAGATGTGAGAACAGAATCTATTTTCAATAAAAGGGAAAAATGTTTTAAAACAAAATAAGTTAAGAAATGCAGCAAACTATGAGAGCTGAGAACAGCAAGCCAGTAAGTAGTATTTATCCAGGGCATCTGCTTCAGCTCCTGCCTCCAGGTTCCTGCCTTGACTTCCCACCCTGACTTAATTTTATGATGGACTGCAATGTGAAACTGTAAGCTGAAATAAATCCCCTTTGCCACAAAACCTCTTAATGAGAACAATTCTAGTGAGCTGAAATTTCTAAGGAGACTTTCTTTTGATTTGATCTCATTCATTAAAATCTACTACTCACTATCAGGGAATGGCAAATTAAAAAAAAAAGTCAATTAAAGTAGTCTGAGTTCCATTGTAAATATGTAACATAGTCTGACTAATAATCTTGAGTTACAAGAATCCCTAACCCAACTTCCTGAGTGTTACCCAAGTTTTCATTACATGAGCTTATTTTAGGATGATTCCATTCATGAAGAGGCAACTCAGTATCAACAAGGATGCACAACAAAAGCCATTACAAGTGATGGAGTTTCATGCTTCAAAAACCAAGATGTCATGTATTCGTTTATGAGACTAATATAAAATGCTTATAAAATCCAGATAGACACATACATTTGTTACATTTAAAACTAAAAAATAGAGGACCGTGATGGAGAAATTGAAAATAATCAGTGACATAGCTTAAGACAGTTTTAATAATTGTATCCATAGAAAGCTAATGAGAGCTACAGACAGAAACTTGTAGACTGAAAGCATCAAGATCTCATGGTAATATATCAGTTATACCTAATAAAATACAATAACTTCAGGAAATAGGCTGTATCTTTCCAAACTGATACATTTAACAGTGTCTGTATCTTTTTAGTTAGACCAAAACCATGACATCAAACACCGCCCTTGGGAGGGGTTTAAGAGCTGGTATTCCTAGAGGAGAAACCATGGAAAATTGATAACTTCTACAGGAGGGAGTCACTCTTTTTACACTTTCAATTGAAAAAGAATCTCATCATTTCCACTCTCTGTACCTACTTCCAGCTCCTATCGACTATAATCCCTTGAACCCTTCCCACGATCTTCCACTATTAAGTTTATAGGATCATCTTTTTTTTTATTATGTGTATGCGCAGTATTCAGTCAGACATTTTCTATTAAAAAAAAACCCGCATTGCTATAGGTTAATAGGAAAAGTCTTACGAGTTCTAAGCTATGACATGTATAAGTGTATTCCCAACATGAAGCTCCAATATGAATCTAAAATTCAAGCTTCATTCTATTCTAACCACCTAAACCCCCGCAAAATATGTTTAAAGTGAGTAATTAAAATTCACTTCCTCAGATTCATGGATAGCAGTAGAGTGTACAAATTTGTGAGCACGATGCATCAGAAAGCAGTGCAGATGATTTAAGACACTGTTCTTGGAAGACATGATGAGCTACTATTGTGGGGGTGATTTTAGAAGTCTACGTGCATCTAAGATCACACTTTCAAGTAAACGTTTCTATTTGACTTTGTAGTGCTGGTGAATTGGAAGGTACACTGAATGGGGAACCTGCTTGTAAGTAACAGAATTTTCAGAAGCTTTGGTGACCTCACTTGAAATGATTACAAAGAACAGTTTGAGGGCAAGATGAAAAGAACCCCAAAGTTATGAGAATTATCTGCAATTATTTGTTTTCTATCATTTATTTATATCCTAATCATATAAATGATGTTTCCTCAGCATCAGTCATTAGCCATGGTGCAGAAGGTGAACATTGGAAACTGCTCTCAAAAATGTCTTCCATTTCACTTCTGGGTTGAAATCAATGATGTTAAATATTCCGAACCTGCCTTCCTTTGCGACTAATACCATCAATTGGTCACTTTAAAAAAATCCATTCTACTAACACATCACTTCCTACTATCCACTTCCTAAAATGGTTTCCGTGTTTTTGAAACCTGTGTCTTTTTATTACATTTTGTTTTAAAATGTATCCCCTTGGATATTAATTTCCTCAAAATATTACTAAAAGTATTCACCTTTTTCACATAGTGCGATTTACTTTTCTTGGGAACATTTACCACACGTGAAGCATCACTACATACAAATTCAGATAGATATTTGCATAATATATTTAAATTATTTGAAGTAGATATTGAGCTAATTCACCATAACATGCAAACCAAATATGTTAAATTTACTATTTTTAATATGCCTATGACAAATGATGAAATATGAACTGAATTAGAATAAAAACAGTAAGTCTTTTGTAATAGTTTCTATTATTCCAGGTTATAATAATTTATGTTAACATAGACGATACTAAATTAAATACAACATTCTAATAGGCAATGGAAATAAAATACACTATGTGATTTAAAATGCTTTAGAACTTTTATCATTTTTATTCTATCACAATTCATAATACTTATAAGAAAAATAGAAATAACTGTACAAGAATCACTGGTAATTGTTTTCACTGCATTTCTTGGGGTTTTTACAAAATGGAAAAGGGACATATTTTGTATCAAATATGCTCATTTGGTAAAGATAACAAATTTAAGAGTTGGTACTTGAGACTTTAAAAAGTAATATTCTACAATATTCTTCACTATTAACAATTTAGATATTTCTTAGCATCAGTAGTAATAAAAAGGTAAACAAACATCGTCACTAAACAGAGCGACAACAATATTAAAAGATTTGGTTCAAGTTCATCTTTAGGATCCTCTAATAGCTTAGGTTCTTATTTTCTCTATTTCCACTTTGCTTTCAGAATCCTGTAACTCAAGCTGAAAGTTAAGTCTGTAGCTGCTTGTATTCTAATGCTAATGGGTCCCCCAATCCTTTACATGAGAGGGTCTGAAGGTAGCTTCTAGCGACCTGCTCACAGTTCACTCTGATTGGTAAATAAAGATGCCAGCAGCCAATACATGTGGAGGAGATAGAAAGATAAAAGTTAGGATTCTGGGGCTTGAGACTGTGAGGGAGCAGGAAGAAGAGATCTACCCTGCCTTAGGAGAGTGTGGAGGAGAGCCATTTTGCAGGCAAAGAGTACAGTAGAGAGTGGCAGGGCCAAGACAGCAAGGCCCAAAAGGTTGCTCAACAGAGTCTAGAGCAGCCAAGATGGAACAGAGAAGTTAGTAAGTAGTAACTCAGATTTATCGGTGGGAGAAAAGATTTAAGAAAACCAGTAAGATGTGCTGGGAGTGCCTCCCCTGGGAATGTGGGAAGATGAAGAAAACAGTGGGAAAGTTTTCAGAGGTGTCAAAGGAAATCTGTTCTGATTTTTTTAATAGAAACTACATTGTCTTTCCACGAAAGGAGAACTCACCACTCCTTAAAGTTAGTAAACGTTATATTTTAAATACTCCTTGGAAATATACAATCAAAAGTCTATACATTTGTCTATGGGTCACATTTGTAAATACCATAATTTAATCTATGACCTTCATTAGAAAAATTGCTAAAATATATTTCCTATGGTATACTGTGTATTCTGACAACTCTAACAAAGGCGATTATAACTAGACAAAATGCTCTTGAGGTTTTCTCTTTTTTTTTTTCAGTAAAGCAGTAATTCTCTAAAATGAAAAAAATTGAAAAATTCCTGATGAATGCAAAAAATTCAGGTTGAAAAGTTTAATGAGGCTTCTAGCAACAAAGTATTTTAGAAATATGTAGTTTTCTTAAATATGCTGAGAGTGATTGCTAAATTGCATTTGAAGTACTATATTCACTCTTAAAAATCAGAGAAAATTATGTCCATTTGTGAATCACAGTAGAACTGTCAGTTGGATTCTACTTAGTAATGACACTCTAGCATTGGTAATAAATAAAAGAATCAATGTAAATTTCTTCAACTTTCACATGATGAAAGCAGCCTTTTTAAACATTTATTTTAAAATTAGGTCATCAGCCCATTTTAACTTCAACTGTTCCTTGTGCAAGCTGACCTGCCATGCTCATTCATTTTAGGTGCACATGCAAACTGAGTCATGACTGAGGTAAAATATAAATCAATGGAAGAAGGCAATAACCAGAAAATATTTGTAGGCATAAAAGCTGAGTCATTGTCTTCCTAAATAATCGGAATTTTTGATATTATAAACATAAATAGTAAAATAAAAATACCAATTTATTCACTGTCTATTCTAGCATAGTTTACATGATGAATGGGAATGTATATTCAGATTATCTCTGCTTTAGTCATTTACATACCAGGTAACATAGCTTATCATATATAAATGTAAAATTTTAGAAGATATAACATAAAAAGCAGTTCAATAAATCAGGATATTCCTGCTTTGAATCTTGGTTATAGAGAAAAAGTATCAAGACATCATGAAGGTTGAACTTTGGAACTTTGGTAAATTATTAATTACCCATTATTGCCAGTTAGTGTGTCCCCAATTTATTCACCAATTGTGCCCTCATGTAAGATCTCTGTAAATACATCCGAAGATGTCCATTAAAATATATTTTTCTGTTTTTAAACTTTATATTTGTGTTAGGTTGTAAGCAACTCTTATATGTTATTCATATGCCCTATGCGGAGACAAAATAATCTGAGGAACCTAGGGATCATCTTAAGCTTCACTTCCACGTGCTTCTTTAAATATAACTTTGAGGAAGACAGCACAACTCATTTGGAATTTCTAGAATGAGCTCATGATGCTAAATATGCTGAAATAGCCTTTCAAACGTTCAAGGGTTTCTAAAATAAAACTTCTTTTATAGAACAGAGTTAAGCATGGGAAATGTGACAAGATTAGAGAAAGTTCTTGTATACTCTCCACGCATAATTTCTGCTATTACTAAATTCTTTGAGACTCTTGGTTCTATGCATTTAAAATCACTGATGTCTTTCATTGGCTACTATGAATATTTCTTTTAATTGATGAATAACACTTGTGTATTTAGGGATCTGACATATATATTGATGAATATTAATTTATGAATAGCATAAAGTTGACATAAACATCTTTGTATAATTTCTTTTGTTGATGATACATTTCAAACTAATTGGACAAATATGTAGGAATAAATTCCCTGGATCTTCTGATAGCATGCATTTAGTTTCGTAAGGGACTATCATATTGCCTTCCAAAGCAGCTGGTGACAATCTGCATTGTTTTGAGCAACTAGCTTGCACCATTGTAGCAAATAGTTGATATTTCTTTCATTAATTTAATCTCTTAAATAATACTGGGTTGATAATTTCAAACTGCTTCTCATGCAACATTCCATAACTGCTGAGATACTGGTTCAAATATTTTGCCTAAATTTGAATATGTTTTTAATTGTGTGGTTGTAAAGATATATATCACTGACATGCCCTTCAATATATACATGCTTTCAAGTATTTCTTAGAAACCCTTAGTATTTATCTATTTTTAATAGTTACCTATACAGGACATAATCTTTTTAATTGGATATTTTATTTATTTACATTTCAGATGTCATCTTCTTTCCCCATTTACCCTCTCTAGAAACCCCCTATCCCATCTCCTTTCCTCTATTTTGCTTTAATACTACTTTAGTTACAGGGAAGTATTAAGGTCAGTTCTAGGCTGAGGAAATAGCATAGCGAAGGGGCTTGCAGCCCCATAGGGAGAACAACAATTCCAACCAACCAGAGCTCTCAGGGTCTAAGCAGCTAGCCTTGGAACACACATGGAGGACATAAACTTTTAACATTAGTAGAAACCAACTTATAAGGTTTAAGCTTTTACTATTACATCTAAAATTAATTTGGTTTTTGTTTCCTACATAATGGTTGGCCATCAATGTAGATGAAATATCTTCTAATATATTTAAATACTGAATATGCTTCTTTGGAATTATATAGGTATCTAATATATATTTTATAAATGTTTTGTTACAGTTGCATCAAATTATATCCTTATTTGAATTCTGAATTACTTTACTCGATTAAATAAATACTTAACAAAAACTATTATCCATACTTTTTGCTCCCTCTCATAAATTTGGGTAATACTTATGTAATTCATAAAATTTTAGAGTGTCTGTGAGATTTCATTAAGCCATAAGATTATGAATACCAGTATTGAGTCTTTCAGCACATCTTTCGGTTCTGGTCATTATAGTATGTAGACATCATAACTGAATAGAACTATTGATTAATTTTTTTTTTTACCTTAACGTCTTGCAGAGTTGTTTTTGGATATTCAGAAAGTTGATTCTCAGAGAGGAGGCTTCTAGATCAGGACAAGATTGTTCTCCTAAGTTCTGTGTCCAAAATATGTAGTGTGTCTAGTATCAGGATTTTATATTCAGTTTCTTGGAGGCAACCAAGGACAAGAGCAACAGCCACCAACACTCAAGAAAGTGCCTCTGCCTGATATCAGGAATTCTGATAGTCTATAGATTTCAGACAGAGTATTTTCTCACCAAGTTAATCACTTATCATTATTTTTGCTTGTTTGTTTATTTTTTTGAGTCAAAATTCCTTTGTTCAGCCCTAACTGTCCTGAACCTTGCTTTGTGGAACAGACTGACTTTGAACTTAGACATCAGCTGCTGCTGGCCTCTGAGTGCTGAAATTAAAGACATGCATCACCCCTGCCCAGTTCTATTTTTCTATTATTAGTTTTTAATGAGATTCCATTGTCCTATGAAACTGATTTTGAATTTCTGATTTAGACATCCATATTATGTTTATGTCCTATAGCAAAGTACTTACTACAAATAATTATAAATCACTGTGTTCAGAAAGGCATACCCACATATCAATTACTTAATGATAGCTATTTGTCCTCTAATATATCCATAAATATAATTTGAAATATTCTTTACTGAATAAAAACAAATAACTGACAAACCTAAGTATATAAAGTAACTTTAAATAAAGATTAAACAAGCAACAAAAAGCATTAAGATTTTTTTTTGGGGGGGGGGTTTCGAGACAGGGTTTCTCTGTGTAGTCCTGGCTGTCCTGGAACTCACTCTGTAGACCAGGCTGGCCTCGAACTCAGAAATCCGCCTGCCTCTGCCTCCCAAGTGCTGGGATTAAAGGCGTGCGCCACCACCGCCTGGCAGCATTAAGATTTTTAATAATGTTTAACAACATGTATTTTTAATAATATTTTAATTCTAATAAGATTTTCCATAAATTAAACACTCATCTAAAACTTTTTTATCCTTATAAGATGACATAAATGCATTGTGGTTAGTGAGAATACATTCTCACACTATAATTATAAAGATCTCTTCTCAGTCAACCATCATAAGCTATAACGTAGATCATGATTGCTATGAAGATCTTTTGGTTCTATTTTCGAAGTCACTTTCATAAGATCTATGAAACACATTATTCTACCTGGTATCTGATTATTTTTAAATGAAAACGCAAAATTTTAAGTAATATTCCTCCACAACACTTCTGTTTACTATACCATCTTTTTCACAGTCAATGTTAACTCATCACTATTAGAAAACACACAGTATGAGCTGGAGAGATGACTCAGAAGTCTAGAGTACTTGTTGCTCTTGTAGAGGTTCTGGCTTAGGTTTCTAGCACCCAAGTAACCTTACACATCATCTGTAACTCCAGTTTGCAGATTCCAGATGCCCTCTTATGGACTCTGTAGGAACTTACAATGCACATGATTCATATATGTACAAGCAGAAAAACAGTCATATTTAATATAAGTCTTTTAAAAACCCATGTAACCATGTAGCATGTAATATAAATATCTCAGACATACAAAAAGACAAATGCAAAATTGTGTCATAAATGAATATCTTATGGCTGGAGTTTATTTCTAGATTCTTGACATTGAATAATAAATATGGTGCCCCTATTTTATGAGTGACTTTTAGAAAAACAGTTTGGGGTGTGTAAAGATTGTGGTTCAGTGTTTAAAAGAACACAGAATTCACACCCACATAGTTTTGTGCACATTACCATCTACACACACACACATACACACACATAAAAGATAAATCTTTCTAAGAACAATCTTTGGCAAAGAAATGTTAGCCCAATAATACTCAAAAAATTTTATAACCTTTTTTTCACTAAGGTAAAAAATAACCACTAACAGTGTAATTTCCATTAAATATCAAATCATATGAATTTCTCAAAGAGCAAATATAAAAATGTCTATGGACAGTTTATAACTAAACCATGATATCCTAAAAATTGGTTTTCTAAAATGTTACAAGAACTCTTTCATATTTGAAAATACACACACACACACACACACACACACACACACACACACACACACACACATGTTATTGAAGTTAAAGTAAAATAGGATATTGAAGTTAGTTTACAAATTAAATGATAATGACAAGGTATAATTTAGATATCCTATATGAAATATATCAGAAGGAGCAGAAAGAAACGGTCCTATGCTGTCACCAATGACAGGTCCCCAGCATCCCAGCTCATCATCTGGCTCGACTTCCTTTTACATGGCTCGTTAGAATACAGGATCTATGTTCACTGTGTAAGTGTAAATCAAGAAGCATGTGAGCATAGTTCTGCATGGACATGCTTTTCTTTGTACAGGAAGCACAGCCAAGGACACCTGATAACAAGGGTTTTCTTCTCTATTATCAGCTACTCCAGTATCAAGTGCTTTGCCTGCTTGATTATATAGATTTTGTATCTTAACAGCAGGTACAAAGAATCAATGTGAAAAGGGCAGTGTGTCAAGGGAGGCTTTGCAAATCTTAGACCAGCGGTTGCAGGAATGAAAAATACTCTGACAGAGACACTGACAAGAGGAAGCTAGTTAAGCTTTCTCTACACCACTTAGTCCTGACTGCTGTGTGTTAATTTCTGGCTTGCTATTCAGCTGCAGTGCTACTTAGGCTCCTGTTTAACAACTCTGAGTCCTTTCAATGCACTAAGCGAACATTCTCCTTTTATCCCTCTCTTGTTACCACTCAATCAATATTAGCACACATGTTCCTTTGGAGGGTTTTACAGATGTCTTCGGTATTTGCTATATATTAGATTTTACTCTCTACCAAGCACAAGAACATGTAACACAAAATCTCAGTAATTTTTTTGCAAAAGATTAATTACCTTAGTCATAAATTCAATGTTCCCTCTAATTATCAGATAAAAATGAGAGTTTATATCTGTCAGGATCTGAGCAGATTGAAATGATAGGCCAAGAAACACTAACATATGGGAGTAATATGGGAGGAATGACAAATGACAGGATTAGAGAAACTACCAGGATTATTAATCCATAAGTAATATCATCGGACCCTATAACCTGCCTTTAGGCTAAAGGTACAGGAAAGGAATGGGGTGAAAAGGCACTTCATCCAACTTCATTTAGGCAAGACACATCTAAAGCAGAACTACCACCAGCAGGAGCCATAATGACCATGGGAAGGATAATGGAAACCATGATGAACGACCTCAGCCTGTCCCCAGTGGAGTGTTGTAAATCCTCCATTGGTTTTTACTATTGTTCAAATAATAAAGTGTCCATGTGCTGAAGTGGTAGTTCCATGGGTGATGTCCTTGCTAAAGAGAGGTTCAACATCTATCTCTTTTCTAGCTTTTTTTTGCATACCATGCAAGCAAAAAGAAAAATATTCATATGTGACTAAATATGAAGTGATATGTGTTTAAGTGATTTTTTAAATGTCTATTACATAATAGTAGGAATATAAAGAATAATATACTTTAGAAAAGACAGCTGAAAATGAACAGTTTTCACTTGCGAGACCAAATATCCCCTAGAGGTAATGTGAAACTAAGTTTAAATAGACTTAATATACCAGGGATTGGGGGCAGGGAGAGGCCTTGAAGGTATGGAGGTACGCCATCTTCGAGACAGAAAGGAAAGAGATGAGGAACTGTGGGAGGGGGAACTGAGAGGTAGGCAATGGCTGGAATGTTAAAAAAATAAAAGCAATAAAAAAACATACTTGAACTTGGTTTTCAATAATGCACACACACCTATGCTAACTCAGTGCTGAAGGACATGTTACGACCTGAAGCTACAGTTCCCACTAAGACTCTAGCTTTCATAAGGAGGTTACAAATATATCAAGGGACTGTCTAAGAGAAAAAATTTAGATAACACACAAAAAATTGCTGTTGACACAGAAATGTTAGGATGCTACCATTAAAGTAATTTAAATGGGCATGCAAGTAAAAACATATTAGATTTGAATTCATTGAACTAGTTAAATGACATGTACAAAAAAAGAAATAGTTGAAATTGTAGCCAATTTTATATGAAAGATCAGAGCAGAGGCTGAAAAACCATAGCACTGGAGCCAAATGTGGCATTAACATTGTTTTTATATTTTTTATAATGAAATTATACCTACCTAATTATATAGTACCTTGAGCTGTTTTGTGGCAAATTCAGGTTGACTAATAACAACCTGTGTGTATGTTATATCACAAAAATAATATTCTTACCACTAGAACTTTTACATAAAAAATGGATAGTCCATGAATTAGACAAAGAATAACACAGGACTGGAAGCAAATTGGCAGAAATTTGCATAATGAAGATTGAAAAGAATCTTAAAATTTACAATAAAAAAAATGAAACACAGGTCCGGGAGTAAGCTAATTAGTACATATTTCAAAAACTACTGTTGTGTCTGTATAATATGTTAGAGAGTGTAGACATACATGTACCATTGCATATATGTAATCAGGTGACAACTTTTTGGTGTTAGTGCTTTCTGTCACATCTGCCCTAGAAAATCAATTCAGCCTGACATACTTGCAGAGAAAACACTTTTACCTCCTAGGTCATCTTGCCAGCCCCTAAATTGTGAGTATCTTTTAACTGTAATAAATTTAAACTTAATTGAAGTTGATAGGAGAAGGTACTCCTGCTGTTCCGTGTGATATAATGGCTAGAAATTTTTAAAAAATATAGTAAGATTTATCATGCTAAAGACAAAAGAATTATTTTCTGTCTCAAGCAGAATGAAACAATAAAACAACATCAAGGTTCAAACATATATGGTAAAGAATAGTTAATAATGTGAAAGTATCTGTTGTGAAGGTTTATATATGTGTAACTTCAAAGGGACAATAATGAAAATAAACAGTTTATCATCCTCAGCCCAAGGAATAAAAGCCAGATAACGTTAGATAGAATTTATGATTGAAAAGGCCACTGTGGATACAAATCTCTAGATCCTTTTATTTCAATGTGAATAATAAAAACAAAAAGATGTTCAGATAAAAGACATATACAAAATACTCATAACACAAACCATTACTGCCATTACTGAAGGTAATCCTTATGTAGGAAGATACTACACATGAGATGAAGAAAACTCAGTAGGGAGAAAACAGTAATAATATATATATATATATATATATATATATATATATATATGACTATTCTAAACATATATTAAGTTCAAAAACCATTAATATCACATGCAGCCTAACATATATATCTAACAAAATGTATGACTTTTGTGTAATCTATGCATTGGAAATTTTATTCTTAAACAAATACCTATAATACATGAACACACAAACACACACACAAAATCTTGAATGAGAAAGTTCATTATGACATTAATTTTAAATAGTCATAATAAGTTCCTGTACAAATATACATATATAGTTTAAAGGAAAATTTACCATCTGTTCTGACAATGTTCCCTGAAAGGGCAAAGATTATCAAACAAAAACTATAAACCAGGTATTTGTGTTACCAGTCAAGGTTGTCTAAGAGACTCTCACCAAATTACAAGCTATTGCTATTGGGCTGGGTTGTTCATCAGAGATGGAAGGTCAGTCCCTACTGCTGAAAAAGTATGCACACCAGACACAGGGCAGTGAGACTCCTGGTCTTGAGCTGACATGGATACCTCCTTCCTGAAGACTAGCTTTAATGGTACCAGAAGGCATAATGAAAAATTCCAATGGAAGGAAAAATCCAATATTCCAATCCCATGATGATGCCTATGAACCACACCAGTGGATAGAAAGGCACAACACCTCTAAGAAGTGCAGCAATGGCATGCATGACTTGGCAGTAAGGGACAACTCGCTAATTGTACTTAAAGCTCATTTGAGCAGAGGAAAGTGATACCTAGTCCTCTACTCAAGGCTAAAGAATTCACAAATATTAGAGGAAAACTTATAAGCCACACTACAAAAATGGCATAATCCATAACTACAATATAAATATTTCTCTTTATAACTAAAGGTAAGCATAGTCTTCACTTATCATCCAAAAAATTTATTTTTGCAAAAGACAGACCATTGCAGAAACTACAGCCAATCAAAATATGGCTTTCTGTGGTTCAGTCCCAAAGAATACATCAACAGGAAAAATCCCTTACCTAAGGCTCAGGAATCATTGTAGAACAGTGAACATAAAGATTGTAAGAGTCAAGGGATCAACAAGAGTCCTGTGAGACTGTGTCTCTTAGTGAATTAAGAAGCTCCACTCATATAGCCTACCCAACATGACTGCTTAAACACAAACTGAACAAGAACTGTGCCAACAGATATACTAACATAAACAAGACAAAACTTAGGAGGTCTCTACTTCTACATAATGAACTAGAGGCCCTAAGGAATGCAGAGAGAAGGAGAAATAGTATTCTATAAGGAAGAACACACCAATTGGTTGTTCAATACCAAATGATCAGTCCTGAAGAGATACATACAAATAGCATTATAAGATACATATAAGTAACCATATATATATATATATATATATATATATATATATATATATATATACATATACACACATATATATATATATATATATACATACACATATATATATCATGTAAGTAACTATATATATGTATGTGTGTATACATAAGAAGAGATAGCAGGATTTGGAGGTGGAAAAGGAAGAGAAAACAAAAGTAAAAGAAAGAAAACTGCAAAAATCAGATGTCATTGTGTCTGTCTACATAGCCAATTTATTGATATTCGAAAAAGACAAAATCACAAACAACTCTTTCTTCATTTTGAAAGTGAAGACAAATTAGATCAATAACAAATATATTTGCATTTTCCAAATCAATTGCCAATTTAAGGATTTGAAGAGACCTAAGAAACTGAATTTTAGAAAGTCAGCAACATTGCCTAAAACACTATCTATTACCTTTGGATGCCTTGAAACAATGGTGTATGATGATTGCAACAGAAAACTTGAAAAGGTCTATGCAGGGTGCCACATGCTTATTCTTTCAAATCTTGGGAGAAGAAAGCATGACAATTCGGAGTTTAAGATCTGTCTTGGCTACAGATGAATCTAGGGTCAGTGTAACATACATGGGAACCTGCTTCAATCCAAATCAAATGAAGGAAAAACAAAAACACAAACAAAAGAAAATAGATCAACAGAACACACAACATCATTTAACCTCCTGACTTTGGGCTGACATGACAACTTGAAAGTGCTATAGTCACAAAGACCATATGCACCCATGGGAAGTTCTTCTCCTCGGGATATTTGCTGAAAACACAATCATAAGAAGCAAAATCATATTCAAGTGGATAAAGTGAAATTTCAGTAAGTACAGGGTAGCAGACAGCTGAACTCTGAGGAAGGAGAAGAAGGGTAGGAAGTACTTTTCAGGAAGATGTTTGTAAAAGAGGCATAATCTTTAGTTACATCAGGCACTGACTGACAACTGTGAAAATCATAGAGATTTCTGGAGCTACTGATAGGGGCAGGGACCTTTACCCTAAAACCATGTGAAGCTTTGGAGGTTTGGTATTGAGACTAAAAGCCTATATCCTTCACAATATCAAATTTATACATTGGTGGTATAAAAAATATGGGCACATTATCATGTATGACAGCATATTCTTTTATATGTAATATCTATTATCAAGGATAGCATGTCTGAAAATCTGAAGCGAAATACTACAGTCTCATGGTTAGACAAACATTGAGCTCTGATCTATTGGATTGTTCTCAATATATAACATCATGTCTTAGTTTCCCACTGTAATTTTTTTTAATCACATATTGAATATGGCATTTCTTTCAATGTGCTTGTAATTAATTCAAAATACAAATGGAAAAATTAAGCATCTAGATGTCACTTTAGGGCTGTTCTGGTTAGTCTAATGTCAACTTGATATAAGCTAGAATTATCTGAATGTAGGGACTTTCAACTTGGAAAATGCTTCTATCAGATTCAGCTGTAATATATGTAATAACTCAATGAGTGATCAGTGGGAGAGAGTCAACCACATTTTGGGTGGTGCCATCTCTAGGTTCTTCAAAAAGAAGGCTGAAGAAGCCATGGAGAGTAAGAAGCACCCCTCCATGGCTTCTGTATCAGCTCCTGCCTTCAGGATCCTGCTGTATGAGTTCCTGTCCTGACTTCCTTCAAGTGTGGTCTATGATGTAAAAAAATGAAAGCCAAATAAACCCTCTTCTTTCCAACTTGTTTTTTGTCATGATGCATTATCACAGTAATATAAACCCTAACTCAAACAAGTGCTTATATAGCATCTTGAGACTCACGCAGAATACTTAAAATATTTTCTCATGAAAACATACTCATAATTACTTATAAATTCAATATAATTATTTTAATTTTTCATTAGGTTACTGCACCATTATATTTTGCATTATATTATGCATTCCTATTTCCAAAATTAACTCTAACTTAAACAAATACATCCCCACAATGTCCAGGAGGATCACACTTCTCATTTTAAAAGGCTCTGGAATTTTCAAGTCCTGAATTCTTTGTGTACTGTATATATTTTTTAAAAGATTGTCTCATTTATTTCGACTGTGTCTATATTTTGTAATTGCTTATGCAGCATTTTCAACTCTAAAATTAATGTCAATGAATCCTCGTGAAATGCCAGCTGCCATCCCAGATAAATCTTCAATAGACAAATTGCTTATATCTCGTGTACCAGTTATTCTTTAAAAAGCCTCATCAAAGTGGCATTATGTCGTGTCTTATAAGTATGTTAAGTTCTTTTTTCTATCAAGGAAAAAAGACACCTTGGCATCTGTAGCTCAGAAAGCATAACTTTGGGGTTTTTTTGTGGCACTTTTGCCATTTTTTCTTACACACTTGAACATCAATAGCAGAATTCCTTGAAAGAATTTTAGTTAATCTATACTATCTTTCCAATTTTTATAACACATTTTCTTTTCCCATTATGGCCTTCTAGTCAGAGCCATGCCTACCTACATCCACTTTGATATTTCCAGGCTTTATCGAGGTCATCAGCAACCAATCCTAGCCTGACCCATTTCTACCCAGACCTAGAAATCTGTGCTGGATAGAAAAGTTCATCACCACTCCATATAAATGATAGGTGCACACTTCGACATTATATACAAGGGCTAGCACTATGTAATTTGGTATTTTGAACAAAAGGAAAGAGAAAAGAATTATAACTGTATTTTCACTCTGGAGAAGTTCAAGGATGATTTGCAGTAGCAATTTTGGAGTTAAATAGGAATTCAATTCCATTTTGGTAAGAACAGAATTTAGGCACCGAGACAGGTGATCAGTGCCTGAAGCCGACACAAGAGCTGAGCACAGTGGTTCCTGAAGTAATCCCATCACTCAGGAGACTGAGACAGAGAGTGGCCAGGAGTTAGATGGTATTCTGGTATTCATAGTTAGGTCCAGAGAAGCCTAGATTCTCGAATGAGGCTATATAATATCAGTTCCTGGTTTTTATAAACTGTCTTCAGTGATAGTTTTCTTGATTATGGATCCTAAAAAATTATTTGACTAGTAAACATGAGGTTGTAGATTTCCTCAGAAAGAATACCAATAACTGAAGTTCTGTGGTACGGTCTAATCAATC
Source organism: Rhabdomys pumilio (assembly GCA_030674055.1). NCBI lineage: Eukaryota > Metazoa > Chordata > Mammalia > Rodentia > Muridae > Rhabdomys > Rhabdomys pumilio. The sequence goes on along the minus strand of JANHMN010000015.1, from coordinate 50,330,021 downwards.
ACTTCGAAAGTAATTTCTCTAGAATTTAAGAAGCTCAACTCACACTCTTGTATAGCAAATAAGACAACCATGGTGAGTTCCTGGAGCAAGAAATCAGTCATTGTTTGTTCCATGCCATGAAAGCAATGCGTGGAATCGTCAGAGATTTGTCTGTCATTTACCTGAGTGCTCACTCCTCTCCGTTGACAATCTCCATTTCCTGACTGAGTCCTGAAGGCAAGCTGGCTGTGATTGTTTTAGTTAGTATTTCTATTTTTCTTACAAAACAACACAGCCAAAAGCAGCTTGAAATAAGTTTTGATTTATATTTCCAGTGCACAGTTTGGGGGAAATCCAGACAGGAACTCCAGTCAGAAACAGGAAGGCAAGAACTAAAGCCAAAGGCATGGAGGAAAGTAACCCACAGGTTTTCTGTATTTAGCTTTTGCAACCTCTTTTCTCATACAAGCTAGGAGCTCTGGCCCCAGAGTGGCACTACCCACAGTGAGCTGGGCCTTCCCACATAAATGACTGATCAAGAAAAGGCCTCAAAAGACTCTCTTACAGGTCAATCTGACAAAGGTGATTTCCCAGTAAAGAAACCCTCTATTCGGGGGATCCTAGTTAATGTTCATTTGACATAAATGCTAAGCAGCAGAGAGATCTTGACTAACCACCAGTACCTTCACCTGTCTGTTTTACTTCTTCATCATGTAAAGTGTCAGCGAACAATTTTTAAAGAAAAAAAAAACAAGTCTTTAAAAAAAAATGACCTATGTAATTTAAATGCATGGCATTGGCAAATCTTATTTTTAAATGAGTATTAAATTATACACAGTGTCAGCTTTACATTTTATCATATGGTACAATTGTACTCATGCATATCGATTTGTTCATATATTAGATGCAAGTTTCAAAATCACATCTAATTTACAGAAATGTAATAGTATTTTGAATCATGACGTAGACTCTAGTTGCAGGCTGCCCAGGTTTATATTCTTGTTTATCATGCTCTAACTATATGACTTTGGACACATTACTTATATACTGTGTTCCATTGTGTTCTTAATTATGGAATGGAGATAGTAATTGAATATCTCAGAGAGACTCAGTAGGAAGTGAATAAGTAATATATATTGCAGTATGGATTAAATTATATATTTATATGTATGTATATTAGAAAAGGGGTTAACTGAGTAATAGAATAACATGTGTGTATGTGTTTGTATTTGTATTTGAATGTGTCATTGTCAGTACACTGAATACATAGGAAAATAACAAATTTTAAATATCTTTTGAGTTATTTATGAGCAAATTTTTGTTTGAAAGCAAGTGTTTACAAGGTACTTTATGGTATCTGGTACCAATTGTTATATGTTAAAATATAAATGAGTCACTCAGTTTCATGCTTCTATTATACATAGCAATTTACGTCCCCATATTTATTAAAGAATAATGTACATTAGATTACCACACAGGAAGGATTTGTATATATTTATTGAAATTTATTGAGTCAGTAGTTCTCTCCTTTGTAGTGGAGGATGACCTGGAAGTTTTAATTCATTGGCAACCGAGTATCAATATTACAGGTATATGCTACATCTCACTTAGGAATATATAATTGACTGAAAATTTCAATAGTATATAAAAGATAATTTAGTATTTAGTAGATGATGTGATTTCCAATGATTAAATCATCTCAGCTTGAATGCATATTAAAGTGTTGCCCTAAAATTTCTATTTCTTATTGAATATTTTATGTATTTACATTTCAAATGTTATCTCCTTTTTTGGTTTCCCCTTCATAACCCCCATCTCATCCTTGCTCCCCCTGCTTCTATGAGGGTGCTCCCACTCCCACCCACCCACTCCCACCTCACCACCCTAGCTTTCCCCTACACTGGGGAATCTGAGAAGTTAAATTTTCTAATCTTATATTTTTGAGGGTGTACTTACATAATTTTGAATTTCATTTTTTTATAAGTAGGCAATTTTTATTCATATGCACAACAAATGTTATAATTGAGTTTATTTAAGTATTATAGAATACATTATTTGAATGAATATTAATTAGTTCTTTACTAAATTAATAAATAGCATATATGTATATATTTGTCAAAATATTAAAATTTTCAATTCTTTAGGATGATTTTTCTTGCTCATCCATTATGAGGTTTAAATAGGAATTCTAAAGACCCAGAAACCATATTATTAGATGGAAAATTTCAGAAACCAAAGTTCAATGTTTATATTTAATAAAAAGTTAACAAAGGACAAAAATACCCATACTCATATCCAGTATGTATTTCAATAATATATTATCCATAAATATGCAAATGGCCAAAATGTTTCTGGTACACAAACATGTAACAGAGAGGACCCCTTTTATGGTGGCTTATCAGTCTCATGCAAATGGCTCAGATGCCTCACTTTAGATCACAACACAGAGACAAATAGCTTTCTCTGAAAAGGCTTCTGCCTCAGACACTTCTCGCTTTGCTTCCTGCCAGTAATTCCTTATATCGTCCCTTGAGTTTCATGGTATCGTGTTAGATGAGAGCTGTCAGAATCCATTTATGCCTCATACAGAGATTTCTTCCCTAGTTTTAAATGAAAAAATATGAATATCGAAGAGATTAATTTTTCTACTATAATGGTAAACCCAATGATAAGCAAGAGTGTGAGATAAAAGGAAATATGAAAATATGGGTGAGATAGCAAAGGGCAAAATTTTAGCTGACAGAATTCTTTGTATTTTATGATAGTATAACAGAATTTTATACTATTTAATTTACGTCTTGGGCAAATGTTATCAGTAAGATTCATGTTCACTACCAACTGGCCTGCTTTATTCTTAGAGAACAAAGACACTGCAGCAATTGTCACTCTTTCAAACTATTTTGTCAATATACAGTTGCTTTGAAATTTCTTACAAATCAGGTGTACCAAGAACCTTTTACTCACAGAATACACATATGCAGCTGAACCCTCTTATGGCCCCCAGATCTACATGTAAGATCAATTGAGGCATAGTTTAGAATTTATAGTTATCTGCCTAAATGAAGATTCTCTGATTCTAAGCTTAGATGTATTGTTTTTGGTTCAACTCTAAACCTCATATTGTTTCTCCCATTAACAAAAAGTGTACCCAGTAGATGACACTATACATGTTAATCCTGTTTTGAACTATTCTCAGTATCTAGAAAAAGCACATTGGCTTTCCATCCCCCCCCCCCCATGGTGTAAGTTTTATATCAGATACAAAAGTTTTTGTTTTTTCTACTTTCTATGCCTATTTTCAAATTGTCTTTTACTCCTTTTAGTTTTATGATTAAAATGTAGCCTGCTGGGACCAGCCCCAGAAGTCAGACAGGTCTCAGCAGAAGAGATAAAAAAACAGTTGGAAGGGAGTGAAGGATGACTGAGTCAGAGCCCTTGGCTGGAGATCTTGCATCTCTGACAGACTAGTAACCAGGATGTTTCTTATTGACACAGATTGCACAAAAGAGGCAAACTTGTGATTTCAAAAGAAATAAAAAATCATATCACTTTGTTCCCAGACAATGTTACAAGTACAGAAAGAATAGTCATTATCAATCTCAAATCATTTAGATGACATAACTATTTTTGACATCTATTCGTCAGAAAAAAAAATAAAACAATAAATGAATAGAAAACTATCTGGGTCACTTAAGGTAAGTAACTAAGCCTTGAACAATATGTAGTGATTGAAGTACTGCTTTGCGTTGGACTAGCTTAAAAGTTAGAATTCTCTCCAAGGCTGCATTATAACTTAATATAAACTGGTCTCCTTATGATTGTCAAATTCTTATACATTTTTATGTGAATTTTCTATCTATATTTATTACTAGGTATTGTTTTAGGCATGATAACTTTGTTATTAGGTTTTTACTTTCTGGGGGCAATGTCCTGTAGATTACATAGAGGAGGCAGCCTGTATCCTGATCTGTTGCCAAATCTCGTTTTTGAGTTTGTTTAGGGGCAGGTGTGCCAAGAGAACACTGAGGCTATTCAACTTTTTTTGTGGTTTCCACAATCTCCATGACAAGGAAGACTCCAGAGAAAGACCAGATAAGGTTAATTGCATGAGAGCAGAAATAATTTTCTTGGAAAAGACGTTTTGAGTCATAATGTGAAATGTCTCCCACAAATGGAAAACATAGAGCTCTGAAGCCCCAAGTGGAGGCACCATGAAGGTGAAAACAGCATCTGGCTCAGCTTTGGCAGACTGTTCAATAGGCATGCTGGCTTCATGGCTCATTCGTTTTCATGCCTGCCAGTAGCCTAAATGCTAGACAGCTTCTTAAAGCCATGCTTTTCTCTATAGTATGGAAATTCATACTCACTCAGATGCATGATAGATACCTCCATTTACCAGGCACTCTTCCTGGTGAGCGATGAAACCAGAAGTCACAAATAAGTGTTCACATCATACAGCTGAGAGCTCGAGTTCAATCCACAGCACTACTCACACAGAATTGCTGCTTCTGAACTTGTTGATTTTGTTACCATTCCTACTTTCATTTACTTATTTCTCAACATTCTTTCTCTCTCACACCCATGTTTGCTCTCATTGTTCTCTTGTTCACTCCTCTTCTCTTTCTCTTCATTTTATTTTTCTTGAATTGTTTTTCCAGGACATAACATTCTACCTATTTGGACTTTTCTAACTTTAAAATGTCCTGTCAGCAATTCTATCCCAAGAAGCATAGTCACTCATCGAAATGATTGAATTCAGCTCATTTTGTCTACTTTTTATAAATCAAACTCAACAATCTTCTAAAATATGGATTGTATGCTTTTGAAATCCAGAAACTAAACCTGGGTTTCCAGCTTCCCATTTCACTAGGACATTATTCCACGTTGGATGGATTCCATGAAATCAATCTAGAAAGTCTTGAATGATCATAACAGAAAGCTTGCAGTAATACTAATCAGCGTCAATAATGATTGTCTCTTATTAAAATACGCACATGCACACACACACACACACACACGCTGTACTCAATAGAGAGAAATATTGTTTTGTCCTGTAAAATATCCATATTCTTTAACATGACCAACAATGTACAAACCTAGAATCAGTCTGATTACCATGTTCCTTCTCACCTCTAGCTCCACTCCCTTCAGGATATCCCCGCAACCAAAGCTGGCACCAGTTGGGCCCCACAATCCATTTTCATTTAGCCTCTGGATTGGTTCCTTTCATCTCATAAACCTACTGCTCCATTCTTTTCTAGCCTCAAGAATTAATTCTAAAGTTACTTTTTTGATAAGTTTGTTTTAGACTTTGTTATCTTAAAAGTTAAATCATCAACATTTAAATATTCCCTTTCCTTTTATATTTCAGCTGGAATACTAACACAACAAATTATGTATATTTCTTATTCATCGTCAGTACTCTATAAAGTGTGTGCTCCATCTTATCATTTCTGTATCATGTACTTCTTCTTCCAAATATCCTCCCTCACCACCAAACCACACTGTTCTTGGTAAAATCCAAAGACATCAAGACCTGCCCTATATATCCATCTACCTGTTCCCTCTCTTTAGGGAAGCCTCACTCTTCTATACATTATACCCAAGATAAAGCTTAGTACTCTATAACACTGAACATGGTTTGCCATTTACATAAGAGGTTAGTTTTTAGTATAACTTAGAAACTAAATATATAGATAGGTTAAAAGAACAGCTGTCAGAACAGTAAGATTGCTAAGTGGGAAAAGACACTTAGCAGATCGTGCCTAACTATGCAAGTTCGAACTCCTAGAATCTACCTGCTCAAAAGGGGCACTAACTCCTGACAGTATTCCTCAATCACATCATGCTATACATTAATTCTCCTAAATAAATAAATAAAAATACACATACATACAACATATATATATACATATATATATGTATATATATATAGATATATGTGTGTGTGTGTGTGTGTGTGTAAATAAATCAGTAAGTAAGCAAATACATAAATAAATGTAAATCATTTAAAGAAAATATGTCATAAAGATTTCCTATCAAGGATACCTAAGGAATAATACGCAGATTTAACAAAATAAATAAATATATTTAAGTGATAAATATATTAATTAAATCCTCCACATATGCAATCACATCAAATTCATTATATTTTTTTAAAAAAAGACATTTAAAACACAGGAGCTTATCTATTGATAACTTAATTACTTAGTAAAAGTGTGCAGAGTTGTATAGCAATGAGTAGGATAAGTTCAAAAGTCAATCCACATTAGTCTTTACCTACCCAAAGCTTCAATTGCTAACTTTAGAATAGTAGAATTAAATTTTCAAAATTATCACACATTTGTGACAACAGTTGAGCAAAGATCTGGGGGACCATCTGACAGTTAGTACTTTCTTCCATCCACTGGAAATACAACCTCTTCTTCCCAAAGGAGCTGTGTTTCATGCAATAGAATACCTTGAGAAGTTTCATTAATATTTCATTTCTAAGCCCTAAATATCCGTGTTCTTACTAGGAACATTTCATCAACACACCTCTCAAAATTGGGCCAATTACCTTACATTTTATTAATCTCCACAAGATTGGTAGGCACTTTGCTATTCACTATTTTGCTTAACTATTTCACTAAGCAATCTAAAACCCCCAGGGCTAGAGTCATTTGTCTCTTCATCAGAGAGCTCAGGTATCCTCCCTAGTCTTGCTTTGGTCTTCTTGACCCATCCTTAAGTCATGACTTCAGAATAATGACAAATAAATTGTTTTCCTATAGGTAACTGGTAAAATTTCAACTACTATCAGATAGGATTGCATGAATTCTTGACGAAGAACCATGAAAATGTATTGGGTTGTTAGTTAAAATTTATTATGTGTTGGCTGTATTCTCCTTCCCTTATCCCCTAAGCACAAACTGTCCAAGGGTAACATACAAAAGAGAGTAGTAGGAAGTACTGGCTCTCAGTCTTCATGGTGCACTAAACCATGTTCAATTAGCAACATGTGGTACGATGTGAGTGTATATTCTTAAGTATATGGCACACATATTGAATAATAAACTGTTAAGTTCTAGCTCACCAAACTGGTTTATTTCATCACACTATTCAAATAAGTGCCTTCAATTGAAGATATGATGTATATAAAGTATAGGGTATATGATTTATGGTCCAGATACCAGCCCTAGGTAAGAACTGGAGATATACTCAAACCTCCAGTCTTTTCTTCAGAGTCATTCACTCCTTAGCGACAGGCAGGTGTAGCTACTGGGTTTTCCCGTTCCACTATTCTGCTTCATTTGTTTTATTTACCCTATGTTATTTGACACTTCTTCAGCCATTACTCCTTTGACCATTTCCACCTAGAATTCTTGGTATTTTGAGGTGAGTGTGTGGAGTGTGTGAAAACAGGTGTGTGTGTGTGTGTGTGTGTGTGTGTGTGTGTGTGTGTCAGAGAGAGAGAGAGATGAAGAGAGAGAGAAATGAGAGTTTGTAAGGGCATATAGGTGAACACATATAAACTCATCTAGCACAGAATGCATAATTATAGAAGACTGTACTTCACATGAAAGAAAACCTCCATGCATGACAAATATGAATTTGCCATATGAAGGGATGAATGCTTTTAGTTTTTAAATTGAAAATGAGGTTAGGATATATATTTATAATAGGGAGTATTGTGCTAAGATTTTATTTGAAATTGTGAGCATTTGGCTTTGTATCCAAGGAGCTTCCATGGTAACAAATAGAATATATCTTTTCATAGTGATGTTTTGGTGACCTCTTGAAGTTTGAGGCCAAGGATAAAATATGTTTCAAAAACATAAGTATAATTACTAATATTAGAGAAATTAATAGACAATTATCTAATATGCACATATTTAAGTTATATTAATATTTGTGGAGATTTTTTACAGAGTAAAAAGCATATCTTATAAAACTATTCTTTATTAGCATGATAAATATCAGATACTCAGTACTGCCGAAGTAATAAATTTGTCAAACAATTAAATATATTGCCTACAATTTTCTGATGGTTCAGTCATTACTAATATTTAAATCTAATGAAACCTTAGAAAAATTCAAAGGAAAGGAAAATTTTAGCTTAAAAGCTTTTGAAATTACTATCAACACCTTTCTACCAGCATTTTGTAACTAAAAATGACAGTCATCTCTATCAAAATCAATATTATATTAAAAAATTAAATTATAACAGCTAAAACCAGCTAACTCAAATGGGAAATCTCAACATTTACAATGTATAACTGATAGTTTATCTCCTAGAAAGCCATGTAAAATCAGTTTTGTCTTTTAGTCAACAAAATATATATATATATATATATATATATATATATATATATATATATATATATAT
>JANHMN010000015.1:50292694-50321664 GCA_030674055.1 Rhabdomys pumilio | reverse complement strand
TATATATATATATATATATATATATATATATATATATATATATATATTACAAGTAAATGACTGACTAATAGAATACTATAAATGTCACTAGAAATATATGTTAGTATATTACATAATAAGTTGTGTCTTTGTTTAAAAGATGATTATATATGAAAGTATATACTGTTATTAGTTTGTGATTTAGATTAATTTTAGAGAGCTTGTCTAGAAAGCAAAGACCCTGAATTCCGTCCTAAGCATCAATATACATTTCTGCTTGTACATTATCTAAAAATGTCTACCACTTGAACATCCAGTGCTCAGCATCTCTTAAGACAACGACATCTGCAAAGAACCATTCTATAAAATGAGGTGAATTCTCATAGACACAGAAATTTAGCACAGGTATTTTTCAAGCTATTACAAAGACTAAGCATTAAGGATACAACAAAAATGCTATTCCTCTCTAAGGTACATAGAAGAAAAGGCCTCAGAAATGGCAACAATTTAAATGCCAGGAACACATTAGTTGACAAAATAAATGGAATTTAGAGAAAGTAGTTTAGCTGAAGTTTCAATGCAGAGCAATTATCCTGGATTATCCAGATAGACAGAAATCTAGACAAGAGAAATATTTCCAGTTCTTAAAAGAACAAAATATTATTGATCTTGCTCCATAAAACTGACTATATAGACTTTAATAAGTGTTTTAATTACTATTATTTAATGACTATTTGTACAAAAAAATGTATTGTTTTGTCACTATTTGTTAGAGTAGGATGAGAAACAAATACAATATGATGCATCTTGACTTGATGCATATGGGAGAGATGGGAGGCACACCTCTAGTATGCTTCTGTGTTATTTTCTACCATATTTATTGAGACTGTGTCTCTTACTGAACTTGATACAATTTCAGGTACCCTGACCAGAAAGCTATTAGGATATACCTGTTTCCACCTTATACCCCACCACACACACACACACACACACACACAAACGCTGGATTGAATGCTTACACCGCCATGCACAGATTTTGATGAAGGTTTTGTGTTTTTGGAATATAGCCCTCTCGCTTTCCTAGTGAGCACTTTTTCTCATTGAGCTATTTTCCAATGTGCTGACCATAATAGTTTCCAATTTTGAGTTTGCATGAGATTGCTGAGTGTGAAAACACATGAGTCTCTGCATACAATCTTTTTCTTGAGCCTTTTTCATCTAATTGTTCATTTGGTCCTATTCTGATTTGTTCTTGTTCTATCTTATTCTGTTTTACTTTATTATCATAACTTAGATGATTCTGTGTTTTCCAAGGAGTGACAGAAAAGAGGTAGGTCTAAATGGAAGAGAGGAGAAGAGGAACTAGGAAGAATGTAGGGAAGAAAAGCCATAATCAGGATATATTGTATAATAAAAATAAAACACTACATTTTCATGACAATGACGTAAGCAACTAGCCATTAACTTGAGAATGGAACCTTATAAAATGTGTCTTAGCATACCAAGACACTGCTCAATATGCTTTAACCACGATAGTAATTTTACGTAGGTTGGATTGTTTTTATATAATTAAAAATTATCTGGTTATATTATTTCCTTCTGGTTTTAAATTGTTCTGGTGTTAGATACTGCACAGCCATGAGCACAACATCCTATGAGCCATGCTCGTTCATTCTTTTCCTCTCAGGTTGTGCTTGACATTTTCTATTTATAACTAGGAAATAAATTCAGATAATTAATTAAAACCACTCTATATTCTTGGCTAGTTAGTAAGTTTCAAAGAAAATTTATTGTTCTGAAATATATAATCAGTTAAAAAGTCAAAGTATTAGTATCTACTCAATTTATCATGCTTTATTTTGTTGATAGACTGTGAATATTGTGTTCAAGATTTTATGGAATTTAAAACTATGTGTAGTTAACATAAACAAAGAAATAAATAAATCAGCTGAGATGGTGAATCAAAGGGAGGGAAGCCATTACTAAATTTATAATCTGATCTCTCCGGTTAATTTCTAGTTGTTACTATCTTCCATTCACATTTCACTTTAACAATATGACTTACTGTAGTCACTCATTTTACATCACTAGTAAATATCTTTGACACAGTAAGAATTTCTGTTTATTTTATTCATATGTTATGAGTCAGAGATTTCATCTGGGAATTAAAATTTTTGCTCAAAGTTAATCAAAAAGAAAATATATTCATAAGTGAACTTTACTATTCCTTAAAACCTCTAATTGCTATTTGCATTCCACCATTCTTACTACATTGCTCTCTAACCTCCATTATATTACACTTTTGTTCAAATAATTTTCAAGTATATATCTATGAAGAGAAATCAGTTTACTGACTTTATAATATTTTAAATTAAAACATTATTGAATTAGTATTAGTATTCTTGTTAACACTATTTAATACCATAGTTCTAGATATGCTTATAGTTTCTACAACCATCAATTTAAAAAAATGAAATCAACACTAACCTTGAACTTCTAATTATATGAAAAAAATTAGAATATACATTTCAGGTGTCATTGTCTTAAATGTATATGAATAGGCCATACTTAATTTTAGTAATTGACTTAAGTTTTTCACAAAATAGTAAATGATAGATGGATACCAAATTTTATATTTTTGAAATTATATTATTAAAATGTTTTCCTTACTCATTTTTCTCTCCAAACACTCCCATATACCCCTCAACACTCCTTCAAATTTCTGCCCCTCTTTCACTAATTTTCACTTATTAAAAAGTCAAAACATAAAATTTTATATGTAAAATATTTCTCATTATAAGGCTTAACTTCTCTTTGCATTAAAATTACCATATTTAGAAATATATTAAAATGTGAAAATAATACAATTTAAGATTAAATTTATTAAAGAAAACATAATTCCTATTTAGTCCTACATCAAATAAGCAAACAAACAAACAAAACAAAAAACTTGAAATTTCAACAATTTAAGGGAATTTTAGTCAGCCTCTCCCATGTTGCCCTGTAGACAAGACGTTCATTTATCTCAGCTTTTTATAGACATTTTATTATCACCTTACCATATGAGACATCTAATTAGAAATAGACTCAAATTTTATAATTAAGTAAAAGCCTAACATGTAGGTACAATTTTATGCTTTCTCTAACTTACTGTGTAAATTCATAGATCAACTGATGACGCTGGGGAGATAGGACATAACTCATACATTCAGAACAACACTCCTGTTCTGACTACTCAGAATATTATAGAAGGGGAGATAGAAAAATTGTAAAGCCCAGAGGATCAGAAAATTTGTTTTTAGATTGTGTCACCTTGAGAAGACAGAGAGGCTTCAGCCTTGACACTTCAACAATTACGGGTGCCTAAAGAGGACCTAAAAAATGTCAACATTTATAGATTTGCTGCCATGGTAGCAAGACATCCCATCTGTATGACCTATATCAACTAACAACTGCAGAGAGAGTGAACAGTTTTCTTCAGCTGAGTCTCTAACATGTGATACAGTTCTAAGCAGCCACCTCTAAAATCATATAAAGTAAACAGAGTCAGCATGTTATATTTAAATATTTATGTATTTATACGTGCATATAACAATAACAATTATAAAGAGGCCATGATTTTCTCAGGGAGTGTACATGTGTGTGTGGTTACACAGACATGGTAAGAGGAGAGGGAAGGGGGAGATGTAATTGTACATTAATAAAAATGATAACTAAAATATAAATAGATATATGTTATGCATTGTTTCTCTTTATATTGAAGGTGAAACTGGAGATAGCAGTAAGAATTTTTAAACTAAAATGATCAAATTAAAGCTTCTTAACTCGTAACTGATCCACCTTTTCACAAACATTGCATTTGTGATACTTTTTGTAATTCCACAATTCATTTTGTAAAACCAATTCAATCTAATGTTCCAAAAGCAATTCAAGTTATATTTCCATCATTTCTCATACCACTCATCCCTCAGATAATCACTCTAAGTCACAGTGGCAATTCCATTAGCATAGCCAAGTTTTATATTACTAAAAAGCCATTAAACTACATTGTTTCTTGTAGCCAGATTTTGTGATTCACAGGGGTTACAAAAACATTTTATTTCTTTACTTTTGATGAACATTAAAAAGTATTTTAATACTTATCCCTTATTACTATTTTGGAATCTTCCTATGAAACGAGAAATTGTTTTAAATCATGATGCAACCATACATACAACGTTGTCATACAGAGAAAAGCAGGGACACAGGCAGAAGAAATATTATGCAGTCAGAAATAAAGTCATCTTTCTATGAGACTATAGACCCACTTTAGTTGATACTGGATTGCTTACAGACCATCATACCCTAAAAAATTCTGAATGGTTTTGTATACTCCAATAACTCCATATAGATAAAAAGTCTTCTGCAACATATGGTGAGTGACAGTCTTAAATAATCTCAAATTTTATCTTTACTAAATATTCAACATATTTACATTTCAAATACATTCTATAACTTACCAATCTTCCTATGTTCATAGCTTGTCTGTACTTTAGAAAATTTATAGCAAGTAGCATCATTATTTATCCAAATGGTTCCTTATTTGACAGATACTATATAATTAAAGTATTTAAATGAAAGAGAGCAGGTCACATTACCATTTGTTAGTATAGCATAGGTTTTATTTTCAACCTTGAAGTATAATGTGAAAATTAAGAAGAATAAAGAAAGCACATGCATTTGCTGAATTTCTTCACCTGTAACAATCTTGTTTTTTCTACTTCAGTAAGTAACAGCCTATGTTTCCCACATTAGTGCATAGAATCCAAACAATTTCTTTCATCTACCATAGCAACAGTAAAGACAAACATTTATAACTTATATATCCTAGAAAGGATTTCAGTGCCATCTTTTCAATATGAGTTGATAGGATCTTCATGGCATCAGATAAGGAGCAGAGGGCACTGCACCAGAATTATGAGCTTGGATTTGAGTTTTGCTGTGTGCAAACTCTGGAAAGCATAACACGCTAGTTAACTATTCTGTGCTCCAGTTTCCAATTTGCAAAATGGTTTAGCAGGAATATTAAACTTTAACAGATGGTTTGAGCTTGAGATGAAGTCAAGCTTGTGAAGTACACTGGAAACATGTATTTATAATTTTACACTCTAGTTGTCATTTTTATCCCCATATTGTACAATAATATAGTGAGTAGATTGTTTCTCAAACCATTAAGATGGAAAAACTCTGTAGGAGAGAGTGTCAAAATCTTAGAAACTAACAAAGAAGAGATATGAAATGTTCAGAGGTTCATAATGGTAAAATCAAGGCCAAATTTTATGTAATCTGAAATATTAATTAATTTTACTTCAAAGCAGTATCAGACCAAATGGAAATAAGAGGAACTGTTAAATACATAAGATTTAATTAAACTGAAAAGGGGCAAGGATAGCCCTAATTCTTGATTTCATTGGAATCTCATTGACTTTTTCTCCATTTAAGATAAAGTTGGCTATAGGTTTGTGATACAGAGCCTTTATTGCAGTGAGATGTGTTCTCTTCAGTTCTATATTGTCTAGAACTTTTATCATGATGGTATGCTGCATTCTGTCAAACATTTTTTTTGCTTTTATTAATATGATCATGTGACTTTTATATTTAAGTCATTTATATAACCTAATATGTATGTTGGTATACATAAATAGACCCATACCAGCATCTCCAAGATAAACCAACTTCATCAGGGTAGATGGATATTTGGATACAGCCTTGTATCAAGTGTTTGAAGAACAGCTTACATTTCTAGCTTGGTGTTGTTCTGTAAATCTTGAAGTGACTGAATTTATATTCACTGAGGTTATAAAGGTGTGTGGATAAGAGTAATGGCAGTCATCAGCAGTGTTGAGACAACCAATATCCTAATAAAACCAAGTAACTTTCTCTGATTACTAAATCCCAAGGATGTAGACATTCTTCACTCTTCCCCAGTTAGGGCCATATAGTCTGGTGAGAAACCTGGATTATGAAATTTGCAGTAAGGTAATAACAAGAAATAGGACATAATGTTATAGTCAGAGGCCCCTGCTTACCCTCCTATGACCCTCCACCAAATATCAAGCTACAGGAAAACACCAAACAAACAAGTCAGATCTTACACATGAGTCCTGTTTTGAACTCTAAGGAATTCTACAATCATTTTTACTTTCTAATAATTTTATATTCTTCAAAAAAAAAAGAAAGAAAGAAAAAGGAGATAGAGGCCTTTTGATAACACACAGCATAGAAAAGGAAGTGTTTAAAAATAATTGTCTTGGCTGTCTTTAACATAATATAAAAGCATTTTCCTCATGTAAAAGTACTTCAAAATTAGAAAACAAACAATCAAATATCACAAACAACAAAACAAACAAAAAGAAACATAGTTTTGTTGGAAGTAGTACACATTCAATGGAATAGAAATCATGACAAGTATTTAGAAAGAAATATGAATTTTCCCCAAAATAATTTCCTAAAATGAGTCTGTTTAACAAAAAATGAAGCCCTATGAAAGGATAGAAAACTTACCTAGAGACAAACACTAATGCAGTCCTGACTAGATTCCATCGAGGGAAGCAGGTAGGCTAACTAAAAAAAACTCCTTTCCTTTTAATTTATCCTCCTCCCAGCCTCCTAATCAGCTCTGTAGGGGACCACCTGAAGCAGTTTCTCCCTTCCCACCATACTGTGTCCTCATCTCCAGTGCATCACACAGATCTTCTCCTTCAGCCACCCCACCCCCACCCCTCCACTAATCAATGCCTTATCACAGTTGCTAACTCCAGTAAGTACTCTATGGCAACCCACTAGCCATGCCTCCCATAAAACTGAGTAAGACATAAAGCAAGTAAGTCAGCTTCAGATCTTCATTTTCCTTCTTCTCTACCAAATCTAATCACAAGGTCTCATCCCCTGTTGCAAGCCACCTTTAGTGGCCTCTCCTTCCTATCTGCTGTGATCCCAAGGGGACTAAACATATCCTGGTAAAACATTATTTTCCTTCTTCTGAACACTTAAGAACTTCCCAGCCTATCCTCATTTTTAAGTATCATCTTCCAATACCAAGAAACACATTGTACCCAGAAATCCCAGTGGCCATACCTAATACAATCTCTAAAATTCTCTATCAGACAATTCGCAGCCTCTGCACCCTCCTAAGAACCAGATACTGAAACAGAAACCAATGAAATAAAACAGCTGCTAAAGACAAAGATATTAGCATCTGGAATTATAGTCACCCCAAAATCAGGTGCGTAAACACAAGTTTAAAACCACAGTAACAGGCAAAACAGTATGTCTCCACTATGAAAACATAAATGTTGGAAGAAATCAATAAAATGGCATAAGGACTGAAAGTGGAAATAGAATGATTAAAAATACAATTTACAGGATATCTGGAAATGAAAAGATTTTAGAGAGTTGAATAGGAATCTGAAAAAAAGCCTAACCATCAGAATGCAAGACTGAAGATGTTAAAGACAGAATCAAAGAAATGAATATGTCAGACAAGGAAAATGTTAAATCTAAAAATTTCTGGGCATGAAACATCCCAGAAATACAGGGCATCATGAAAACACCATAACTAGAAATAATAGGAATTTAGAAAAAAAAAAAAAAAACAGATCGAAGGCACAGAAAAATTTTAATAAAATCATACAGGAAAAAATTCCTAACCTAATGAAAGAAATGTCTATAAAGGTACAAAAAAATAAAAAAAAACAACAAATTATTAATTTTAAAAGCTCTGTAGAGATCCAGTCTGGGTCTTTTATCAGCATGTGATATCCATCCAAGGAGGGACACTATAGGTGATGAGAGCCTTTGGACCTTTAGCAGATCCTGCCACTGACATTCTGCTAAACTATGTTTTCATCTTCTGTTCGTCACACAGAACAGGTGACAGATAGGAATTATAAATGTTTCACAAAACAGACAAAATGATAAAAATAAAAAAGGGAGAATTAAGAAGGACATCTAGTATAGAATTTCAGCATCTGAATAGGATAAACCACAAAACACAACTAAATTAATACAAACTAGGAAATCATCAACTGAATAATCACAATTTAAAGAGAGTATAATGACTTATACTATCCTATATGTAGGAGAAACTTATATGTATTTGAGGAAAGTCTGAGCTTCATTATGAGTTCTAGGTCATCCTGAGCTACAAAGGTAAAAATAAAATAAGACAGAATGAAAATTAATAACTCTAATAGGGAATAAAAGCAAGTAAATTGTGGAGTACTCACATTTAAATGGTTTATCTGAACCTCAATTCAATAGGCTAACATCATGTGATGTCATGAGGTTTAAGCATTATATAATAAGTAACAGTCTCTTAGTTCAGGGAAAAGATTTTATTTTCAAAAGAAAAAAAAAGCATCTTGTCTATCTAACATCACATTGGCAAGAAGATGTCAATGAATGATTTTTGATTTTATAAATAAAAATTATTTCCTATCTAGACCATTTCAGCCAACCCAAAGTTGAGAACTCTTAAACATGTCAATCAAGTATGGGAGAATGATGAGTATTTCCAGGTATAAGATTTGAACTTTTAATAGACTCTTCCCCAGGAAGTGAATCATAATATGTCCTGAAGCAATACACCTAAGTGAGCCACAACAACAAAATAAAGAATACTGGAGACTCACCCAGGAGAGAAGACAGAATACTTCCAGATGGATGTCAAGTGATATCCAACTTGGCAACTCTATATAAAGCACAGTAAATTGGGGTAATAAGAATCCTTCTACTGGTAAAACAGTAAAACTGGTAAAGCCACGACCTTAGTCGAATGAAAACTATAGAAGTTTTTGTTTCCCCAGTCAATGAATACAGGAGGAGAAACACATTCACACACACACACACACACACACACACACACACACGCACGCACGCACACACTCACACACACTAAATAAATAAATAAACACTGATAAAATCAAACAGTTCTAACATACAAAGAATTTTCTAGGTTGTCAGTCTTGCAACATCAACTTGGGAAAAATCTTTTTTCAAAAACCTTTACAGAGTAAGAAAACTAAACTGAAGGGAATAAACACACACACACACAGCATTTGTTACTGACATTATGAATTTGTAATGCAATTCAATCAGAAGTTATTGATAAAAAATAGTAATAGATATAAAGACCTGAGCAGGTGAAAACTAATTGTATAATTATAATTTTAGGGACATAAATGGAAAATGGCCATTGCATAAAATTATTCTTTGACCAGAAAAAGAAGGGCCAAGATAGCCTAGTATAAATCACTTTCATTTAACAAAATTAACTAAATATAATGAAGCAGAGAGCAAAGCAGCAAAGGAGTGGGCTATGAAAACCCTACCCTTGCTTTCCGTAGCAGGATCCGGTGCATAACGGCACAGAAGGACAAGTGAAGAAGTATCAACTTTCTTATTTATTGAGAAATGTAGAGGTATGAAAAAGCCAGTAAAACAGTTACAAAATAGATTATAGTTGTATAAAATGAAATGAAAGAGGATAGAATTATAAGATTTATTTAGAATCATTAGTACCTTTGGGGGGGGTTCATATATGAAACCTGCTTTGATAAATTATGAATAAATTTGTGAAAAGTAAATATATATGAAGTAAATATATACAACGTATATAAACATGATAAATATATATAGAGATAATATAGAAAGTATATATATCAAGTAAAATATATAAAGTAAATATGTATAAACTAAATATATATAAAGTATGTATATATATAGCAAATATATATATATCAAAGTAAATATATATGAAATACATATATATAAAGTATATATATAAAGTAAATTCATATATAAAATAATATATACATATAAAGTAAATCTTTATATAATGTATATATAGATATATTTATTAAGTATTTATATACAAAGTAAATATATATAAAGTAAATCTACATTAAGTAATATATACTCAAAGTAAATATGTACATATAAAGTATGCATGTGTGTGTACATATAAAGTATGCATGTGTGTGTGTGTGTGTGTATATATATATATATATATGTAAACATTCACTAAATTCTTTCTCAAATTTCTGGAGAGTAACCAGCAAACACTGACATGGCAAAGATGCTTATATTCTTACCTAGTCACATGTATACATGTATTGTGTAAAGGGAGACTTGATGCCTTCTGTCCCACAGAGCTGGGTTATGCCATCTACATTCCTAACTTCACAAATCTGTCTTCTAGTGAGATTATATTGTTCCTTAGGTTTTTAAAACAGGACCATATCCCATGCATAGTGAACATCCCTTTTCCATCCAAAATAACAACACAGAAATATGAAAAATAAAAGACATCCACAGCTTTTTTCATTGACTGAAAGCAATATTTTGCTTCTAGAATACAGTAATATGTAATTGTAATAAAACTGATCATGTCTTATTAATGACAGCTGCAATTTTTGAGTCAAGAATGGCTTAGAACATGCCAGGGAAGAAAGTTTATTAACTAGAAGAAAGGATCAGCTGTCAATGCCCCAGATGCAGCATCGTGTATAGATAGAAAACTAGCATGGGAGACAGAAGAACACTGGCAATTTAGGCTGTCAGAGCAAGGAGTCTTGGAGATATGGCCTCACTTTCTATGTCATCACAATCAGCTCGTGTTCCTGTCACTGATGTATCACCCAGAAAGCATTCATAATTGTTAAATTTATTTGTTGTTATCATGATTTGAAACTTTAGAAGGGGGCTGATGCAAAATTTTACTGTATAGAGATTACAAATGCTTTCAAGTATCTTAAAATAGATGGAGCAATTTTCCACAACAGTCACTGGCCACTATGTCTGCAATGATATAATTGAAAACCCTTTGGTAAAGCACTAATTTAATATATCCTAGTTCTTCAGAGTTTATGAGGCGTGTAGTTGAAGTCTTATGGAATTGCACAGCTAGTTCATTTACCAGATCATGTTTAATTATTATCCTATGTCTGATTGTCTCTTTACCACAAGTAAAATGAATACAATAGACTAAATTCCCTTCCCCCTAAACTCCCTGTTCCTGTAAAAGTACTGGGTGGACTAATTAATTTATAGTCATTCTTGTGATTTTCAAATGAATTGCATCCAAGAATATATATATATATATATATATATATATATATATATATATATATATTAGTTCATATTTTGAGACCATATAGCATATTATAGTTTCATTGAATAAATTTTCTTTCTTGAACATGAAACTGGAAATTTTAATTTAATTGAACTGGCCAAGCCTATTAACAGTAATTTATAAAACAAAGTCAACACAGTTACACTTTGTTCTGAAAACCTAAAGAAATAAAAAAAATCAGACCATCATTATCATCATTATAAGAAATAAATTTTATCAAAGATAATTAAATCATGCTGTGTAATTGCCAGACTATCATGATTCATTTGGGAGAATATACTAACTAAAAAATAATTTGAATTTCTGTTTTATACCAAAAGAAACTTGGACCTGGTCTTTTAATTAAATTCTCTGAAGATTAAAAATGAATATAGAAAATGAATCAACCAGAAGTCGAGCCTATGAAACTGAGAAACCAATAACTACTTCTGCTCCAGAAGCTCCTTGTAAATAATTTTAATTCCATATCATGCAGGTTTCATCATAGTGTTCAACTCAGTCTTTCCTCTGTACTGCAAAGGCATCTTGTCTCCAATGATAACTTTCCAGGGCAGTGAACAAACAGTGTCAGAGTGTCTTTTCACTCATGTTGAATATGTTTATTCTAAGCTGTTTTAGTTTTCCTTTAAAATTCCTTGCTTCTATAGAGAAGGGTTATTTTTTTTAAATGCATTTAGTTGTACACAATCTATTATTCCTAAGTTTAAAAGGGCAAAATCTACCAAAAATATGTAAAGGTGATGCTATAAATTGATATGCTTCAGACTTAAGTTGTAT
Organism: Rhabdomys pumilio; assembly: GCA_030674055.1. NCBI lineage: Eukaryota > Metazoa > Chordata > Mammalia > Rodentia > Muridae > Rhabdomys > Rhabdomys pumilio. Next base: position 50,309,735 of record JANHMN010000015.1, on the reverse strand, counting down.
ACTGAATAGCTAGTTATATTTAATGTTAGTAGTGTAAGCTAACATATATATATATATATATATATATATATATATATATATATATATGTGTGTGTGTGTGTGTGTGTGTGTGTGTGTGTGTGTGTGTGTGTGTAAACTTGCCAAAATATATTTTAACTAAGGTATGATTGTGTCATGATTGTGTCTGCCAGGGGATACCATTGTCATATCACCAGGTTACTGCTCTTGATGCTTTCTGTGATTTGGTGTGCTGTAATAAAAGCACATATGGCAGGATTTCTGTGAGATGCTAAACAAATAGTAAATGATTTTGTGAAAACACAAAGTTGCAGAATTACTGTAACCAATCTACATCAACCTACATGCTGTGGTGTTTCTTTACTATACAATAAATTTTGAGTTACAAAGGAATGCATATGTAATGGATAATTTTAAAATTGCTAAAATAATTTAATGGATAATGACTTTCCCTTTGTTTTCTCAGAAAAATTCATGGCCCAAAATTTTATCATATTTTGGGAAAAAAGCCTAATATGTTTGTTTAATATAGATTAGGGAGTTGGACAAATGGTTTCGTGGTTTAAAGCACTGGCTAATCTTCCTGAGTACACCCAGATTCAATTCCCAGCACCTATAGGTGACTTACTCACATATATAACTGAAGTTCTATATGATCTCATGCCTTCCTCTGGCTTCTCACTGTGTGTCCAGGAGCATACATTATGCACAGACATGCATGCAGGTAAACATTTATACACATAAATTAACTTCCTAAAATAATTTTTAGAAGAAAGATGTGATAGAAGAATGATTACTTTGAAAAGCACTTGGTATGGCAGGAAGCTAATCAAAACAGGAAGAGAGCAACAATACTAACCAACCAGAGCTCCCCAAGATCTAAACCACCAGCCTGGGAGCACATAGGGAGGGACCCATGACTCCATCTGTATATGAAGGGGAGGATGGTCTTGTTGGGCATAGGTGGGAGAGGAGATTTTTGGTCTCATGAAGGATGAACACCAAGTGAGGGGTAATTAGAGGGTGGGGAGGTGGGAGTGGGGGAGTAGGTGGGGACACATCCTCATAGAAGCATGAGGAGGGGTGATGAGATAGGAGGTTCCTGGGTCACTGGTGGGGGGAAGGGGGGCTAGGGGATAAAATCTGAAATGTAAATATAATATCCAATAAAAATAAATTAAAAAATAAAATTTCATACATATACACAGTATGTCTTATTTAAAACTCATTCCACTTCCCTCTTCAGTCTGGGTAAATTTCTCACCTCTTCTTCCTTCAAGTTTCATGTACTGTGTTGTTGTTGTTGTTGTTGCTGTTGTTGTTGCTAGCTCCCAGAGTCCACTGAAACTCTCTGTTATGCAAATAGATATAGAGCAACTGCACATACGAACTGACAGCAGCTTTGACTGCTTGTATAAGACCTGCACAAGATCAAGCCAACCAGCATTACTCTATGAAAGAAGGGAGAGCCCATAAAACTCCCCATATGACTAAAGAGTTATTGGCAGTTGAAGGCTATCAAGACAGGGAAATTCATTCTTTCTCAATAATTCAGGCCCTGATACATAATGTTATCAATGCTCATAAGAATACAATTAAAGTGTAACAGCACTTAGCAACAAAAAAATTAGTTAACAGTTAATACTTTGGTAAAAAGATAAAATATTATAAAATTTTCAGGGAAGTTTAATTATCATAGAGTTGACAGAAACGACAGGTAATTCACTGATAAGTGGATAGATATTATTACAGACGCAGTGAAGTTGGATGAAGAGCAGATCTCTAGAGGGGATGCATAGAGATCCAAGGGAAGGGGGAATAGAGTAGACTTTATAAGTTGTGTAAGGACTTATGGGTATAGGAGCAGGAAAGATGTAAAGGAAATGAAATGGAGGAAGAGATTGTCGGGAGAGTAAGTTAGAATCTAGGGCATGAGGGTGTGGTCTAGACACATATTACAATAGAATTTTTCTGGGATATATGAAGATGACCCTAGTAAGGACTTCTATTAATGGAGGGTACAGAGTCTGAACTAGCCCTGTTCTGTAGCCAAGGAAAAATTCACTGAACACAGAGAGACTGAGATGATGTGGGCATGGAGCTTTCACCCCTATGTTTTATTCTCTTTAGCACAAGAAGGGTACTCTGCAGGTTATGGAAAAGGTAGCATGAACAACAACCAAACTATAAAACCCTCCACTTACAATGTCTGCCTGCATGATGTGCAGGGGCAATGGTGGTATACAACTGTGAGAGTGGCCAACCAATGTGTTCTTTAACTTGAGTGCCAGTAGCTAAACGGGAGTTCATATCCTATACATCCTAGATGGCCAGGAACAGGAGACTGTATAGGCAGAGAGCTATGGTAGAAACCAAACACAACTGGCAAAAAGAAATTGAAATGATTTCTAATGATATTCTACTATATTTATAGATCGGTGCCTCGTCCATTTATCACTAGAGAGACTTTTCAAGCAGAAGATGGGGGCAGGAACAGAGACCCACAACCAGATTTATAAAGAAAGACTTTAAATATGTGGTCCCTCCATTCAGAGACTGGGGAAATCTACAGAGGAGGAGAAGAAAAAACTACAGGAATCAGAGAAGGTAGAAGGCACGAGGGGAACATGGCTAACTAAATCAACTAATTAGGCTTACTAAGAGTGAAACACCAAGCAGGTAGCCTGCCTGGATGTGCACAAATTCCCCTGGGTTTATGTTATAGCTGTTAGCTTAATGCTTTTTGTAGGACTCCTAGAAGTCAGAGTGAGTTTCTCTCTAACTCTTTTGCCTGATCTTGAGAATGTTTTCTTCCTATTTGCCTGCCTTGTCCAGCTTAGATAGGAGGGCTTTTGCTATGTTATATTGTAGTTTGTTTTGTTTTGTTTAGCTGTTGTGTCGTTGAAGCTCATTCTTTTCTGAAGAAGACACAGAGGGGGAGTAGATCTGGGAGAGAAGGGAGGTAAGATGGGCCTGGAGGGAATGGATGGTGGAGAAACTGTGGCTGGGATGTACTGTGTGAAAAAATAATCTACTTTCAATAAAAAAGAAAAGAGAATAGAAGGAATGGAGGGAAGAAAGGAAGGTTGGGAGGAGGGAGGGAAGGAGGGAGGGACAAAGGAGCAAGCTCCAGTATCATGGAAAAGTTAGTGGAGAAACTTGGAAAGCTGTACATATAGTGATACATTCTTAGTGACTATGGCTGTTATACACCACCTCATACTGGCTAGAAAGAATAGAATTAAGTTATAACACAGATAAGTAGAAAATCTAAGTTGTCATGAGACAGAAAAAACATTGGTGTTTCCATTCATAGTGATTAAGGGTAATTTCTAAAGTGAGAGAACATGAATGTCAAGAGATCACACATTTGTCATGCAATGGAAATACTGACTTTAGATATACACTGTTTCTTAGGTATAGTGTGAGGACAGAAGTTTAGTATTGTAGTAGGTACTAGTACATGCATACTTCAAAAGAGGAGAACTTAGCAATGTAGTTTCTTATAGAGTATTGATTGCTTGCTAGCTTACTTTCCTATTCTTAAGCCTGATGTTGGTTCTCCTTTAGAGCCTGGAATTATGAGATGTGTCAGTTTTGAGTCATATGTTAAATGTGCTCCACAGTCTCATTTTTTAAAAGAGTGTTTTCTATCTAAAGGTACCACAGGGAACTGGTGGAACACTGAAGAGAACAGGTAATATTAGAGGGCATAATCGATTGATTTAGTATCCCTGAGTCAGCACCCCCCCTTTCTCTCTATCTCCTCTAATCACAGCAAAGTGAGCAAAATTCCTCTATTCCATATTATAGCCACTAATCAATGCTCCACATAGCCCTAAAATGTACAAGACCAAGTTACTATTGACAGAGACCTCTGAAATCATTAGCAAAACAAAAATTTCCTTTATATATACTGTGGAAAGTTCAGCTAACCAAGACACTTTAGCAGAATCATTAATAGCTGATTTCCCTGACGGTTCAGTAACAGATAAATAATTAGTATACATGATGAGCACATTCTTTGATACATTAAAATAATTTAAACTTGGATTAAACTTAAATTGAAGGTACTTTTTTAATCACTATGCCCTTTAAAGTTAAGTTGAATGTAGTCATGAGCAATGTTGATTGGTGAAGACAGAATATCCTAAGAAGAAGACTTAATCCTTCTTTTAATAAGTAGGAAATAGCATAAATTAAACATGTATGCTAACAAAAATATGATAATTTAATGCTTTCTTTAATATAGTGACTCTAGAATCTTTTCAAAATACATTTTTTAACGTAGTGAAAATACACAGTTACACAAATCAAATCTGCTATGTGCAAAAATTTCTAACATGGAAATAAGGCAAAGCCTATTTCAATACTGTAAAAATTATTCCACTTTAAAATACTGTCTGTACTATCTAGCACTTAGTGATTACCAGCAATGTTAGATACTAAGCTAAACTCTTTAAAGGTATTTAATTTCAATTTAGTTAATTTCATTCTAATTATACAATGAATGCAATAGTACACTAATTTGACAGACAATGAATGCAATGTTTATGGGGATGGCATATCTTGTCTGAGGCTACCAACTCACACAAAGTTGGTTAGCAGTTCTGCATGTTCTTGGATTGACGTACAAAGCTCCTTTATATGTTTAAGCTGAGGTTGTGTCTGGTCTATGCGGTAGTCGTCATGTGATGTACTTAGTGATCAGATCTTCAAGGCCCAAATGGGGATTAAATTTGCTCTGGCCACCTGGAGCATGGAGAACATGGTTCCACCAGGCCTTGCCCTTCTCCTCAACTCTCTCTGCCTTGCTCAAAAACATTAGGTTACATTCTTAAAACTAGCCACCAAGTTCTGTTCCCTTATTTGAACAATTCTTCCTCCTGAGACTAACAAGTTCCAGCTATCAAAATGCTGAAGTTCAGAAATCAAAAGCCCCAATTTGCTCATTTAATTAACATGCCCAATTCAAATTAAACTCCTCATCTTAATTCTTTTTGTACCTTTATGAACTGCCACTTTTCTACATGCCATGTCTGTTTACTTCCCATCCCCAGGCAGTCCTTTGTCCTCTAGGACAAATACCATTCCCCCTCTTCCTTGTTATCTTTCCCCTTTCCTTCATCTTCACGTACAGGAGTATTTGTCTCTTGTTCTCTGCCCTCTGGGGCAAATAAATCACGTGTGTGCTGAGAATTTGGTATTTTAGTTTGGCACCAATCTAAACCATGTAGGCTCATGAATTTACTAAATCATACCAATCACAAAAAACTACCTTCTAGATTCTACTGTCCTCCCAGGAGACTTCTCCAAGTTAATAATAATGATACATAAAAACTCAATACAATTAAGTTTTAAGCATGTAAATCCTCACTGATACCAGATACCTTTCCGGTACTCAGAAGTAGCTATTGTTTTCTGTGGTGAAGACATGGAATTACATTAAGTTATTTCCATTTCTAATTACATTAGAAGTTTTATTTCAAATCATTGTCAACTTGAAGGTCTAGAATCAGGGCAAATAGTATGATTTTTCTCATCAATTTGACTGATATTTCCCTAAAATGTATGACCCATGTAAAGGAATTTTAATTCATCAACATGACTGCTCTGGAAAGGAATCACATCCAAAGACATTCTAGGTCTATGAGATCTGGCTGGAATGCAGCCATGTCCTGGATTACAGTATGATCTGGGAGGAATACAGACACTCATTTATTATACACCTTTAAACCCAAACAAGAAATGTAAGATTAGCTTATAGAAGGAAGCAGCCATATTTGAAACTGACATCTAATTGAAGGACGAAGTGAGGAATTGGAGAAAGATTTGACAGAGCGAGTCAGAAGAGAAAGACGGCAGTATTACTGGGACAGTTTTACAAAGATAGGTTACAGGTGGTCACAGAATAAGCCAGAGAAGATTAGAACAGATTGCAAGAATTAGTCTGAGGCCCAGCAGAGAAATCCTGTTTGCCTCAATACAGAAGCTAAGAGAAGCCAGATTAAATCAGTCAGCTTGGAGAGGAGTTTGAGCCAGAACAGCTGAGTTGAAGTAGCCAGCCAGAGCTCAGAAAGAACTAGGGCTCATTTAACAGTAAGCCTCTAAGACAGCAATTACTTCGGGCAAATGAAAGATACACTTTTACAAACCAGTATGACAGAAACAGCATTAGAATGATACGTGGGAACAAAACACAAAGCAGCACTTTTAATTTTAAAGTGATGAACTAGAAAATATGCCTGTGCTAGGCAGCAATATTCAGTTCCAAATGACAATGACCCACTGCAAACTGACATAAGTAGAGAAAGTAAACACACACAAATGTGGTTTCAGAGTAATCCTAACAGAACCTTTATGTATTGGTAGAACTATGTTTACATTTTTTTCTTAACTCAGAAAAGTCGGTAAGAAAAACCAATTTGTAAGATAACATGAAGTCAGAAGATACTCAAAGCCCTACAGTGGGAGTGTGAGAGGCTTCTTTATAAGAGGGACCCAGAAGACAATGTTAATTTCCTAACCAGGGATCTTCCAAGATAACTATGTATCGATGTTGATATTTTAAACCTTTCCTTTCTCTGTACTCTTTCTACACTGTTGCATTATTCATCGTTTTCTATTGTGAACCTCTAAAGCTAATTTTTAAATCTTAAAAATCAAATATAAAATATTAACATATTTTTCCTTATTATATTTGAATGCCTTAATCATCAGAAAAGTTGGTTTCTATTGTAATACCAAATATTTTATTAAATGTGTTTATAGTAATTCTCCTGAAATTTCACCCATAGGTAGCAAAATTGATATATATCTTTCTCCCCTCTTTTTTCTCTATTTTTCTTGTTTTCTTCCCCAGTTCTCAAGTTCCCTGATTTTTTTTCTTTCTTTTGTTCTATTTCTGCTTTTCTTTCATATACATAAGCATATATATATATATATATTATTTAATATATATTAAATATGCACATTATATCAATAGATGCATGTATTATATGGAATATATGCATATGTGTTTATAGTTGAATATATATATATATATATATATATATATATATATATATATATAATCTAAACTGCAAATTCCAGGAAGAGTAATGAGTCATTCAGTCAAGGCCTGCTGTCTGTCTTAGGATCAATGCTGAAGCCAATGACCAAACTAAAGAAAAACAGGTTTAAAATAAATATGCAGCAATAACACAAACTAAAGTGTCTTTCCACCTTGGCAGGGATCAGGAAAAAGAAACTGCATATCTCTTGTTCATAACAACTTTTTGAGTTGTCATCTCCTCTTCTTCTGTCCCAGATTTTAAAAGATGATCAGAAGTAACAAATCATTTGACTGGAAGTGACACAAAGACAAGTTTATTCAATCTCAATTCTTATCCCAGTTCTGCTGTTTAACTTAAAAAAAAATTCTTTCCTGCTTTAGGGAATTCAATAAAAACAGAAATAAAAATTATCATTATCGTTTTTGTGCTCACTCACCACCATGGAACCTTTAGATTTTAAAAAATAAAGTGTTTCAGGTATTGAAACTTGAATAAAAAAACCTGTTCTTTCTATTGGTCTTAAGGATAGGAAAATGTGCAATGTGCAGGACAGCAATTCTAAGATCTTATCATTTGACTCCTTACTGAAAGCTATTAATATTTCACAAAATAGATACGAGGATATCATACTTTCCAACCTCACTTTCATTCCTGGCAGTTTTGGTTTTGTGATCATGTGATGGAAAGAAGGATTCACTATACTCAGGTTTTGCTTTCAAATTATGTTAGTCTTACAACAATGTGTTAAAATATGTTAAAAATATCATCCATCAAGTATATGCCTATTGGCCTCAAGACAGGAATTTCTGTGGTTTATCTGCAAACATTGTATAAGTTTTTCTATGATATTGCTATACACCTAGTATTTTAAAGTAGATAACATAGGCATCCCCAAAAGTGCACTACTAACTTGGAAGAGGACATGATACAAGAGGTAGGGACGACCAATGAATAGAATGCAGAATCTAAACACACTTTTAGTTCACTTGAGTTACTTGAGCACCCAATTTTCTAGTCATTACATCTAACAAGAGAAGAAGTAAATCACAGATGTAACTAATCAGAATTATTCAGACTATTCAAGATTTTATCAATGAAAATCACAGAAAATTATTATGGAATGAATGATAAAACTGTCTGGTATAGATTTCTCTTCATTGATTTCAACTCAAAGGTCTCATTGATAATGTTCTGTAATTTTTCACAAATAGTGCAACAGTGGAAATGACCTGTGATTCTTAGAGACATTGTAGATGCCAATGAAGGATAATTTGCACATGAATGTGACACTGTAGGTGGCAATCATGGATAATACATATATGGATGTGACACTATAGGTGCCAATCATGGATAATACATACATGAATGTGACCTTGTAGGTAACAATCATGGATAATACATATATGGATGTGACACTATAGGTGCCAGTTGTGGATAATACATACATGGGTGTGATATTATAGGTATCAATGATGGATAATACATACATGAATCTGACATTACAGTTGACAAATGTGGATAATATATACATACATGTGACTTTGCATTATTGTTTGTGGGCCAGGAAGGACAAACAAGATCATTGTTAAAGCTAGATCTTCAAACTATGTTCCTTTGCCAAGTTCTGCTTGGTTAGCATATGAAATAAATAATGGATCAGAAAGTAGAAGAAGTGGAAATCAGTGAGAAACCAAAAACAAAAAAGCTCAGTTACCTGTTATATAATGAGGAAAACTGCATATGTAAACAGTTTTAAGCTAACTTCTTTTGGTGGGGGGTATAATTTTTATTAATTATTTCATTCATTTAGATTTCAAATGATATCTCCTTCTTGGTTAGCACTCCACAACCCCACTTCCTTCCCCTCTCTCGAATTTGTCATAGTCTCATGTCATCTACAAAAGAGGGGGACAGAAGGTCGAATACAAAGCACTGGGAATTACGATTTATAAGAAAACAATGGGTTTACATCATATGTATGCAAAACAAAAAAATTAAAATCTAATTTGCTTAACAAATTTCATGCCAGAAGCTCTACATAACTGAGAATACAGTGGACTGACTGATCAGAAGAAACCCAATAGGGCATAGAAAGCTAATATTGTATGCAAAGTATCTATTTTATATTGTAGGTCCTGCACCATTACTAATTCCTTTCAGATGGTGTAATTTTAAAATCCCACAGTAAAAACAATGGGTCAAATACATAGCCTTAGCTTGATAAGTATACACTCAAACACAGAGCATGTATCCGGGCTTAATAGCAATTTCATGAAATATTTTGTTTGATTCTACCAAACCTTTTGAGTAATATTTGTAAACAACTCACCAATTTAGAGAAAGAAAATACAGGGATAAACATAGAATTGTGAGATTCCTTTGTTTTGGATTACCAAATACGAAATATAATTTGTTCTATGTCATTAAAGAAAGCAAAAATGGGCCAGAATTAGAATTGCAAAAATCTAGAATTTGTGATTGGTAACAGAAAACACAATGCAAAGACTCATCATGTATACAATTTCTGTCATAGCTTGAGGTAACGTTAAATATGTTAATGTAAGTATATAGGTGTGTATATGTTAGTATACAGAATCTATGTACATCTAAACATGTAGGCATACACTATGTGGTCTTTGGCAATAAGCCTCCAGGAAAGGCCTGTGACAGTTTTCAACTCTATTGCTTATGAATAGTTTTCCAATAATTGAAAAAGATGTTATATCAAGCATGGCAATGAGCACGAGTGCACACTTTCACATTCTTAAGGAATGCAGCTGGGCATCACCAGCTTGTCAGTAGCAATCTATCACACAACTTTCTTTCCCTGTCCTGTGCAGTGTGGTTTTGTCAGAGTTTGTTATTGAACTCGGGGGATCCCTCTCTTTGTCAGATACTATTCCATCTTGAGCCAAGTAAATAGCCTTGGAGAATGTTTGAGATGCAGAACCAACTCCTGGGTGACAGTCTTTGAGAATGTGATGTGTAGTATTGATGAATCTCCACTTAGAAATACTACAGTTTTCTAATAGTTTAATAAACAATTCCTCGTGCTAGTGGAGGAGAAACAGAGTAGATAATCGTAAGTAAACAAATTGTTAATCTTTGTACCTGAATTTACATTTTAACTATTTATGTTAGCAGTCACTCAAAGCGTATAAAGAAGTGCAATTAAGGTCACAGGTCATCAGAACACTGTTGAGTTGCTTCTGTGAGTTTTCCCTAGGAGGGATTGAATAAAGGTAAAATGGACATTACTGTACACTGAAATGAGAATGAATAGGTTGATATAAGAAATACCAGGTTGTATTTAATGAAAGATGAAGACTTTAAGGGATATTATTTAATGAAGCATGAATATTAAAACACACAGTGCGATGTTATTACCAACATCCTGGGACAAGTCAAACACAGGGCTTAAGTCATAAACCTGTGTTATACAGGACCCCCTCTGTAACCCGGGGTAAAACTGTTTAACCTAATCAACATTTGGATTATCTACCTAAAAGCATAATGAAAATCTCACAGAGCTACTAAGAACATTTAAAAATTTTAACTAATGCCTGCTAAATGTTTATTGTCCTTAGAACGCAACCTGAGGACAATTGTAATAATTGACATTTATGATAGGGCTTGAGAAGACTAATTTCAAGAAACATGTCACAGTGACACTTGAGAAACCAGAATTAAGGAGGCCTGACTCATTTTTCCTTGTGCAGCTTCCCTAATTCTGTCTTCATGAATGAGCATCCTCCCCATATCCTGAAAGGAGGGGACATCTCTAAGTGCTGAGACAGATGAAAATGTTTGTTTAAGAGGAAGAGAAACTGAAAACCAGGCTTGCTAATCACTGTCAACCATCAGTTGTTTTTAAAGAACATACATCAATCGAACCAACTCTTTCCAGGCTGGGCCTATATTTCTAAGTCACACCCAACATAGAGAACATAAAGATTTCTGTCCTTCATCTGCATCTTATTTTCAGAAAGTTCCCATGATGTATGAACATTTCATTAATTAAATTTATGTGTTTTATTTTATTAGCTATTTTCTTAAAAGGCTTGCCCTTGAATGTAGACATTTGTAAGGAAGAAAGAAAATGTCTTATACAAGAGGCAGTACTCTAAGCATTTCTCCACACATACTCCATCAGTCTGCCTAGTGCAGAGCTCACTAGCACGATGTGATAAATTACCAAATGTACAAATTAGTGAAACTGGTGTGGTGAACACCTGCAATCAAAGCACTGGGGAGGTTATAACATGAAGCCTGGGGATTCAAGGTCATCCTCAGCTAAACAGTGGTTTCAAAGTTAGCTTGAGATATACTACAACCTGCCTCAAAAAAGACAAGGGGAAAGGAGAGAAAAGAGTAAGGGGAAAGGAGAGAAAAGATTAAAGAGAAAGAGAGAGATAAAGAGAGGGGGGAGGGAAAGGGGATGGAGGGGAGAAAAGAAGGAGGAAGAAAAGAGGGATAGATAGACTTAGGGACTGGCACAGACACAGACACAAAGAGACAGTGGGAAAAAAAAAACCTCTCTATAAAATAGTAAAAATTAGGAGCTGCTAGGACTGGAGGAATGGTTACATAGTTAAGAGCCTAGATTTGTTGTATCCACAGAATCTGGTTCAATTCCCAACACCCACATGGCAGCCTACGATGTTAGTAATTTCAGTCTTGAGGACCGTTTGTACTTTTTTGGTCTCACTTAACTAGCCTCTGTGGGGACACTACACACTTGGCACATACATAAACAGGCAGAGAAAACGTCCATAAACAAAATAAAGATGAAAAAATTAGGTGCTGGTGCTGGTGCGACAGCCCATGCTAAATCAACACAAATGCTGAGGTAGGAGTGCCAATCCTGGGTATTCACAAAAATGCATAGGAATCCTGGAATCCTGGCATCCCTGCTAAGCTCATGAAGCCAGCTGCCTAGCTAGACTATCAGAACAGGGCGCCAACACTGGGTTCAGTGACCTTACCTCAGTAAAAAAACAGGGAAGTGATATAGAAAGACTCCTAGTGTCATTCTCTGGCCTACATACACACACATGTACACGCACATGCACACATGCACACACACTAAAAGAATCGACAATGGATACTTGAGGCATAGTACTGAGCACTGAATATTTCGTTTGCACAGAAATGTGCTTGCGCACAGTGCTCTTGAGACTTGAGACTGTGCCCTTACCTAACCACAACTGGGAAAAAAATAAAAGCACCAAAGGCTGGATCAAGTCATGATCGCCAGTGAACACTTTACCTGTCAAACCATGACAAATGCTAAGCAAAAGCTGACTCTTATTTGCCATATAAGTTTTTGAAAGCAATAATCATTTTTTTTAAAAATCAAATATAAATATTTTTTAAAGTTCACATAATAAGTTCCAAGGAGGAGAAAGTGTAAAAGGATTATGGAAGATAAAACTGGGAAGAAATCTTACATGTGTTCCCTGGAGTACAAGTAATAGTTTGTTTTTTATCTTTGTTAACCATTAATACCTCAGAACACAGAAAACTATGCTGTTTTCATATTTAAGATTTTAAAGTAAATTTTAAACCCATTTAATTAAACTATACATCTATTGCTAATACATCTATTAAATTTATTAGTCTTTACTTGGTATTATATACATATATAATTATATATACTATATAATGTGTCATTTTTGTATTAGATTGAATCCTTCAGCTTATGCATGAGGTCTGTTGGTGGTAGCAGTGGCTGTGGATGTGCTTCTCTTCTTATTGGCCAGCTAAACACAAGTTGTAGTCCATCTTCACCTAGTCGTTTATGGGTAACCGTCATTACAAAAGCATTTCCTTTATGCTATACTGTCTCAATCAAGAAATTAATCCACAATCTACACAACCAACAATGTGTGAGTTTGAAGCTGATACGAGAATAAACTCAGACTTCAAATATGAGAAGAAATGGGTCTTTAGATGATAGGTTTGTATATAATAATAACATTAGCTTACCTTTAAGTGTAAGTAACAAAAGAATAATACCATGTGTTCTAGAAGCCCCTGAGCCTTAGAGTTTAAATTAACATTCTAACATTCTGATATAATCTGTTGATTCATTTCACTCAGAATACCAAAACTCAAAAGTGAAACATATATTTAGTGTTCTTGAAAAAAACTATTCAAACTGATCCAATGGAGAGTGTAAAATTACTTCTATGATAAACTAATTCTAATCTAATTTCATTTACTTTTATATTATTAATTATCAGTAATGAAACTACTACATTTCCTAGGTATTATATTTTAAATTGCAGTGTACTTAATCTGAAAATATATTGATGATGAAATATAAAATTTTAGAATATATGTGTGTGTATATGTATACATTTAAATATATATAATACAATAAGAATTATACTAAAGCATGACCTGTAGAATAGAGTTGCATGTTGTGAACATATTATAGAGTAACAAATATTGCAAAGTCATATAAGGGCACGTTTGAAGAAATTCAAGAAAATGCAAAAACCAGAAATGTATAGTTACCATAGGATCACAGGTTGAAGTCCATGCTCTTTACAGGCATTATGCCATCCATGGCCACACAATGTAAACCTGACTCAAATAAAGAGTAAATAAGTTCAACTACCTGCTACAGACATGGTTAATATCATCCTGAGGGAACATGCCAGTGTGTATTCAGGATACACTTAAGATATTTCAGGACACTCTTCATAGGGTCTAGACACTGACGGTAAAAGAAAACATCTATTTTTTTCTGCCATTCTTTTTGTCCAATAATTGGCATAATAGCCTGACTAAAGAAATGAATGGAGTAAAAAGGACAAATTCAGGAAACGGTCTTACGCAATTTTACACGTTCTAAATACATCTCAGTGGGAAGGATATGAAGTCTAAGAGGGAAATGAATAACTATTCACCAGTCGACAGTAGTAAGGGCAGAACTCTCAGTCAGTGGTCTCTATGGAGATGGAAATACTGGAAAATAACTGCCACGGTAAAAGTGTTTTTTTTTTTTCCAAATCCAGAATTATTATTTTTTACAATATTCTACTGCAGAAGAAATGGTATAAAGTTTAATATTACTCAATCCAAAGTGCAATAACTTAGATACAAAATATCCCTTAAAAGTAGGAAGTCCACTGTTATCATGTTCTCCAATATAGGAACATAACTGAGGTTGTCACAAAGCCCTATAGACGCTTTAAGCTATACTTCACTCAAGATGCTAATACTTTTTTCTTATTACCTGAAGTGTTTGACAAACTACAACACTCTCTCTCTCTCTCTCTCTCTCTCTCTCTCTCTCTCTCTCTCTCTCTCTCACACACACACACACACACACACACACACACACACACACACACACACACACACACACAAAGAGGTAAATGAATCTGTCAAAAGAGCACTGATCCAAACTCTCTCTCAGGAGCAGGAAACATTGAGTTTCTTGCCAGGCTGTCCAGAGTCTGCTTGCGCGATCTTTTCTACATATTTTTCTACATTTTTATGACTGTAGTTCTAAAAGCACCTGTAAGGCTTTTCAGCAATTAGTCCCCTGGGGACTGGTTAATCGGGTCCTGTCAGACAGTAATATTTATGACAATAGATGGTAAATGGCCTGTTGAAATGCAGCCCGCTAATCATTAATTTCACTGCTCAGAGGGAGAATCACAGTTTATATATTTCCTTTGAAAGGTGTTAAAAATGTATGCATGGGATTCTAAAAACAGGTTTTAAAATACCCAAAGGTCTGTTTTTTTGTTAACAGGATTTCATAGCAAAATAATATATTTCATTATATTTCATATATTTCTAACACAAGAAACAGCTCTTTTCCATAATGAATTGCAATTACAACATATGATAATGGATCCCTGTATCTGAAATATTTTTGAATGAAAAATTAAAGAAATTAAGTTCCAGTAATTTTTTTGCATACATACAGAACAGTAACTTTTGTTATGACTTATTTAAGCATGTTTATTTTTGCTGATTCCCCTATCTTTTCTGTTTCTGTCCTCCAAATTCTCTGTTGCTTTCTCCTCCCAGTGGCCTTCATGCTGTTCATGTCCCATGTGTCCTTATGCCCTGTAGCCATTTTAAAAATCTTTTTGTATTGTCTCCTGGATACTTTCCTAATCTCAGATCATATGATTGTATGCCCACACTAGCATTCACATAGACATTACACACACACACACACACACACACACACACACACACACATACATATATATATATATGCATTTCAACCTAGTATCTTTATATGAGAGAAAGCATGTAGTATGTGTCATTCTCTATGTGGGTCACTTCAGTTAATATAATATTTCTGTGGGTTTATGGAGGACATTCTTGACTGACTAAAAATGACCACATATATTCACTGTCATTTTATTTGTATTTTTATTGGAGCACCTTGAACATATTAAGTCATGAATATATTATGTCACTTTTTTGGTAATTGCTTTTGATATCTCAATATTTTCTGAGGATTTCTTCATTAAAAGGCAATGAAGTTTTGTTACTAAAATAATTAAAAGGAAATAAGCCAAATGTATTCTATGCATCTATCTATCTATCTATCTATCTATCTATCTATCTATCTATACATATTGATATAGAGAGATACATATATATGTATACATATGTATAGTTCACAAATAGTCACAGTATTGAAATTTAATGTTTTTAAATATATGATTGGATGGGTAGATATTTCAGTAAATAAGATTGCTGATAATGAGAAACTGTTTAAATTTTGTTATGCTTTCTTTAACACCTATCGTTATCAATTATTATATATGAGAAAAGGTTTGAAAGCAGAGTTTCTTTCTGCACTAGCTGGGCTATTCCACACGATATTTTGATGTCAACCACCATCTTCTTGTTATGACATTTCTTCAGATTTTCCTTAAATCATCAAATTAGAGAACCCTGCATTTTCTACTACCATGAAGAAGAATCCACCAAATATGAATAATTAAATAGCAATGTACAGGAATTCAGGTCAAGAACCATGAAACAGTATTTTCTAATAAGGATAACTTAGTTAAATTAAATCTAATAACAGACGATCATTTAATTTGTTTTGAACATTTCAGTGAGGCAATCAAGTAGATTGATTAGCAATTTAACAAAATATATTTAACTTACCAAACTTAGACTTTGTTTTAAAACTATAGCACATAAACCGGTATAGTGCAGTAAGCACACATGGCCAGCAGCTACACTCAGCAACTGTCTCTCCTGTTGGTTCCTTTAATGAAAATACAAATAGCTTTACATAGTAGTTTACTTTAATTATGTTAGAAAAATGTCAACAGTAAGCAAATTCTTTTCAAAGGCTGGCCATTTCTGCAATGTATATGATCCAATATTCTCGTGGTTTTCTAAATAATTCAAGTCTTGGCCTCTGAAGAATGTGAGTACTTATTTATGATTTTTTCTCTACTTTGGAGCTTTCAAACAACTCCTTAATGGGACAACTTCAAGGTTTCAAGAATGAATAGAATAAGGCAAAGCATGGAAAAAACAAAACAACAACAACAAAATTTAAAGCAACAGAGGAGAGTAACTTCCAAATAATTCTTTTAAAACTGGAGCCATATGACCAGATACATCAGACACTCACTGTCCCAAATATTTCAGTTAAGCCTTTGGGATGCTTAAAAATCTCATGCACAGGATGCAAATATACATTGTAGGTAAAATTCTTGACATGGCAGCATAAAACTGTGAGTTCTATAACCCAGAATTCAACTCACATGAAGGCCCGCATGGCTGAACACACGTCTGTAATCTTTGCACTCCTTTAATGAAACAGAAAACAGAGAAAGGAAGATCCTAGGAATATACAGTCCAGAAAACAATCTGTCCTATGAAGCAAAAACAATACAGAGACTTTGCATGTGTATGCACACACACACACACACACACACACACACACAGAGAGAGAGAGAGGGGGG
>JANHMN010000015.1:50280572-50292294 GCA_030674055.1 Rhabdomys pumilio | reverse complement strand
GGAGAGGGAGAGGGAGAGGGAGAGGGAGAGGGAGAGGGAGAGGGAGAGGGAGAGGGAGAGGGAGAGGGAGGGAAAGGGAGAGAGGGAGAGAGGGAGAGAGAGATGAGAGATTCTACATGTAAACTAACTTAGTTGATATGTTAGAACGAGATAGCTTATAGATAATGGGATGGCTCTGTCAAAAGTACCTGCTTTACAACCAAGAAGAGTGGAGGTTGGATACCAGCACCTGTTTAACAAACCAGTGTCCCTAGTGGGGCAATGGCAATGCCTTTAATATGAGTAGAGCCAGATAATTCTGTGAGTTCAAGGCCAGCCTGGTCTCTGCAGAGAGAGTTCCAGAACAATCAGAGCTACGAAAGAGAAATCCTATCTTGAAAAAAACAAAACAAAATAAATATAAACACATAAAGGAAATAGCAGCAAAACAACAAGAATAACCTTCCCCACTTTCCCACCAACATCTAAAACTGCAGCTCAGAGAGATCCAATGCCTGCTTCTAGCCTCCATATTCATGCAAGAATTTATGTATCAGCCAAAACACACACACACACACACACACACACACACACACACACACACACACACACACACAAATATATAGACTAAAACATAATATCTCAAAACAGTGACTTTTTATTTAAAAATGATTTTCACTTATTATTCGATCAAATTAAACATCTCATACACAGACCATACTCCAATTTAGAATTCAATTTTATAGAATATAACAAGATTATAATAAGTTGTACAGCTTATTACTATAACACAAAAATAAAAAAGCAATCAGATTAGCTTCCAAGACTATTTGTAAATTACTTATCTAAAGCTGACTACCTATGCTCTGATGAGAGAATAGTACTAAAAGGTACATGAGCTGTTAGGCCTAATCACCAATTTTTTCAGGATAACTAGTTAATGTTCTTAGACGATAGTAATGAATGTGCTCAATTAGTAATCCCATTTCCTCTAGTGGGAACTTGAGCGCTTGAGAAAACAGCACATGTGTAGTTAGAGAGTTAGGAAGAGGGAGAGATTTCTCAAAAGCAGAACCTGAGAGCTTAAGACTGAGATGAAGTTACTAACACTACTACATTTTGCTTCTGTGTAATTTATCATTAAACCTCTGCATTTAATCATTTATCATTAAAACCTCTGGATTCTGCTCCCTTAACGCTAAACCAGCTAGTTGTTGTCTATCATCTCTCCTATGAGCAAATCTACTTCTTTTCTCTTCTATGTAGAATAAATAGACACAAAAAAAAATGTTCAAAGTAAATGAAGAAAGGAAAGGAAAAGGAAGCTGATTCTTTTCTAGATAGCTGGAAAATCAATAGACAAGAATTGAATCTAGAAAGGGAACTCAAGATTTAATTTAGTGTTAAGAAATAGGGAGTGAGGAGAATTTATCTGGCTTCTGCTAAATAAAGAAGAAAAAAGCTAATGGGAAATCCAGATAAAGTCAGATGCCTATGGTGAGTCTCCAGGCTGTGAAATCTGTTCTGTCAGCCTGGAATTTATCTATCACTCAGTTTAGAGAGGCAGTTACAGATTGAGAAAGGAGGGGGCAGGGACAAGAAATGCTGCTCACTACCCCAATTCCATCCACATTTACAATCAGAATGTCTTTGTAAGGCCCTTGTTATGAACTCTGTTCATTCATTTAATATCTGCCTTTCCTTTGACAGATATCATACTGTAGTTTAGATGAAGTAAAAAAATTGCATATTGCTTTTCACATCCAATCATGAGACACTTCCTGAAAAATCAATGTCTCTTTAACGTGAACACAGGCTTCCCAACATGTTGTTTATATGAACTGATGACCTAATATTGCTATTTACTGAAATGGGTTTCTAAAGATTATTTCTTCTTTATATTTTTATTATGTGTAGACGTTAGTTTATTTGTAAATATATAAGAAATTTAAAGTCATTTTTTTCAAATTATCAGATCAGTTAGTTTATATTGATAAAATCTGAATTTTTTTATAAAAATGGTTACAGTTTAAAGTTTTTAATAAAATAAATTGTATTAATAATGGGAATTAAGCCAATGATGAAATGCATGGAAAATGGTGGTTCCAAAAGAATATACAGTAGAGGTCTGGGGAGAGGAGTCAATTAGAAAAAATTCACACAAGGCAAATATGAGAACCCATATACGAGTCTGAACACAGTGCCATTTGTCATTAACTCCAGGGCTGTTATGTTGAAAGAATCAAATAAATAAAGGCAAAAAAATCCATTAGCGCATCAGTCTAGTCAAATAGATGAGCTCTGAAATCCTTGTATGGCCTTGTTAAAAAATATAAGGGTAGAGAATGAAAGAGGAAAACAGTGATATCATTCTCACATAAGCACACACATTCATACATCACCCCCCCACACACACAAACAAAGCAAATACACTAAAATGTAAATGAAGTGTCACAAATGTGATTATTGAAACATGAGCCAAACAGAGATGGCACCAACGGACATGAGATACAACTGAGAAACCTACTTCGTATAATATTATGGTGGCTATAAATTATTTTATAATAGTTCCCTGACTCTACTATGTAATCTCTGTGTGTATATGGATATGTTGCTGTGTGTTGTGCAATGTATTTACTTTTTATTTTTGTTTTTATTGTAGTTTTATTTTTCTGTATTTCTTTTTATTTTATTTTTGAGATTATAATTTAATTATAATCTTTCCTCTTTCCATTCTCTGATTCCAAAATCTCCCATATACCTACTCCTTACTCTCCTTCAGATTCATGGTCTCTGTTTTCACTGTTATTACATGCACATCTGTGTATGTATATACATATTATTGCTAATATGGGTACAAACTGAATAGTATGTTTTTCAGGACTAAAGACTTAGCCCTCAACAGGCAGTTGGTGTGCTTTTTCCTGGAGAAAGTCACTTCTTTTCTCATTTTCCCTGTAGTTCTTTATGTTCAGGTCTCATGGGTTTTTCTCTGCCCAGTTTGTCATGTTCTTTGGTGGCATCTCTGTACTTTCTGCAGTTGTCAATGAAGTAAAAATGTATTGCACACAGAATTCTGTGCAACATGCAATGCTTAAGAATGATAAATGAATATGCTGCAATTTAAATAGGCTATCAATTTGGACTATACCCTTTCTTCTTTGCAAAATGGTGTTCATCATAAGCAACATGCCCTTGGCTGCGAGCAGTTTCATAGATCTTAATTATGAGTCTCTTTCATCAGTTCTTCTGGTGGTTGACTTAATCCTGTGGAGCTCTCTTTCGAATATCCTTAATCACAGTAGGCTATGACATGTATCTTATGTCTAGTAATATATGACATGTATCTTATGTCTAGTAATCCATGCCATCTTTGTTTGTAATGGTATATGTCATTATGCTTTTATAGTGATGACGTTCTCTCACAGAGCACTTCTACAATGAAATCCAATAATCAAGAGACACAAAATTCTGTGCGTGTGTGTGTGTGTGTGTGTGTGTGTGCACTTAACTTAATCACATATTTATACCAAAGTTCACAATTTCTATTTTTTTAAAGACTGATAGTTTATACAACGTTTCAGGTGATTTTGTAAGATTTCAGAGCACATACTTATTCAAGGGGAAGTTATTTTAAATATTTTTTCATATAAAAATATGAAAAACTTGATAGCAGTACAAGAAATAGGTTATTGCCTATTATTTCTCTCTTCTTATTCGTTATATTAATTAGACCAGGAATGAATAGAGATATAAACACACCAATTGTATTTTTTAAAAAAATTTATTCATTCATTAAGACCAGATATTTGCCAGATGAGTATTCCAGTTTTATATTTTACTTACTATGACTTATATTTTTATAAAATAATGCATTCCTTCTTCAAAAAGAGATGTAAATGAATGCCCACAAGCACTTTGTTTATCTGGGCAAAAGTGTGGTATTCCATCTGAAATTGCAACAAAATGGAAATATTTCTGTTTTTGCTTTGCAATAAATTTTATTATTTTTATTACAGAGGGTCCAATCACTGCCATTAAAACTTCTCAATATATATGTAAATAGCCATCATAGTATTTCTCACATATTTTAAGTCCTTTAGCATTTGTGGTTTTTCTTCCTGGTACTTTCAGCCTATATTTCTAATTACTTGTAAAGCACTTGTCTTTTTTCTTTTACTCCAGACCAGTATTCTGAATCTAAATGATGTTTATTAGATGGTAGAACTGGATGATTCCATGGCCTGTTAAAAGTATTTAAGTGACAATTTAAAAAAATCTACTATAATATCAAGAGTTTCCTAATCCATACCCATTGCAATTTTCTTCAAAGCTTAAAGATTCTTTTCTTTAAAAAAAATCCCACTCAACATTTTTAATGATCTACAGTGTTATTTCAGTGGTCCAGAGTGCAAGGAATTTTAACAATGAGGATGTCTGACTTCAAGGATGGCAGATTTAATTGACAAAGATTTGCAAAGAGAGAGGTGAAGAAGGAAAGAAAAATAGTATATATCAGAGGTGATAATCTAGTGTGAATGTCACCAATATGGAAGACTGCTGGAATTCAAGGAGCCACAAAAGCTTAAGGAATAGAAGAAATAGAAATTTGTAGATTACATCTGCATCTTCAGAATAGAAGAATAAATAGGCATTTCATCCACATCAGAGTAACACCTGGAGCCAATGTGTAAATGATTACAAATTAATAATATATTGGAAGATTTTTCTGATTTTCGCAATCAGATTACATCTTTTGTTAATGATTTTGATAGTGAGTTTTTGAGATAAAGACAAAACTCTGTTGATAACTTCCTTATGAAAAATTCCATGGCTCCTAATCCAAATAAATATACTAAATGACACTTTGCGGATATTAGTGTTTTTCACTTTATTTTCCCCAATTCTAATGTTATTTGTTTGAGAATTTCATAAACAACATCACTCTTACCCTTCATCCAGCTTCTCATGTGCCCACTCAACTTCTCAAGTTCATGACCTTTCCTTCTTTATTTTTTATTGTTATCTATATGTATACACATAAACTTATGGATCCAACCTGCTATATTCATTTAATGTTGATGAAATATACTTAGGGCTGACATCTTGAGAGTAAGTAATGTAACCAGGGTCTCATCCTTGGAGAGACTGATTTGTCCTCCTCAATAGCCATCATATCTCAGCTAGAAGTACAGCTTTATGAAAATTCTGCCAACATGTTTTGATATCAACTGGTAATAATTACTTTTCAGGTATTGTCTCAACAATTCTTTTGATGAGATGTCCCAAATGACATTGCTTGTCATAAACTATCTTATGGTTAATCCCCATCTTACAATATTTCTGTCCAATTTTTATGATGTTTCCTGTGCTGTTGGTGTAGTGCTTATCTTATACATGTATCAATTATAATTTATTTTGATTATTGAGAATTTCATACATGTATCCAATAAAATATAACCATATCCATTCCCTGTACCACTGTCCCCAACTCCCTTCATACATTCACGTCCTCTTCAATGCTTTTTAATGACCAAATAATAGCAATCAGACATAATTAGTATGTAATTCAGAGCTTGTGGGAGTGGTTAACCAATTACTGGTTCAACACTACCCATAGATGACCAGGAACCAGAATCTGGATGGCTCAGACACCAAGGGTAAAACCAACTAAACAAAAGAGTCTTTGATTTTAAACCTTGATAATCTAGGTTAAACCTAATGGTAGCTACATTTCAATGCTAAACATAATTTGAGCTGTTTTTACTGTCACAGAATACTTTTATAGCTATTTGCTATGTCAGACATGTTGTTTGGGGCATATTGATATTAGAATTATCTTGAATATCCAAAATTATGTAGAAATCTCATATTTATTCATGCTTCATGAGTCATGAGCAGATATGGGTGAGTTAAGAATGGCTGTTACAACTAAAGGAAATTCTCTATAATTATAAAAAGGGAACCAATTTAGAACAATTAATGTGGGGTATTTTATAATTGAAATTTAATTTCAGTGCAGAATTTCTAGATCTACTTCTTACTAAATCAATAAATAATAGTCCTACTATAACTGGACAAATTTTGAATCAAAGAAGTGGCCTAATAAATGAAATTACACCTAAAACAGTTTTAGACCCTTTTGCTTTATAACTGGCCAATTATAGGAATTATATTACAAATGTCATTAACATGGATCATGGATAATTTGTGTCTTAAAATTTAAGGTTTTGAAAGCCAAAGTGCTAGAAGGCCTTTACAGAAGTAATATGATTAATATGATTAATAATAGTTAATGACCTTTTATTGCTGATGTCTTCATAACAATGGGGACAGCACACAGAGAGCCTCACAGAAAATAGATAATAAGGACACAGGGAAAATATCGTCCTTGACAAGCCAGACAAATATATTTCCTTCACATTCCTCAGAAAAGGCTGATATTGTTGACACACTGGTGTTAACTTCTAGGTTCCATAATTGTAAGACAACATATTTCTGTTCACATAGTACATTTGTGTACATTTTAATGCTATGAAGCAGTACAGTAATATCAGTAACAGCAAGGCTAATACAGTGTTTTATCTTAAAAAAAATTGATGCCAACTCCTGAGAAAGTAACCAATATAAACAATACAAATGAGTGATTGCATTATCCAGAAATCATGGGGGCTCAAATCAGGGTTCAATCTCCCTGTTCTTCCGGAAAGTGCTTGGAAAAGTCCATTCCCTAATTTTCTTGCACCTGGTCTCCCCGAATCCTTTGATATTACCACAGTGGTCACTGTAATAATGGCTTCTATGCACAAATCGCTTTTTTTCTTTGACCTTCCCACAGATGCTACATTAGGATGACTTTAGGATCCCACTGGGAACATGAGATAATCCCAGACAATTGTACTATCACAAAAATTGGTCCCATCTGCCAACTTCTGCTTTCCAAACAAAGTAACACATGACAGTACTAGGAATAGGAATGACCTTCTTTGGTGAACTTTTTTGTTTGCCCTTTCTACAGATGAACTGAATAGTTACCATGTACAAACAACCATGTAAGTACTTTATATTATTTGTCTCCTTTAATATAGTCCAACTATTCTGTGTAATGTACACAATGACATACTCACAATTGGAGTGTTTGAAACTTTATATGTTCAATAATGACTTTGTTCCAGTTTTCTTAAATTGGATAATTAAATGCTACTTTTGTTTTGATATGCCTTTTTAACCACATTTATACCTTTGTACATGAGTGTATTGCCCAGCCACTTTATTTTTTGCTTATCAGTTCAGGATATTCTGTGTCCAAACAAGTAAGGATGAAAGATGGAACAACATAAAACCATCAGTGAGTATGAGCTCCAAAGTAGGATTGAAACTAGATGCCATGGAATAAAAACTGTCCAGAAGAAAGGAAGATGATTCTCAGATTATACAAGAGTATTAAGAGATGCTATATCACTGCTTTAAAATTCTTTTGGATGGGCAGGATACCAAGTGGGACATCTGCAAGGAATATCAATGAAATTCTAATTCTGTTATACTTGGCATCAAGATGAACTGAATAGAAAAGCATTCCCTCAAGAGCAAAATTTGAAGTGTTTGTACCAGGAGAGAGACAGGTCCACCTGAACAAGTCTAGAGTTAGAGGCAAAGAACAATCAGAGGCTGAAGCTCATCACTTATGGTGAAAATCCATAACGCGTACAGAACTTTGACATAGACATTGTGCTCCTGTAGGTTAGTAAGTAGGTTCTACAAAAGAAAAAAATGAGTTATACTGAAATGGCCTCATTTTTACACACAAGTGGATTAATCAGGGTGACATTTCAGTATTTGTAGTTTAAAGACCAGTAGAATAGTCAGTTTTAAAATATAATTTATAGTTACTGAAAATAGATGACTGAATGACTAAAAGCGTTCACGCTAAAACCAACAATTCTGTAAATTAAGGGAGGCCAGACTAAAATCAGGATGATATCATCAAGAATTTTTGGAATTGGAACACTCATATAAGAGAGAGCACTTTTTTAAAAAAAAAATCTACACTTGGATTAGATTAAATATTTAGATTATTGATGAATAGGTAAACAAAAACTTATTATTACTACAGAATTTGGAAACATGTAAATAATTGAGGTTAATTACATTTATCTTAGGTCCATTTAAATTTTTATTGTTCATATTAAATCTATCATTTACTGATTCATAATTCTTTCATTAATTAAAGGGAATCCTTAACTACAAACTCTCCACTGACACCTTTCAAATGCACACATTTTTTTTCCTTAATATTCCAGACTCATATCTGGATGCCTTAAGAAAGAAGAACCTAATTATATGGCATAGATATTTGTAAATGTATTTTGAATCTGATTCTTATTTCTTGAAACATAGGCTGGTAAGGGAGAACAAAACCTAACATCCACGCTGTGCTTAAGCCTCTTCTACAGATAATTTGGTAAAACTGTTTCCACCATTATAACTCTTCAGTTCTTTCCCATCTTCCCAAGGTGAGGAGACCTCCTATTACTATGATGTTACGCAATTGTTGAACAATGGGAAAACCTGCAGCAATCTTGGCTCACAAATTAGTAAAACAAAATTCTCCTTTCCTTTCTCACTGATTCTTTGGGAGCTAGTATCAGCTACTTCATTCCTTTGTACATTGCTGTACTCATATCTTTTCCATGGCTCCATCATTGGTGAACAAGTAGTCCTTCTTCATCCTCATTGTCTGCTGTATGGTTTTTCTTTGTTTGGTAGAATGGAGACTGTTCCAATTCTGAGCAGAGTCAATGAGACTATGTGATGTCAATCATTTATTCTTTTGCCACTGCAAGGATGAGAACATGCCCTGCTGCCCCTTACATAGTGGAAGGTATGGTAAGAAGAGTTGTCCAACCACCCACAGAATGGCAATGAAGATACTCCCAGCCACAAAACCCTGAAAGCACTCAGCTCAGCCAAGCCAAAAACACTTGAAGAGTAATCAATGATCATTATTTTAAGCCACTGAGTCTTCAGGTAGTTTGTTGTTCAGAATGGTAACGAGTATGATTATTTCCAAATACATGCTGAAGCAATGTGTTCCTATGGCTTTGGGAAACAGTTCAATAGAATAATTAAAAATGATACATTTTTAAAGTAAAATTCATGGGAAAAATTATAATAGTTTAATTTCTAATAAATGATTTTCGTAAGAGTATAACTCATCCATGATGCTGAAGGGTTTCTCTGATAAAGAAGTCAGAATAAAATCAAGCAAAAAGGATAAAAGGAAAGATTTGAAACACTCGTTGATACTAACACTGTATTTTTCACAAAGAATATTGGTGTGTGGAAAGTATAATACTACATTTGCATCAGAAAAATCAAGTTTCAGAATAATGAAAGTAAGCCTCTGAAAAACAGAACAAAGAAAATCATTTGATTTCTTAGACTGTAAATAAAATATTGCCTTCAAGACTAGGAGAGCACCAGCAAATAGCTTTCAGCCACAGGAGCTTATCAGAATCAAGCTGACAGCACCCTCAGGGCCCATTAAGGGAAAATATAGAGGAAATAACTAGTTATTGAAACTTTTATTAGGAATTGTCATAAAACATTCATTCAAAACCTTCAGCAGTATCACTCCAGGATCATTATTTGGAGCTCAAATTGTTCATGAGTTATTAAGGTGATAATAAATCAAAAAAATGATATTAGAGGTAATTGGCTTAAATTCCCATTTGTTCTTGTTAAATGTGCACATATTGGAAGAGATTTTGCTCTTCATGTGAACTTTGCATGTACCTCTAAATAGAGGCCTTTATTTAGTAATTAATCTCTTTTCTCTTTTCAGACCCCAAACGATAATCAGACCTGTATCTGAGTCTTCGTTTTATGTTTTATCTAGAAAGAGAAAATATCTAATTCAGAAATCCTTGGTAGAGATTAAGATGGTATATTTTAACTGTTGGGCATTTATAAATTAAAGAGCATACATTCGTTTTATATAATGACCTGTAGTCTATAGTTACTCAGCACAAACCCTCACATGCAATTTAGCTGCAGGATATAACTGTACATTTACACCCAGCAAGGGGTCAAGAGGCATTTACTTACCAGAATTAATACCTTTCAGTTTACTAATGACCCCATAAAGTTCATTCCATTGTTACTGACATCTATTGACTATTTTTGGTATTCATACATGTATATTTTTTTTATCAAATTTACCCCTACTCCATCTGGTCAAATACATCACCTATCTCACCACCTCTCAACCTCATGAACTCCTTTTAATAGGTCTTTTAAGGGTTGACTATAAATGCCTGGGTATGTGGCCAACTCCAGAAGCATAGGTAGCTTTTCAAGAGTTTCGTTCCTGAAGAAAAGTAACCTTCCAAAGGTTCTTCAAAATTGGGGTTGCCTTGGCTCATCCATCCTGAGATTTTTGGCTGCCTTGGTCCTGTGGTGTTCTTCGGTATGTAGATTCACAAGCTACTGTGAAGTCACGTGTAAACTGTATTATAATGTTCAGTAATACTGTCTTAATTAACAGACTCTTTCTGGCCTTTATAGCCCTTCTGTCCCCATTCTCACCATGAGTATTGGGGTTAAGGTGTATGATACAGATGTATTATATAGATCTTAGCACTCCACACACATTCTCTGCATATAACTGTGGCTCTCCATATTAACATTAATCTACTGCAAGCAGAAGCTCCTCCAGTAACGGTTGAAAGATGCAGTGTATTTAATAATGTACTCTTAAAATTATAAAATAAAACCAAAAGAATTGACTCTTTTTTTTTGGGGGGGGGGAGTAACTTGATTTTATGGAATACCACTAAACAACTTGAGAATAGCAAAAGTAATAATTAAAAATCTCCTCAAAATAAAATGCAAATGTCCAGGTCAATTCAGCACAGAATTCTATCAGAAAGTCGAAGAAGAAAAAAACCAATACTCCTTAAGTTATGCTGTAGAAAATAAAAAAGCGAACACTTTCAAATTCTTTTTATTTCACCAGTATTTATCTAATACCAAAATCAGATTTAAACCAAGTAAAGGAAAAACGTATAGCTCAATCTGAACACAGATACCAAACCTCTCAATGAAGAGTTCTGGCAAACAGAATTGAAGAGCACATCAAAAAATGTGATCCAACTACCATGATTCAACATACATAAATCCAAAAATATAATCTATCACCAAAACAGACTCGAGGGAGAAATTAAATAATCATAGCATTAGATTTATAAAAGCATCTGACAAAATCCAACATAAAGTTATAAAAGTTGTGGAGAATCTAGGGACACAGTGGACATGTTTCAGCAAAATAAGACAACATATAAGTTCACATACAATGCCATGTCAAACAGAGGGATAAAAAAAACTAATAAAAGTTAAAGATGTTCATTCTCTGCACGTAATGCCTGGAGTCACAGTTATAGTTAAAGTAATAGGGTGAGATTAGGAGATAAAGCAGATACATGCAAGAATGGGAGGTTTGAATGTATTTTTATTTGGGATTATATAAATCTATACATCGAAGATCTTTAAGAACACACAAGAAAACTCTTACAGGTGATAAATATATTCAGTAAAATGTTGCAAGATTAAGCATACACACACACACACACACACACACACACATGCACACACATGCTTGCAGCGCACGCGCACGCACAAACACACACAGAGAGGAGGAGAGAGAGAGAGAGAGAGAGAGAGAGAGAGAGAGAGAGAGAGAGAG
>JANHMN010000015.1:50241852-50280562 GCA_030674055.1 Rhabdomys pumilio | reverse complement strand
GAGAGAGAGAGAGAGAGAGAGAGAGAGAGAGAGAGAGAGAGAGAGAGACCTACTCTAATGCTCCAAATGCAAAGGGATCATTGACAATTGACAAAGAGGAAACCAAATGATTGTATGACTAAGAGATGGTAGATGATCATAAGGAAACATTTTTGCAGATACGGCAGGAAGAAATTACAAAAAAACAATTGAGTGGATTAGGGAAAGTTAAAGAAAAACACTTATTCATTGTTGGTCAGATTGTAGCCATGATGGAGGTCAGAGTGGCGATTCCTCAATAAGCTTCAAATAGCTATTGTCAACTGTGTCGCTATTGGACATGTTCTCAAAAGACTGTGTATCCTACTACTTGTGCATCTGTGTACATTACAGCTTTATTCACAAAGCCAGAAAATGGAAACCATGTAAATGCATATTGACTTATGAATGGGTAACCAAAATATGGTATGTACACAAGAGAACATTGTTTGGTTCTAAAGAATAATACAATAACGAAATTCACAGTGAAAGGGATGTATCTGGGAAAAAAATCATTCTTAGTGAGATGACACAGGCTCAATGAGAATGAATTCACATGTTCTTCCTCATATG
This sequence comes from Rhabdomys pumilio, assembly GCA_030674055.1. Classification (NCBI taxonomy): domain Eukaryota; kingdom Metazoa; phylum Chordata; class Mammalia; order Rodentia; family Muridae; genus Rhabdomys; species Rhabdomys pumilio. The sequence continues at coordinate 50,279,971 of JANHMN010000015.1, read as the reverse complement.
TGGATGTTACCTTTGAATCTTTAGAAATGTGTGTTTAAATCAGAATAGTGCATAAAGCTTAAAAATAGTAAGGAGCTAGGAAATGGATTCCAAGAGAAGATGATAAAAATAGGAGTATGAAGGGAGAAAGAATAATGGATCCAGGAGAGGGAGAAAATTGGGAGATGAAGGTGAAGGGTAAAGGAGAGAGTATTGGGAAGGGTACCTAACATTAAAGATACTTTGAATTACCAAAAGGAAAACTCACACTCACACTTACTTTATAACAGAAAATAACACCTCCCCAAATTCCAAACTTATCAAAAAATGTAGGTGCCAGATATGGCCAACCTCTTTTCAAAGTATGGCTATATTCTGTTATTTGGACAATAAGGATTAAGTTTGAGAAGTCAAGATAGGACTAGACTTTGTTACTTAAACTTAATGGTCTATCTTACCAGATTAAGCATCACCTAGAAAATTAATGAGGAATGGCTATCCAGATGTTTCCATAGAAGAGTGGCTGAGCTAGGAATTTCTGTTCTTTTTCATGTAGTTAGTACAAGGTTTTGAATCATGAATACAATTAAATAGGAGCGAGAGAAGAAGGTTAGCAAGAGCTGGCATTTTCCATCCCATGCCAATGAGTTCAAGACTCCAGAGAACTGAATAACCCTATTAAAATTGGGGTATATAACTAAACAGAGAATTCTCCACTGAGGAATTTGCATGGCTGAGAAGCACTTAAAGAAATATTCAACATCTGTAGTCATTAGGGAAATGCAAATCACAATGACCCTGAGATTTCACCTTACACCAATCAGAATGGCTAAGATCAAAAACCTCAGGTTACAGCACATGTTGGCAAGGATGTGGAGAAATAGGAACACTCTTCCATTGCTGATGGGAGGGCAAACTGGTATTATCACTCTGAAAATCAATCTGGAGTTTCTTCAGAAAATTGAAAATAGATCTACCTGCAGAACCAGCTATACCACTCTTGGGCATATATCAGAAGATGCCCCACCATGTCACAAAGACAAGTGTTCCACTATGTTCATAGTGGCCTTATTTGTGATAGCCAGAAGCTGGAAATAACCCAGATGTCCCACAATGGAAGAAAAAAGACAGAAAATGTGGTTCATTTACACAATGGAATACTATTTAGCTATTAAGAACGAGCACAGCATAAGTTTTGCAGGCAAATGCACAGAGCAAGAAAATATCATCCTAACTGAGGTAGCTCAGACCCAAAAGAACATGCATTGTATGTACTTACTAATAAATGGATATTAGGCAGAAAAGTACAGAATAACCGGGATACAATCCACAGAACACAAGAAGGTTAGGAAGCAGAAGTTACAGCGGGCAGAGGGAGGAAGGGGAATCTGCATGGGAGAGGAAACAGGGAGAGAAAAAGGTAAAAATAATCAGGTATTGAGGGTGGGGAAAACAGGAGTGAAGTCATGAGGGCCAGCAGAAAGAATGAAAACAGGCAACCTTGGGAGGTAGGAGGTGGGGGGAGGGGATCATCTAGAATGTACCAGAGACCTCAGAGGTGAGAGACTCTCAGGACTCAAAGCAAAGGAACTTAGGTGAAATGCCCAACAGTGGGGAGAGGGAACTTGTAGACTCCACCTCCAGTAGAAAAGGCATCAAGTGGAGGGATGAGGTTGCCACTCCACAGTCAAAAATTCTGACCCAGAAGTGAAGTCTCATAAAAATTTTTTGCACATAAAATTCTTTTCATTTCTTTTCTTTTGTTTGTTTTGTTTATTTACATTCCAAATGGCCAGACAAATAATTCAATGTAATCATATTAAGCTCAATAAAATACAAGTCAACAAACTGTAAATATTGAACAAGAGAAGAATAAGTAACACATATCATATCATAAATGTAAGGGATTATTTGATTTTATTTTTAAGAAGAAAATCCTTATTAGGAAAAACTTAGATACCATACTAAATTGTGTTTGTATTCATTCTCTTCAATGTTATCATAACCTCTATAGCACTAAAAATATTACTATAATATATAATATCATATAATATTTAACATATTAAACATCATATAATTTACATATCTACATATTATATATTTAATTTTACACATTTTATATTTATGTATTATATGAATTCATGTAATACATAATATTATATATTAAAATATAAGTGTAAATGATAACTAAGTAATGATGGTGCTTGTAATTCCAAAACCTTGGAGTCTGAATAAGGAAGATTGATGTGGGTTTCAGACTGATAGTGATGACAGTTTAATAACCTGCCAAAAACACTGCTTTATTTGAGGATAAACATGCAGTTTTGAAATAAACCAAAGTATCTACTCAGTAACATATTTTAATCAATAACCTTAAACCTTAGCGCTTGTCAAATATGGTGGCATCACAATGTTGAGAAGGTTGGAAAATGGAATGAAGTAATAACATTTTATTTGTCAGGCCATTTATATATTTCCTTTTATTTCTTACCAGTAGTGAAGTCTCATGAAATTTTTTTGCACACAAAACTCTTTTCATTTCTTTTGTTTTGTTTATTTACATTCCAAATATTGCCACACTTCCCAGTCTGCCCTCCAAGAGTTCTTCACCGACTTCCACGTCTCCTTTGCCTCTGAGAAGAGGGTGCTCCCTACTTGATTCACAGCCACACCTCTCCCAACATAGCACTACCTGGGGCAGCAGGAGAATGGACAGCTTTGCCTTGTCTCTGATTTTAGTGGGATTGCATCTACTTCTCTACATTTAATTTTGATGTTGGCTGTTGGTGTCCCCCAAAATTCTACCAGAGAACTCCTACAGCTGAAAAATAACTTCAGTAAACTGGATATAATGTTAACTCTAAAAAATCAGTAGCTTCCACCTACAGACTCATAGCCAATCCAGGCTATTGACCTTGAGAGAAAAGATCTGAGTGGAGGGTTCTCAGCTGACATTCATTCTAAAGCCAAGAAAAAGCCAGGTTCAAAACAAGTGTTCTAGTCAAGAGAGATGGCAGAGGTTCTGGCTAGTCTCAAAAGGATGGACTGGGTATTAAGACTATCTTGTACCTCACTGGTACAAATAGGAATAATTATGCTCTAATTGTATTCTGAGAGAAAAGCTTTATTTTAACAGGAAGGGTAATATGTAGGAGGAGCTAAGGGGAAAGGAGCACCGAGAGGAAAAGATGGAGTAAGAAGAGGAGAAGATGAAGTAGATGAGAAGTTCGGTAATGAAAGAGAAAAAGAGAGAGAAAGAGAGAGGGTGATGGAGGCAGAAGTTCACGTGTCTCCACTAGTCAAAGATAGTTTACATAGCTAGGTTGGGTATTAGGATACACTTCTGATTGAGCATTACCATACTTATAAAGCCCTTGATTAACATTTTAAAAACTGTATAAGAGCCAAATGGAAAGGTGGGGGCTTTCTGGGGAGGGGAAATGGGGAAAGGGATTGGCATCTGAAATGTAAATAAAATATCCAATAAAAAAAAATCAGTAGCTTCTATTATACAAATCATAACAGTGTCCACAAGATTAGGTGCATCCTATCCCACTGAGCTCAAACAAGGCAGTCCTCTGCTACATTATGGGCTGTGACAATCTGGGGCGGGGGCACAGAAAACCTATTTATACTCTTTGGTTGGTGGCTTAGTCTCTAGGACCTCTTAAGGATCCTGGTTAGTTGATACTATAGTTTTTCTTACAGTGTTGCTATCCCCTTCAGCTCCTTCAATCCTTCCCCTAACTGTTCCCATAGGGGACACTGACCTCAGTCCAATGGTTGGCTATAAGTATCTGCATCTGTCTCAATCAGCTCTAGTGGAGTTTCTCAGAGGGCAGCAGTGGTAGGTTCTAACTCGAAGAAAAAGAACCACAGGGCCATCTCATTAGGTGGTGAAAAAGCCTTTGTTGAATAACAACACTCTTTCATGTTAAAATTTCTGGAGATAACAGGAATTCATGGGACATACATAAACATAATCAAAGCAATATATAGCAACCAACAACCAGCATCAAAATTAAATGAGAGAAACTAGATGCAGTACCATTAAAATCAGGGACAAGGCAAAGCTCTCCATTCTCTCCCTGTCTATTCAATATAGTAACTTAAGTTCTAGCTAGAACAATTACACAACAAAAGGAGATCATGGGAATACAAATTGGAAAGGAAGTAGTTATGGTATCACTATTTGATATAATAGTATACATAACTATACCCCAAAATTCTACCAGCGAATTCCTACAGCTGAGAAACAACTTCAGTAAAGTGGCTGAATAACTCTAACAAATCAGCAGCTCTCCATTACACAAATGATAAATGGGGTGAGAAAGCAATTAGATAAACAATTCCTTCACAATAGCTGCAAATAATATAAAATATCTTGGTGTGACTCTAACGAAGCAAGTGAAAAATCTGCACGACAAGAACTTCAAGTCCCTGAAGAAAGAAATCAAAGATGATCTCAGAAGATAGAAAAATCTCCCATGCTCATAGATCAGTAGGATTAACAGTAAAAATGGCCATCTCACCACAAACCAATCTACAGTTTCAATGCAATCCCCATCAAAATTCCAACTCACTTCTTCACAGAAATGGAAAAAGCAATTCTAAACATCATATAAATTTCAAATACGTGTATAATAGTTTTGTTCCATTGAGTTGGATGGAACTAATATAATTTTCTAGTCTTTCAATATTGGTTTCATAAGGTTAGTTTTTTTTAATTTTCTAGCCTTTCAAGATTGGTTTCATAACCTTTTCCTATTGAGTCCTTTTGTGATTTCCATAATTGCAGTGTAGAAAATTAAAACCACATCAAGTACTGTTAGTGTGGCTCAGTCATCCTTGGGGGAAATCATTCTACTGGTCACCCAAGAGGTCATTGGTTCATGGATCTCATGACAGGAACTCAGATGGTTCTGCCTAAGCACTAGGTGAAATAGTCTGAATTGGTTTGTTGGTCTGACTCTGGACTAACAAATGTTGATACCTGGTCCATACTTAGGTCCAGCAATGACATACCTGTTACTAATGCTTTGACACTCATAGTTCCTTCTGGTTTCAAGAGGTCTCCCACTACTAGCTCATCAACTGGATCTTTAGGTAGACAGTATTGACATTGGATTACTGGTTAAGAGATAACCCCAAGTTTTGCAGTCAGGGGTTTGTTTTTTCTCTACCAGGATTTGTTGAGAGAAAGTATAACTCTTATCAATACAGTGATAGAAGAATAAGGCCAGATTATAAGCAGCTTACAGATCCAGTCATTCAAATGAACTTTGCTCACTTGAGATTTGGATAGATAGAGCCATATCCAGACCAGAGCTCAGGGGCCAAAATTAAAATATAAAGTTTACTTGATGTGCCATTTGTTCTGAAGATGGCATCACTGCATTGTGGGATGGATGAATATGTCTTCTCTAAATTAGGGTCACTCCTTACCCAGAGCTAAGAAGGATTACAAAAGAATTTCATAACCACCTCAAGTCTAAAGTTTAACACAGTGTATGTGCCAGCCACTGGGAACAAAATACTTGCTCATTTTTATATGGTTTCTTAAATGGGCAAAACTACCCACAGATTTCAAATGAAAGGGTAAGAGTCAATTTATACATCAGTTTATGGTCTGATACAGGATTCGAGTTAGATAGTCTTCCGCCAAAGGCACAGATACATGTGCCATTCAGTGAGTTTCCTCATATACAGGACCACCACTGCACCACAATTTCAAAGAGAAAATGCTGCGTAAAGGCCTTTACAGCACTGCCATAGACAGGACTCTTATCTAAGGCACATTGTGCATGACACCCTGATATTTCATTTAAACACTGAAGATCTAAATATATTTAATTATCCTGGACTGTCCTAAAGTTTAATGGCATACTGTAGGGATCTCAGTGTTCATTAGAAAAACCTTACTCTCAGGTTGGGATTCAAACTTTTTTTTTTTAAATAGGAGTATACTATAACTTCTTATTTAGCTTTCTGATATCAATTCCTAAATAGATTGTAAATTACCTTACACATGTTTTCAATGCTTAGCATATATTATATTGAATATCATGTACATTAAAATATACATATATTATGTGTTGCTAAATATATGTATCATACCAAACACACTGTTTATAACTTCTTTTTAATCATTTAAAAACAAGCTGAAGTCTACAGCACAGTATTTAGGGGCATACCAGCCAGAAAATTAGCAGCTTGAAACAGTATCTCCTAATTAATTGTCCTTTATTCATGTGCCAAGAATCTGTGCACAACTCTGATGTGTTCACAAGTTCCACTTTCAAAAGACTAAAATCAAAGTGGTGCTCAATTGCCTTTTCTTGTGGAGATCAAAAAACTGACTATTCCAAGGCTTGGCATTTGCTAGCACACTCTGTGTCTTAACAGTAAGGGACTTGAGGGTCTCATGTATGCCCTGGATTCTGGTGTGGTCCGCTCCTAACCCCCAGAGGTCACTCACAATTAGAACAGGCCCTCTTACATGAACTCTTACATTTCTTGACAGCATGTTTTCTCAGAGTCATAAGAAGAATCACTCTTTTATTTACTAGTAACATAAAAGAGACTATCCCATCATTGTCAGCAGATAAAATACCCTAGTAATTATTGTCTGCAAAGAACTACTGTAAAGAAGCTTGTTGCAGTACCCACCTCCATGCAATGGAAGAGGTAAGGTGTAGTCGAGGTTCAATTTGAGTAAATTAGCAGCACTTGGCCACATCCTGTTACTGTGAACATTTACCTTACTTTGAAATTCTAACTTTGGAGTAACAAATTTTGAGAAATTCACAAAGCTTTCATGCCTCTGCTGAGTTTTCTTTATGGAAAAATTAAGATAAATTCCAAATCCTTGCCAAGTGCAGAACTTTAAGCACCTTACAAACTCCCTGTTTTCTACCACACAGATCTTGGAATATTCTCGTAATTACTTAAACAATTCTAAATGTTAGGGGTTAAAAAGATGGCTCAGAACTTAAGAGTGCTTCCTGCTCTTCCAAAGGATTTGAACTCATTTCCCAGCAAACACATGATGGCTCGCAGACACTAGAAACAATGACTCTAAGAGATCCTATATCCACATCGCCCTCTGCAGGCTGGTGCATGAGTGTGCTTTACTTATGTTCATGCAGGCTCAATATATATACACAAATAAAAAGACAAACCTAAAGGCAAGACAGACATCATCAACTTCTAAAATTTATAACTTCCTTAAACTTGCATACTTCATGGTTTGTGACAAGTAGGGCTATTACATAATGTAAGTTAGAATTCTAATATAAGTGATTCAAGTACTGGAGAATGATGTGTGAGAGATTCTGTGGTTCGTTGATTTTAAATTCATGTATCAATACTCAAATCCCTTTATAATTATTTTAAGATAGTGATAGGAATACTTTTAATTGCTTGTATCGAGTAAAGTAAAAACACCAACGTATATAGTGGCAAAGCATTTCCTAAGTAATTTACATTTATGTTCAAGTCACTTTAAGAACAGTACAAATGGAAAGTTACAACATAAGTTAGCTCTTCTCATTCCCAAGATCATCTATTGTAAAGATTATTTCTGAACAGATGCTGAAAAGCACAAGCATACTAAATGAAATCAAGCCCCTGAAGGTCTCTAAAAAGAAGCACTCTGATCCTTAAAATAAACATTTCCTTTGCCTCATTGCCACCTGTGTGCTGCTGAGTTGAACTGCAGAATACCTAAGTCGACACCTGGCTTCCTTTGAGCTCAGCAAGACCAATAATGTATTTTTCAAAGGTCTTAAAAATAATCCCACTAATTTTCTGATACATTTCATTTCAGTAAAATCCATTTTTAAATATTTATCTCTGTCTGATCTCTGTGTGTGCATATGTGTGTTTATGCATGTTATGAACCTTTAGTAGATTAATTCTGTTTAATACAGCTCTTACTTGATTATTACTATTTAATCCACTACAGAAACATGTGTCAAGAAAGATATAATCTGCTCTTGGAAATAAGACGGTCACAACAGAGATATAAGATACAATTGCTTTTACTGTTGGCCTCATATCTTTTTATTATTTAATATTTTAAAATCTTCCCTTGAAGAACCCAGTCAGAAACGTCAAAACAAAACAGAGGGCCTAGCAGAACTTTAGCCTTGCTTAAAAGCAGCCCTATAGGGCAGCTCAGTTATAATTGAAATAGTATAGACTGTTTTGCAGAAAAGATATAAACTCATGCCTTGTTGAATCTCATACTTACTTTATAAATTAATAAAGGTAATCAGAAATTTCTGTGAAAAACATTCACTCCTGTTTTGAGGCTGTCTAAACATTCAACTGGATAGAAAGTGCCTAATTCTACATATAAGTAACAATAGCAAGATAACAATCTATGGTAGGTATTATTCTTCAGATATTATCTCCTATCTATCTATCTATCTATCTATCTATCTATCTATCTATCTATCTATCTATCTTGGAGACCAGGTCTCTCAGTGTCCTAAAATGCCAACTATTCTAGGCTGGAGTTCCAGCTAGTTTCAGAGACCTACTTGTCTCTAACATCCAACGTGCTAAATTATAATCACCCTATCATACCTGACATGTATATTTATGTATTCTCATGAGTTCTGGAGATCAAAATGAGGTACTCATGTTTTCAAGATGATCACATTAGTGATTGATCTGTCTTTCTAGGCTTGGATTTTCTCTTAGATTTGTAGTGTCAAGTTTAACAAGAAGAACTCAAATTTGCTATGTAAAAATGGAGTATTGGGAACTCTGATCCTTCTGTCTCTGGAACACCAGATGCTGGAGTTTCAAGGTGTGTCACAACAACTAGCAGTAAGACTGGAGTGTGTGTGTGTGTGTGTGTGTGTGTGTGTGTGTGTGTGTGTGTATGTGTGTGTGAATCTCTTGTGTGTGTGTGCCTGTATGTGTGTGCATGTGTGTGTGTGTTTTCTGTTTTACCCTATATTTTAATATTTTACTTGATTGCTATTGGTCTCTGCTTTAAATTTCACTAACCAATCCCATCTTATCTCTTTGCTGAAGTCTCAAAACTGACATTTGAACCTGACAACCTAGATTTGTAGCTTAGGTACAGTTGTTTATAACGACGTAATCAGGTTATAAAATTAACCTCAATCAGTACTTCAGAGATTGGAGCAAAAGGAAGACTTCAGTACTACTTCATCAAGTTTTATTATGTGTCTCAGAAGTTTGCTCATTAACTTAAGAAATCTCAGAAAATGTTTTAAGTAGTATCTAATGATGCCATCCGTACTTAATTAAAATGATCTCATAATTCACAGTATGCTGAGCACAGCTATAGCTTAAATAAATGAAATATTTGTTGTGTAGGGAACTGAGAACAATAAGAAAAGTTGAACAGCAGGAGTACCAGGGTATTAACTGTTGCCTGAGATTCCTAAAACGTGGACTAACAAAAAGTGGGAAAGATCATGGAAAGGATACTAGTTGTGACTCCCAGACACTGCCCTGGGACTTGCGTGTGGACTCTCCAGCTACAGAGATACTGCCCAAGGATCTGAGTGTGGACTCTGAGGGTGCACAGCTCTTCCTGGTTTCCAGATAAGACTGTCTTCAGATGCCATCTATTGCAAAAGGCTACTGCTTAGCTAAGAAATAGTCTTTCCTCTGGTCTACCCTTTAAAGGCAAACCAGCTATTATGTAGGAATGAACCTTGTCCCCCATTTCTGAGGAATATATTTTAACTAGTCCATATGTCTGTACTTCTTTTAACAAAACATTGAAATTATTGAAAGAATGTTAGTCTCAAATTTCAGTTTTGGTTTCCTGTAAATTTAATCTATAAGAACATATATAAAATAAATAATAATAATCTTAAATACACAATAACCATATTTATTATGGGGTGATAAAATCCTAGGACATATTTTTTTCCTTGATGTGCTTTTATTTATATACTATATATGCTATTTTTATTCAAAACCTAAGAAATTTCATACATTTACAATTAAAGAAAATAAATTGTCATCAGAAACAAAATCATACAAAAATGCTGATTTTTAATTATCCAAATAATTTTTAATTGTTCAAAATGAAAGAAGTTCATGCATGTCATAAATGTGAAATAGTAAATATTCAGCATAGTAAGTAAAAGACATATATGATGTTATAAAATATATGAATGATAAGTAAAGAATATTTGGTTAGCTTGTTTCTGGGTTTCTCCAAAAGGTAAACTCAACACCAACATATGGGGTTTGTTCAGTGGATGATAATTGAAACATCAAGGGATATTTTCCAAGAACCATTGTGTTTCTTAAAAATCAGGATGCAAATCTGAAAGTGTAAGTGAGACACAGGACCACATTAGATTAAAATCCTATAAAAACTAGCCTAGAGATTTTTATACATTCTATGAAATGCAGTGCCATTCATTCTACATCTAAAATTATGAACATATTATACTCAACAAATCTCATCATTTATATAGAAGCACAATTCAAATATAAACCATGTGCTTTATATTAATTAAGAAGTGGGCCATACTAGACTTATGAGCAATTATATCCGTGGGTTAAAATTCCAGAGTACAAGATTAAACAGGTCATCCCATGGTAAAAGCCATGACTCTAGCTGTCACTAGATACACCATAGAGTGCTTTCAACCAGCACCTTTTTCATATTTCATACAGAAGCATTTTTGCTGTAATAATGCGATATGGATATTCTATTACAATTGATAATGGCTATGAATAGGAAAGAAATCAGATAGTGAACTCAGATACTCAAGAGCAAGAGAAGGTCAAACCATGTGACCAGACTCCCCGGAGGCACTCATTTTCTCTCCTTCAGCACCTCCCAGAACAACAACTCTGAATTTCTAAACTTGGAAGTTGAGAAAACAAGTTTCCCATTCTCTTGAGTCTTATCATTGTATTTTAAGTATTACAAATGTAAGACTTTTTTCTATTAAGATCATAATGACTAGAAAATTTAGTAAGCAAAACAGACAAATACAGTGAAAATCCATGTTGCTGTGCTTTGTCCGTTGTATTGCATTCAGTACACACAGTACACAATAACAGTACACAGTACACAGCCTTACAGCAGAATACAGGTGTAATGGAGTGTATAAGCTTGCCAACTGTAATTAAACAATTGTAACTCTTGCTTCATTTTTTTTTTAACAAAAATTCTTATCAAACTTGAACACAGTTTTCTCCCTAATATGTCAACTTTAATTTGGTGGAAGGAAGAAGAGAGGAAAGAGGGTAAAAAAGAGAAAACAAAGAGAAAAGAAAGTCTTGCAGGAGGAGAAAGAAAAAGTGAAAGGGAAAATTCATGTAATTAGATAAGAACAGGGATATTTTAGAAATTAAAACTATTTTGGATTACTTTACCCCTTCATAATAGTGAATAGCAATAACAAATAAATATACACAATGTTACAAAGTCTTAGTGGGTTAAAAATTACCAGTGATGATACTAATGAGCATTTTTCTGGTCACTCAAAATCTCAATGTATTGTAAGTACTGAGCCTGTAAAGTGCATACAAATATATGTAATTGAGAAGAGGGCTGGAGAGATGGGTCAGTCCATTAGAGTCTAGGATCATAATAAATATATATGTATAAGAAAAGAGGAAGTAAAGAAAAACACAAATGCAATCATAGAAAACTCTATTATCTCTAATGTGTTTCATGATTATTCTTAAATTGAAATGTCAAATGTCTGCTGGAAAGATACAGCTCACAATGAAAGCACAGGCACACTTATAAACCTAATGCTATTTGATTAGTAGACCTAGAAATAAAATTAAATGTAATGAATACAACATACATAAATACATGTTCTTATACAAATACGTGCATTAGAGTGCACTTGCTGAAGTGTAATTGGAGGATTTGTATTCCCTTCTCCTCTTCTGATGAGTCATGTTGTTAGGCTATTTCTCTTGTCCCTGTAGTCAAGAGCAAACATGACACTCTGTTTTTGTCGGCCATACCCCATGTTAACTGTGTTTTAGGAACACTGGATTTATATTAGGGTAGCTTATAATGCTATCCACTTAAGGAGGTTTAACATTGTGCCTGGAGACATTCCCAGAATAAACCAATTAATGATGTGATTTATGCATGAGTACTCTAAAGCAACTCCTTACTACTGTATATTGTGATCATAAATGCATAACTACTCAGCCTCAATTTTGCTCCATTTTATGAACTTTATTTAATTTATAGACCAGAATTTATTGATTCTTTGGTCAACTCAATTGATTGTGACTTCAAAAACATATTACTTTTGAAATCATGGGGTAGAATATGTTGAATTAGAGTTGTATGTTATTCGAATGAGTTTCCTTGACTATCTGAATATATTATTGAATTGTGTGAAACTTTACTGCTAAATGTTATACCATGCCAATGCCTTCCTAACCATTCTGTAGCCTTTAAACACGTCATTAGCGTTAGCCATATAGGAGAGAAATCATATAGAACTTCCTATTGGCTGCTCTAGGCCATTCTCTGGCCATGCCTTTCTCCTTCCAGTTGCTAGAATGTGCATGTACAAGCTAGATCTCAGCAACTACAATGAACCAATAAGTGGAAATTCCTTTCACAGAATCATAGACTGAGACCAGAAAAAGCATGTATTCCCCACATTATAACATCATAAGAAATATGATAGTTGGATTCTTTTTTAACTTTTCCTTGGAAGAAATCATCTTCTCACTCTTTCATGCCATTCATTTTGAAGGGTCTTTTTTTTTAAGTGGCTTATAAAATCTATGTAGAAATGATTGCTAAACAGCCAAAGTCATTAACACTTTCCTCTCAAATTAATTTAAATATTATAAAAAACATTTTTATATTTCAACTTGAGAGAATAATCCACTTTAAATTTATATTAAGTGTCTAACATTTGAGCATTTAAAAAAATATATATATATATATATATATATATATATATATATATATATATATATTCCATGTGCAGATTTAAAATCTCAATAATTAAAATAGCACATATCTAAAAACAAACTAATGGATTCTTTTATTAAATAAAACCAATATGAAATGAATAAATATGACATAAAACAGTAAGTGTTGTGTTATTAAGGACTTCATCAAAAAGAATTCAATATGACATAGTTTCTACAAAATATATACCTGCTCTGGCAACTTGTGCTCTGAGGAAGAAAAATACATTTTGCAACGGAAATATGAAATACCTCATTCAAATGGAACATTTTATCATCTGAGCATAATAAAATTCAGTTTTGAGAGTGAAATATCTAACAGACACAAACTTCCTCTTCTTGTTTAATCATGACATATTTTGTTCGTTTCTCATGCTTGACTTCTTGTCAACTTCTTAGCCTAATGAGCAAACTGTGGGTTTGAAAATTATCAAAACAAATGACCAAGAAGGCAGGTGCCAATTCAAAGATACTCTGTGTTTTTTTCCTTTAAGTTCTTTTCAAAACTCTTATGTGAATTAAAACGGATATCAAATGTTGATAGATTTGTTGATTTATTTTTTATAAAGGCAATGCAGCCTTTTTACAACCTCTAAATGTAAACTGCTAGTTTGAAAACTTAGACTAAGACCTCATCAAGGAGGAAATAAGGAACATAGACATAACCACTGTCAAGTCAAAGCACTGAGAATGCATGCATTTAAAACTGATATATGTTAATAGGACACATTCCTGCTAATAAATAAAACTCTAAAATATGTGCAGGAAAATGACATTAAAATAATGTTTGGGGACCGGTGAAATGGCTCAGCTGGTAAAAACATGATTTGCCAAACCTGATTACCGGAGCTTGATTCCCATAATCCACATGGTAAAAGGAGATGACCAGTTCCCACACATTTTCTTTTGACTTATATACATGTGCAATGGCACATGTTTGTACACAATCCTTTTCTCACACAATAAATGAATAAATAAAAACAATATGTTTCTTCCTTTATTATGTGTCATGAGATCACTAAACTATGTGGAATTCAAAGAAAATAAAATTTTAATCAACATTCAGCATAATATATAACTATGTTTACAGTTGGTTGACCACATATAAACCCATGAAAGTCCAGTTTAAAATAAATATATTAATATGGTATAATTAACATGAAGCATATGAGCCATGGTTAAAATGTATATTTCAATAAGTTAATGTTTTTCTAATGTAATTTGCAAGTGAATAATTTATTGAGGTGTAGAAAAATGTTTTATCTGCCACACACTGAATTGAAGATACAACGTATTTATTTGATCTGTGATGAAGAAGTGCAAGGATATTTGAGTGTGAGGTAAACAAGTCCTGATTTGTACATGACATCCTGAGTTTTTCTGGACTCTCTGCTTGGTATTCTATCCAGTTCTGTTGAGGTCCTCTTTTGTTTCAAATTCCCTAACCAACATCTTTATATTTCCTGATACAGTGAAGGGACTTGTTATATGATAGTGCATTTCAAGCCTCCTAATGTTGTCACACTTTAATACAGTTCCTCATGCTATGGTGACCCCAAAATCATTTTTCTTGCTGCTTCATAACTGTAATTTGGTAATTTTGTTGTGAATTATAATGGAATCTGCTATGCAGAATATCTGGTATGTGACCTCTGTGAAATGGTCATCAGACCTCCAAAAGATTACAACCCACAAGTTGAGAACCCCTTTTGTATGAGAAACTTTGTGAATGAAGGTTAAAGAACAACTATTCTGTTTTTTAGTCACTATTGTTTGATATAATGGGAGAAAATAGTTATCATGAGCCTTTTGTGACTTTACTAATTAAGGAAATTACAATAGTGTACTACAAAGACTTTTTTCAGAAACGGTATTTTCTTCACATGAGAGGGTAGTAACTTCAACCAATACTTATGGACTCAATTAATTTCCTTTCAGGAAAATTCACCATAATTCGAGAAGAAACCAAAGAACAGTTGCTATGTCCTTAACTTTGAGAGTCAACAGGACTTTTGTGAGATTCACCAGATGTTATCCTAGTCAAGCATCTCTAAACCTCAAACATTACTACAAATTTATCTTATTTATCTTTTATATTTTCTAGTATCTTTTGAAACTAAGTACAATTTTAGCAACAGAGACAACTATTTATATCCGGATTGTAAAATACATATGTTTCAAATTGTATACGATGCTATTAAGTTAAAGGGAAATGCTTCTGTGAATTATATAATATTCTATCAACTAAAACAAATAAAGGTTGTTCTATAGAAAGAGACATGACATTTTTGCTGTACAGGATGAGACTAAGGAGAACCTTGGGACATTTTAGTACAGGTTAGTGGGAAGAGGCACTCATCACTGTGCTTAAGGACCTGAGTTGAATTCTTATTACCACATAATTCAGATCTGCTGTCTCAATCTATGCTCTGAACTCCATACAAATTCCCCGAAAAAAATGAGTGTATGTGCAAACACACAAAGTAAACGTTGAAAAAATTCAAATATTCTTAAACCAGCAAACTAAAAAGAATACAGACTTTGTATATGTATGAACTACAACAACTTAGATAAATGTGCTGTCTCCAGACGACCCCTCCTTCAGTTTCTGTCCCACACTTTGTCTCCATATTTGTTCCCTTAAGTATTTTTGCTGGGTATCCATCTCATATACAGTCACCAAAGATAGACACTGATGTGGATGGAAGGAAGTCAATGCTGACAAGAGCCTGATATAGCTGTCCCCTTAGAGGCCTGCCAGAGTCTGACACATTCAGAGGCAGATTCTCACAGCTAACCACTGATCTGGTCAAGGGTTTCCCAATGGAGAAGTTAGAGAAAAGACTGAAGGAGCTAAAAGAGTTTGTGGCCCCATGAGGAGAGCAACAATACCAACCAATCAGAGCTCCCCAGGGTCTAAACCACCAGCCTGGGAGCACATAGGAAGGGACCCATGACTCCATCTGTACATGTAGGGGAGGATGGCCTTGTTGGGCATAGGTGGGAGAGGAGATCCTCGATCCCATGAAAGCTGAACACCGAGTGGGGGAGAATTTGAGGGTGGGGAGGTGAGAGTTGGGGGGTAGGTGGGGACACATCCTCATAGAAGCATGAGGAGGGGGAATGGGATAGGAGGTTCGTGGGAGGTGGGGGGAATGGGAGTAAAGGGATAAAATCTGAAATGTAAATATAATATCCAATAAAAAAATTTAAAAAAAAAGAAATAACACAAAAAAGATAAGTGTGCTGTCACTCTTTTCAGAATTATATAAACAATTAGCATTTATTTATTTGTATTCTGAACATAGACCACTATGAGTTATGTTTCTCTTGATGTAGGATGAATTAAAACAAACATTCTATTTACATTTTTTCACTGTTAGCTGGAGTGGAATCACAGATTACTGAGATTAATAGCAGACAGGAGTTGGCTAGTAGATTTAGCTTTAATAAGCTAGGAGAGAGGTGAAATGCCTTGTATTAGTGCAAGCAGAGATGATGTAGTAGTTTGTTTGTTTGTTTGTTTGTTTGTTTGTTTGTTTTTTCTCATTGTGATGATCAAATTCCTCACAAAAGCAGTATAGGGGAGCAAGAGCTCATGATGGCTCCCAGTTCATTATGGAGATACAGGTGAGGCAAATAGTCACCCTGAGTTCTCAGTCAAAGAGCAATGATTCAGAAATGGTGGTGGTCTGCTGGCTTTCTCCTCAGAATTAGGTTGTGGACTCTAGCCCAAGGTATCATTCCATTGAAAGTTTGGCTCTTCGCACCTCAGATAATCCAATCTAGAATCAACCTCACAGGCATGCTGAGAGGTCTGTGTCCTACATGAGTCTAGATTATTTCAGTCCGATATAGTGTAAAAAATCAATCATGTTTCTTTATTTGCATGCTAGCAGTAAGACTCTCATATCTATGTAAGTCTTTGTGCTTACACTATAAGTTATCCTTGTAAGCATTTCATACTGTCTTTATTGGATAAAAAAATTGTTCAACTTTTCATGTTCTTTCTTCAGTACAGAGACTATAACAAGTGATTACATTCATGTGCTATTTCAAGGAAAACTAATCATTTAATGCCACATTAACTGGGTAGAACACTGACAAACTGGAAGCACCCGGGTAATTACAAAGGAACAGAATATGTTTCAGTTTCATATCACAGATAGATAAGTGCAGAATTCTTTCTATATAAAAATTTTTAGAAATTTTTGTCATCCTTCTGCTTGAATAAATATTTCTAATTTATTTAAAAACTAGATGTTGCATATTTCAGGCCATAGGCAACTTAAATTTGGTTTAATTATGAAGCAATGAACAAATTTCATTATTTGTAATAATGAATGGCTATATTATTCATATGATCATTTTATTATATCCTTTTTGTGTCTATAATATTTAAGTATTGAGCTACAGATTTTAAAAAGATAGTTATTGCAATGATAAAAAATGATTTATATGTATTATGTAGTCAGTCCAAAATAGTGTGAAATAGTAATCTATGTGGTTTAATGTAGTCCCCTCCAATATCCAGTAAAGATATAATATTATTATCATTTTTACAGTATCAGGAAGTATGGACAGAAGATAACCTATATGGTGTTCCTTAATCACAAGATGTAGAGTCAGCATTCAAACAGAAATTCTGGCTACAAGATGACAGCACAAATCCATAGTTATGCTTTATTTATTGAATTTAAACCTAAATTCATAATCTTCAACAGCAAGATTGTGGTATATTGAACTAAATAAATGGCATGTCCATTATGTTGTGAACTGAAATACAGTCCCTTGCTGTTACTGTGTGCTGGAACATTTTCCAGTTTTACTTTGGTTGAATGAATTCAGCCCAGCAGTCAATCAGATCAATAACTTGAGGCTTTGATTTTCCTAAGATGTTAATAATAAAGAGCTTAAAAGGAGGACATTGAGAAACAGGTGCCAGAATCTCTAGGAGCCACTGACTAATAGAATCCAGGAATCTTTGAATAACAGATCCAACCCCGTTTGATCAGTGTCTTAGAAAACAGGACATAGAACTCTGCCTTTTCTTATAAACTATCTCATGCATCTTTGCAAACTTTATAAAAGATGTTTTTATGTTTTTATCTTATTATAGTACTATCTGAAGTTCAGAAAGCTGAAGCAATGTGACAGCGTCCATATGTAATGTCTCCAGTAGAGGCACCACGTTTTTGATGCTTACAGTCCCTTTAGAGAAAATAGAAACAAAGTTCCTGATGAATCAGAACAATTCTACTTTTCCTAGCTGGTATCAATAACTGCAGATCATTTTTCTCCACATTAAAGTAAATATTTGCTCACATATTAAATCATTTGCTAATGTTTGAGATTGTGTCAAATACCAAGTATGTACACTACTAGCTTTCAATGCTTTGAATGTAATTTTCACATGCCACTAACGAATAGAGGTTTAATGCTAAGCACGTGTTCTACCTGCTAGCTACATCTACAGCCCTCGTTATAGGTGTTAATAGACAATCTAATATATTGAACTAAATTTGCTTTTTATAAAGTTAGTGCACATTAAAAGTTACATCATTCCTCATGCCTCTGCAAGAATACTCTTCCTACAGAGTTATCATGATGCATTAGAAATGAAGAGAAAACAAAAACACTCCATCTTCTTAAGCTGAAATATTATTATTAAAATCCAGTTGTTTGCATAATGATTTGTAAAGATTATGGAATGTGCCTGTTAGAAAGTAACATTAATTTTTGTTTTGATGGCAGGAAAGATCAAAGACCTTAAGCAATTTCCTGTGTTTGGCTATGTAAGGACCAACATAACACACTAATACCAGGATCTTTTTAGATTACTAATTACCAAACTGCATGAGCAGTCTCATAAGCTCATCAACTCCAGCATCATTACAAAACAAAACAAAACAAAACATCCAAAAAAACAACTTCTGACCACCAATTCCTTATCTGCTAGCATTTTTTTTCCACTGTAACAGTGATAATAACCCCTTACAGGATGTTTACAAGCAGATGATGCAGAAGAAAACCAGTTTCAACACATGCTTTTCTTCTTGTAAAAACTATAGTTTCTGTAATTCTAATTTTGAATTCTCCCTAATGCTGTCTATCTGCCCATTTGATTTTTTATTGTTAATTTTTTTCTCACCAATGATGTCTATTTAAGAAAGTTTTGATGCCATTAACTTAAGCTTTCTTCAATTACTCTTTTTTTTTCAATAAGAATAGAAGTTTTGAGTCATCTGAGATAAAAAGAAAATCTACAATGACCACATTTCTTTACCCTTCAGATCACAGCTATATCAGAAAGCTCATTGAACTCTACCATTTATTTAGAGCTAGTCTAAAATTGATTTTAAAAATAACATTGAAATTTACTTAAAGATCATAATAGAAATCCACTCAGTGGGCCCTTAAAACCTTACACGGGCAGAGTATTTGAGGAAGTGACTGAGACTTTCAGGTTTGTTCAGAACACATGGCAATATAGAAGATATAAAAGTTGCTAGACTTGTATGAATTTAAGAACTATCTTAGAAAGGGTGATTTAGCTATTGTAATTGCTTATAATAAAAATTCTGGACTATGGTCTATCTCTGAGGATATTCCAGGTTTCTGAATACTGTCATTGTGAAGCTGTAGCTTGAGGAGCATGGTTCCTCCTTACAGAGGTTCTGCATAGTCCTCCCGTGTTAGTCAGCATTCACTGAAAATTGCTCCTATGAGTCTCAACTCCTTGTTTGGAAATAAATTTTTCTATAGACTTTGCAAAATAAACCTAGCCACAAATAAAAATTCCCTTATTATTTACAGAATAATATTGGTTGGTTTATATCTCATGATTTCCTTGTTATTGTGCAGAAGCAAATGCAATTCTTGACTTGCAGTCTAATAAGGATATGACTGTAGACGACGATATGGATCCACAGTGTCACATGAAGATGTCATTCGTTCACGTGTTTTTATTTATTTTGTATTGCTCCCACTTGTAATGGGGTTATTTATTTAACTTGCTTCATAGGTATTAATGTTAACCAAAATATTCTAAGTAATACGTAAAATGCAACTTTCCATTACACAGTTAGTGTTTCCATTAAACATTAAATGTTAAGTATAGATACTTATAGATACTTAGAAGAAAACTTTTATTGTGTTGTGTCCTTTTGTCTTTTACTAATATCAGATTCTTCTTAATATTAAACAATAAAATGGAGTTGTTGTTTGAAGCACAGCAACTATTGCCAGAAACATTTACTTAAATATAATAAAGGAAACATAACTTACTGTTTCCCATAATTAATTCTAGTAAAAACACACGTCAGTTTTAATAAAAACAAGTTCATCCCCTTTAATTATTAGTGTTAGATTCTGCGATCATAAATGCAAATACATTTCAATTTCAAATTTTAGAAGTTTAACAAAAGCCAGGCAGTGGTGGCGCACGCTTTTAATCCCAGCACTTGGGAGGCAGAGGCAGGTAGATTTCTCAGTTCGAGGCCAGCCTGGTCTACAGAGTGAGTTCCACGACAGCCAGGGCTATACAGTGAAACCATGTCTCAAAAAAAATAAAACCAAACTTCATTTAAATAATTTAAATGTAATATTAAGTTTAAATATTATATGGTAATATTATAAGTTGATATTTATAAAGTAATAATATAAAACTAAAATTCTTAAGATAGATAGGTCTTCGTCATTTGGATTTGTATTGGAACATCATTGTATGACTTAAATATTTTGAAATTTTAATGTAATGAAAATTAGCATATTTTACCATAACACTAAGTACTATAACAATAATCAATCAGTTAAAACAATTGGTTGAATTTCATGTTTGCTTACTAAGCTCTTATCTTTGGAATCTATGTATACAACTGCAAGTTCTATTAAACTAGCCCAAGATTTCTTCCAGGATATTGTTTTAGATAATATTAAGAGAATGACAAAGTAGAGGAGGAAAATTCACAAACCGGAGATGGTTTTATTATCATTGTTTCTAATGCTGTTATTGGTGCTTTATACATTATAAAGAAAAAATTCAAAACAATGTAATTTCCTGAATTCACTTCCAGTAATTTCACATTTATGTAATATATTGGATACTATTTGTGTTTTTTCAATTGACATTTTAAAAATATTTGTCAGTATAATTATTTAAAAATAATTGTCATTTATTGTAAAATTGGGCATCCAGTTTAATTTAAATTTAATTTTTTCTACTTTCAGGAGAAGTCTATGAATGATTTCCTCAAAAGTAACCTACAGAGGGGTAATTAGTCATTTGATCTTTGCAGTTCATTGGTGTTTCTTTTTTCCTAGATAGGACTCTCAGCTTTTACATGTTTGAATGTAGAAAAAAGAGGCAGTTATGATGCTTTCCTCAGTGTCTGACGTTTGCCTTGGGGCAGCTGAGGGCTGGGGCGGTTTATGGCAGAAACACTAGCAGCTGACTGTTGACATTTTCAGGGTAATTATAGCTCAGGAGTTGGTTGCTTGGAAGAGCAAAATCGTGTCACATATGACATGGCCTATCTTTGCTAATATCCTTTCACTTTTAAATAGAGTTCAAAGTCAATGACAGAAAAGTTACAGAATTATACAAGTAAATGGAAGTTTAAACATAAAAATAAGATCGCTGTTAAGAGATTATTTAGAAATCTTTGAGAGTATATATGTTCCACAAACATAGTACACAAGATAAACTTAAGGAAAACAAGTAAAACTGCCCTGTTATTAACTAAAAGCATTAACCTGGAGTTTGCATTCAGCTTAGGCTCTTATACACAAGTCAGTTAGGACCCTAGCCCCTCATCAATATACGAATCTGGTTTGTGAATTTTAATTCTGCAACCCTAAGATGCAAGACACAGACCTCTTAGAAACCTAGAGTGTTACACTAACTCTGCCTCTCATAAAGTGTCACAGAGGTGCGTGGAAAACGGGCTGACTTTGGCTGTAGACTATAAATGGAGCCATGAGAAATGTTTGGAAACATATGAGTAACAAGTCAAACACTTTCTATTACAGACAGACAGCTCATTAGAAGCCAGGCATACAGAAAGAAAGGCAGAGAGGATACCATTAAAAATGATGACAACTCAGTGTGATTGATGCAAGAATGCACAAAGGAGGAAATGCAGATGAAAAAGGACCTACTGCCGAGCAGGAAGTTGGTAAAGAAGGGATTTTGGACTGGAGGATGGGACACTAAGAGGTAACTTGATGCTTCTACTGAGATCTGCCTGTCACAAGAGAGAGATCCTGGCACACCCGAAAGGCACCTAGTGTGTTATTTCTTTGATGAACTCATCACCAAACAGGATCTGGACTTTAGCCCTAAAGCCTCAGAGAGCCTTGGTTCTGACAGCAGAAAACATATGTTAAAGTGATGAGAGATTTTCTTCCCCAGACTCAGCTGCATTAAAAACAGAAGCTTACTGGGTAAGCCTAGAGTCTGAATGGGAATTTCATTTGTCCTGTGCGTGCTATAGAGCAGTATAACAACCATAGACATGATCCTCCTCCATTCTGAACAGTAAGAAAAGCTCTTTTTCTTTGTCTCATTTCAGATTCTTTCTGATAAAGCCTTCCTTTGAGTGTGTGCTACAATATTCTCACATATTACCTTAACTACAAAGGAGGTGGGAATCACATGTTCTCCCTCTACTATGGCTGTCCAAGTGACTAGACTGTTACATGGATATTACACTCTTTCCCACCAAAGATGATCCTATTTACACGTTTACAAGAAGCAACAATACTTACTGTTACATGAGGTCCTAATCCATGATAAAGTTAAGAATGGGCTGAAGATTTTGAAGAGGGATAAAAATAATGGTGTATAAATTGATCCAGGTGCGTGTAAGCAAAGAAAAGCCTGAAAACAAAATCTCATCAGTGAGATCCACCTCATGACAGATAATGAGAGTCTCACCCAGGGAAGAGGGACAAGGCAGGGACTTGAAAGCATATCGGAGACACCTTGAATTCTAAGCGCTTTTCTCCTCGATGAAACACTGGGAAGAGGACATGAGTTAATATACATTTTAGAGAAATTTTCCTATGATGTCAAGAGATTGGAAGAAAGTATTTGCCCAACACTTAGATAATAAAAATTGTTATGGTGTAAGATTCATGTCTGATAGCTTTAAATGATCACTGTGGTGAACTAAATAGTCTAAATGTTATATTTGGTTATCTATGCAATATTTTGGTTTCAAAACATTCAATTAGTGATAGAATAGTAAAAATATAGATTATATCCTTCTTAAACTTTGGATTCATATAGTTCAAAATAATGTAGTAATTAGAGAAACTAGAGAAATAAATACATACAACTTCATGATAGTTTTACAGAGAAACCATAGAATAAATATAAGAGGGCTCAAAATTCAGGAATAAGCGTCTGTGTATAACACTAAATGTACATGGGAAAGAGCTTTACTTCTGTGAATTCACTGATTGTTTTAATTTGTGAATGTATAAGGATTACTTCGGCAATTTATTTGTTTTTACCAAAAAAAAAAAATTGAGTTTCAAACAAAAACAGAAGTTTGTGAAAAATAAACAGTTTTCTTAACAATTTAAATTTATATTAAAATGTACTTAAGTATTATAAAAACTTGGAGAAATGTTACTTTAAATTTGCATAATGATAATTTTTAAATTATTAGATTTAATGAAAGATTACTTTGGTGTCCTGTGATTTAATCATTCTTAAATACAGTTTGAGGTTTTTGTTCTATTAGTGTATAATATGGAATAGCACAGTGAGTCCTGTTAACATTTATAATTTACCCATGCCAATCAACAGAAAATGTAAAACAAACATTTAAAATAAAAATATCTCTCATGAATATATAATTTATGCTCGTATCAATCTTAAATAGAACTTTGATTGATTAGCTACAGGCAAGTATCAGTATGGCTTCATTCCTATTTTTAAAAAATGAACTCTTAGATTTTGTCATGTTACCAACATGAAAGTTTCTTATATGTATAGTTTCATCCAAATTGGGGGATAGGCATTATACATAGAAATCAAACACGAGGTACATTACTCATCAGATGCAAATCAGAAATATCACTACCTACTCCAGCCTTAAGAACTAAAGAACTAAAGATGTTTTAATCATATGTCCTACAAGTCATGCAACATTTTCACATTTGTGTGTCACACACACACACACACACACACACACACACACACACACACACACAATTAATTTTGGAGTCCACAGTGATCAACACATAAGCAGAGCCATGAGGAGTGAAGTCCTGCTGTTAGCTGAGCCTTGATCCCTGCTAGGTATTTGAGTGTAGGAGCTTTCCAAGAAATTTTACCTGAGTCCTAGGTGAGGTCTTCAAGCTTTACTGTACTGGTTGGTCTTGGTACCTGGGATAGCAAATACACAGAAGGCTAACACCAGCCTGCTTTTGTTTCCCTTGGGCTTGATGCCAAGCTGCCCCTATTACTCTGCAGAATCCACTCATAGTAGCCAGCAACAGAAGGAAATAAAGAGTAACTCCCTTCAAGAATAAACAGGAAGCTGTTGGCAACAGAAGCCAGGTGGCATTCAGCTAGTCAGAAAAATAAGCAGCTCCGAAATTAGATTTCAAAGCTCATTCAGTGACCACTGGTGGTCCTCAATTATATTAAAAACTTGCTGCCTGTATACATTTAGAAAGAAGTCTTTTTTCCAGATATGTTTCATTCTTGAAAGACAATGAAGCTCCTTCTATGTTACTATGTATTTGTTATCTACAATAAACAGGCCTATCCCCATTGGGAATATCATCATGTTTTTACTTTCAAATGCAGGTAAAGTTAAAGAAAAAAAACTTCTAATCCAGAATAGATGGTTTAAATGAGAGTTACACTGAGACACAGATTTTAACAAATTTAGTGAAAAGAAAATGAATCAAAACAAATTCAAAGAGAATGCTGCTAAATGAACTGATCTGTAGAAAAGTCTGTCTGGCGTGGGATTTAAATTCCAGAGGTTTCAAACTGGCCCTTTCCTGGTTACCAATGCGCAGTATCACTTCATCGCCCATAGATTCATTTAGCACAGTAATTCTTTAAAATTATAAGGCACACAACATTTCAGGTGCAAGAAATTATCGTTCATGTCAAAGATAAAGTTCTCAGGTGATTCCAGGTTAATGCTGTTGCTACAATGTTCCAGAAAAATTCTGCCCCAGGGACTGTTCATTTTAGATGAAGCTCCCTGCCTCAGGGATATTTGAGAACATCAGATGTAGCCAAGGGCACCTCCGACAGCTTCCCTGGGAGATGAGGAGGTTGCACATAATTTCATATTATATTATAAGTCATGAAAGGCCCATAAATATTCTATCTTCTAAAACGGATTGCTCGGCGGATGCTGGGTTATCAGTGAGCACTTATTTCTAAGTGTCCTGCAGACAGACTCTATGTAAATATTTTGAAAGTTACAAAGGGTCTGGTAGAAAAATAAATGTTAACTATGATTACCAAAGGAACTACCAAATTACCATATTTAGGAGCTGTATCTAGTATTTTTTCATGCACAAGAAGACAATATCTAGGAATGTTTTATATATAGGGAGACAATAATATTAATAATATTAATACAGTCCATTTAAGTTCCTATGTATGTATGCAAGTGTCTGTGTGTTTGTGTGTGTGCTTGTGTGTGTGCCTCTCTCTCTCTCTCTCTCTCTCTCTCTCTCTCTCTCTCTCTCTGTGTGTGTGTGTGTGTGTGTGTGTGTGTGTGTGTGTGTCTGTTTCTGTTTGTTCTCTAAGTTGAGATTTTTTTCCCTTTACTAAGGCTCAAAATCTTACAAAAATATTTGTAACATTTTCCATATATGTTTAAATTTTTCATAAGCTCTATTGTAATTTTATCAGAAAATACTTATGTTTTCATTTCTTTTATGAAGCATTGGATGAGTTCAGCATTTCTTCATTTCAGTTAGAATAAAATAAGGGAATACTTCTACGGTACTTTGTTCTCTGTTTTCTTATGTTCAGTGGATATTTAATTTTGTTCATTTACTACACTATTCCAAAATAGAGAATGCTCTACAATTAACATACACAGTCTGAAAAATTCCAGATAAGGCTAATATTAACAATATAGAGAAACAAAAAATTATTTTTACCACATTTTATTTATTTTGTGTGAATATATTGTATATGTGGACCTACTTGTCATAGCACACATGTAGAGGTCAGAAGATGAAAGCTTCAGTTGTCCCTTTCCTCTATATGGGGATAGGGGATTAATCCATTTCACTATACCATCAAAAATATTAAAAGTATACAATTGTAAGCACGTACACACACACACACACACACACACACACACACACACACACACACATGGTTTGTTTGTTTCACTTAGTGCCTGTGTATATGTTGCATGTTGGCATAGAGACATATGTGAATTTGGAGGAAGGAGGAAAACATTATGTATCTTGCTTTATTGAATCCCATATTATTTTTGAGACAGAGTCTCTCACTAGACCTAAAGCTTCCTAGTTTGGCTATGAGGGCTACCATGTAAACTCCAGGAATCTTCCTGAGAATTACTAAAACATGTGTTTGCTGCTCTGCCAGTTTATTGCATGTGCTGATGATCCAAAGCAGATCACATACTTGTATTGCAATCACCTGTCAAACCAAGCCATCTCAACTTTGTAATTCATTCATTTAACTGCTAATGCTAATACCATTTTCTCACTAAATGCCATTAAATAAAAAACAAAACAAAACAAAACAAAACAAAAAAACAGTAAACTAAATGATCCACTATGGACAGAGATTTATCCAAATCTGTTAGGTTTATCCAAATCTCCCCAATCCAACACTGAATATATTCAATTTAAAATATATGTGATGATTATATATGATAATAATTTGTAGATTACTAGCATTTAAATGAGGCAAATAACTACTGTATCTTCTCCATCTGTACCAACATTTAAAATATTCTGGAAGCTAAATAAAAACCATTAAATAAGGCTATAGCTTTATTATTTGTAAGTTGAGTAATGTTATAACTTCCTAACAATTTCCAAGGAGTATAAAGAGAAACAGCATCCACCACAAGAATACATGCTGGTGCACTGTGTTTTAATTTTACTGACATTCTTGCCATCTCAAATATTCTGCACTGCACTATAATTGCAGAAATTCACTAACAAAATGCCGGTGGTATATGCCATTCTCAAGTACTGTGACTCTATGGGAATAAACACCGCTTTGATTAGTATGTAACATAGAGTTATAAGCTTTTATAAGATGAGTGAATGAGAGGCAAGGTGGAGTCTTTTCCCTATGCCAAGATAAACTGATCAACTAACAGTGCTATCACTCTCTCTTTATCTAAAACACTTTAAAATCTGTAGAAAATTTCTAATTATTTTCCACATATCAACCAAGCTGACAAGAAAACATTCAAACAATAAAACAATAACAAAAGTATCATCTATCTATTGTGACGTATTTAAAATTCTAAATTAATATTAATAGAAAATAGGAATGAGTTTTAAAGAGTAGGCTTAAATATTGTCAGTTCTGAACACGTTGATAAAAGATATTGAGACTTTGTTTCCTTATTTGTAAAAGGAGATTCATTCAATGAATCATCGTAATAAGTTAAAAAAAAATGATGATTCTACTAAACAATTTTCAAATTGTCTGTTTAAAACACAGGTAGAACTTGGGAACCCCTGTGGTTGAATTAGGGAAAGGCTGGAAGCAGCTGCAGAGGAGGGTGACCCCCTTAGGAGGAATAGCAGTCCCAACTAACTCAGGTCCCTGAGATCTCTCAGACACTGGTTGGCAGCATACACCAGCTGGTGCTGGTCTGAGGCCCTGACACACATATACAGCAGGTGACTGCCTAGTCTGGCCTCAGTGGGAGGAGAAGCTCCTAACCCTGGAGAGAGACTTGATGCCTCAGGAAGAGGGAAGGTCTGGCAGAGGGTGGTGGTTAGACATTCTCTTGCAGAGAGGGAAGTGAAGGAATGGAGTAAGGAACTATGAGAGGGCAGACAGGGAGCAGGATAACAACTGGATTACAAAAAATTAAATTAAATTAAGTTAAAATAAAAATAATAAATAAAATTAAAAAACACAGGCAGAGTAGTTAAATAGAACCAATTCTATTAATGATAGGGAAGTGGCCAATAAATATAGGAAAGAATGTCACCAATCTTTAGAAAAATATAAATTAAAGCCTCAGGGAGGGATAACTCCAAATGCATTAGCAGGTCTGCTAGCACATTTAAAAAAATGTTTTAATGTGCATGTGAATGAATAAGCAATTGGTATCTGCAGCATTGTTGGTGGGAATGCAAAGCAATTCTATGATATGATAAACTGTGATAACCAATATGGCAGTTCCTTACAAAAATTTAAAATGAGGCTCAATATGTAAAGACACTGGTCACTAAAGTTAAGTTTTACCCTGGAACCCATGTGCTGAAAGAAGATAAGAAGAGAACTGACCTCTGCAACTTGTCCTTTAGTCCACTCAACACACACACACACACACACACACACACACACACACACACACAGAGGTGAGGGGTACCATGGCTTCCTAGTATATACATTCACATAAATAGAAGTGATTTTTAAAAGTAAAATAAGAGAAAATAAAAGCACCACATGACACATAATTCGACTTGTGAGTAGAATCTTGGTATTTTTGCATAACCATAATGATGGCAACAATAGTTCTTATGACTTAGACACAGCTAATTGCATGTAAACATGGGAATGGGCAAACCAAGGCAGTGTGTATATAAAATGGAATATTATTAACTCTCACAACACAAGTAAATCAGAGATGGGAAAATATCTATGCCAGTAAGATGATTAGTGTGCAAGCAAGAATATTTAAGTTTAATCTCCAACACTTAGTCTGAGTGTCCTGGGATACACATGTAATACCAGCACTGGGGACATGAAAACAGGAGGATACCTAGGTCTTCCTTTCTTTGAATTTTTTTATTAGTTGTTTAATTTGTTTACATTTCTAATGTTATCCCCTTTCACAGTCCCCCTCCCCAGAATTCACTATCTCATTCCCCCTCCTTCTTCCTCTGTGAGAGTGCTCTCCCCACTTACCCTCCCACTTCTGCCTTACCACCCTAGCATTCTCCTATGCTGGGGCATCAAGCCTTCACAGAACTAAGAACCTCCCCTGCCATTGATGCCTGACAAGGCTATCCTTTGCTACATATGCAGCTGAAGCCATGGGCCCCTCCATGTGTATTCTTTGGTTGGTGGTTTAGTCCCTGGGAACTCTTGGGGGGGGGGTCTGGTTGGTTTTTATTGTTGTTGTTCCTATAGGGTTGTAAACTCCTTCAGCTCCTTCAGTCCTTCCCCTAACTCCTCCATTGGGGTCCCCCTGTTCAGTCCTATGATTGGCTGCAAGCATCTCCATCTATATTAGTCAGGCTCTACAGAGCCTCTCAGGGGACAGCTATATCAGTCTCCTGTCAACAAGCACTTCTTGGCATCAGCAATAGTGTCAGGGTTTGGTGTCTGCACATGGGTTGGATCCCTAGGCAGGCCAGTCTCTGAACGGCCTTTCCTTCAGTCTCCACTTTGTCCCTGCATTTCCTTTAAACAGGAGCAATTCTGGGTTAATATTTTTGAGATAGGTGGATGGCCCCATCCCTGAACCAGAGTACTGTGCCTAACCTCTGGATATAATCTCTACAGGTTCTTTATCCCATTTGCTGGGTATTTCAGGTTGTTAGAAAATCTGGTTCAAAAAATAAGCTGGAAAGAATATGAGAACACCACCCGTTGTTAGCTTTGACCTCCAAGTTCACTTGCAAATCAGTGTTCACGCATTTCCACAAACAAGTGCACATGTATGTTCTAACTTGGACACAAACAATTGTGAACTTATACATATGAAGGAACAAAATAAATATGTAGCGTGCTATGCCTGCCGTATTTAAACTTGAAAGGTATCATCCTAAGTGGAATTAACCAGTTACAGAAGAACATTTCTGATATGATCTGATTGATATGAAATATGTAATAAGATTAATAGAAACAAGGGGTTACCAGGGGCTGGTAAGGTGAAAAATTCTTCACTAGATATAAAATTTGAAGTTTAAAGGATAAAGAGTTA
Source organism: Rhabdomys pumilio (assembly GCA_030674055.1). NCBI lineage: Eukaryota > Metazoa > Chordata > Mammalia > Rodentia > Muridae > Rhabdomys > Rhabdomys pumilio. The sequence continues at coordinate 50,249,876 of JANHMN010000015.1, read as the reverse complement.
TTGAAATCGTGTGTACCAGAGTGAAAATATACCACTTGAAATATATCCAAAATCGCACATATTATAAATGTTATACTTTTAACCATACTTAACATTGAAATACAGTGCGTATGCAAAAGACTATACTGAACCACATTATATATCCAAAAGTCCCAGTCTGTAGTCGATGGGCAGAATAGCAGTTATAGGAAAAGAAACATTGTTTCTTTGTTTGGGGACGAGAACTTTGGATCCCAAATGCCACTACAAGTCTTTGTATAAGTGTCATGATATTTTTCCAGATTCAGAATGCTGTGAAACATCATATACTGTGCGATGAAAGCTTTGATCTTTGCACAGACTCACAGTGTACACTGTATGATACTTTATCTTGCCCTGGGCAGCACCAGTAAGGCACAGCTCTCAACAGCCATGTGATCCCCAGGAAAAACAATTCTCTCCAGCAAACACAATCAGTTAAGCTATGACGTTCTGTAGAATTATGCGTGTAAACACATTTTGACATACTACAGATTTGAGCTGTGACAGTCTTATCAGGACGTTATCCCTTCTAAAGCTCAGAATTATCATTCCAAGAGATAAACTTCACTGAATGAGGTTCACTAGCTCTCATGTCTATCGCTCATTTTCTCACCCATTCAATGGAAAACTTGTAAATGTGTACATATGCGAATTGTTTATGCAGAAGTTGTTCTTAGTAGAGATGTGATTTAAAGATAGGCAACTGAGGAGTTATTTTTTTAATTCAACCTAACCTAATTTCTCTGGGGTTTCCAAAGTATCTTCTGATGCTCGCATATCTTTTGTCTTATTATGGAAGAAGGAAAACAAAGCACACAAAACGAGGTGGCTTTTTGTGATCAGACAGCTATCAATGTCTAGTCAAGAAAGAATCTGCACTCATTTTCTGGTATTTTTAGTAATCACCTCTTTTGATATTTTGAATAAGCACACTGCTGTCCTTGTCCAATAAAACTTTGAATACACTATTGACATATCAACTTCAGACAAGTATGCGTTTACTTTATCTAAAGTCATTTGATAATAGTGACAGCCATTATTTGAATCAAATGGCTTTCTAACAAAGGTCTCATTTTTTCCAAATGCCAGTGGAACTCACAATAACCTTCCAATCCACAGATATACAAATAAACTTACTTTTTTTTCTGTGAATTGTGAGTCTACAGATCCAATACCATCTCTTTTCCTTGATAAAAGTTTTTATAATGTATTTAACATTTTGCATTAATTATATATTTATTTACAATTATACCCAAATATCTCCATTGCATAATATAGTGTGTATATTTTACATTACCATAATTGTTAAATTTGCTTAGTGTTTTTAGCAAATAAATACATAAACTGAAAAGCCTGACTAAAAATATTCTGAAAAAATTCAAATCTAGTTTATGATAGCTGTTGTGTTTAGAAAATAGATGTGGTTTTTTTATTAGTAGGAATCTATAACAATTAAATAGGCACACCAGCATAATATTAATGCATATAAAAGCATTCAGTATGCTATTGACAAATAGGCAGTTCACATTTATACCACTCACCATTTGATCTTATAAAAAATATCTAGATATTACATATAATTCATCTATGTAATATAGAGTATGTTTCTACTAAAGTCAACACTCCAATCTAGCAAATGCTAAAAGCTAAGGAAAAATACAATTATGGGCTGCTGCAATAACTAGGTATTTAATTTTTTTGTTTCCATATTGAAATAATACAATTAAAATAATAACATTTTTCCTAATGAGAAAGTTATGAAAACAGAAGTTTGAATTTTCTATAATTGTCCTTATTCCTCATGTAGATATTAAAGTTATTATTCATTAAGTAACTTCATTGAAGTAACAAAATATATTTCTGAACTAAGAAGCTCAGCTCAACTCCAAGCTGTTGATCATCTCCTTATGTCAAGTATCAAAAGACAAAGTGCAAACTCTGCATAGCAGGATCTGACCAACCAGGCTTGCTGCTGCTTCTACCTCTAAACTTCCCATGAGATACTAATGTCCAAAAGAGTGTCCTTAGCTTTGAAGAGTAAGAGTCACTTGAACTGGACAGGGACATGATTACTAATGTTATTCTGGTGAAAGGACCTTGTTATTAGGTATTTCTTACTTGCTCCAGTAAGCAAGACAGTATCTGGATGCAATAGAGCATCTTGTCTTTTAACTAAGGGTATAGGAGGTAAATTATAAATTCCTCCACAAAACAATCAAGCCAACACAAAACCTACCAATCTAACAATAATCATCAATGCCTCAAAACAGACAATCTCTGCTTGTTACCAAATCATTGTAGCTGAAAAAAGACTTCCCAGAGGACAAGCTAAATGATGCCCATACAAGAAAACAACTTTGGTCGTCAGCCTCCTTGTAGCATCCTACTGGATGTTCTTCATTGATTCTGACCATCAGCAGCCCCACCTAAGCACTAACATGTGACAGCCACCAGATTCCTAAACCTACAGTCTTAGGTAATACGTGTTTCAGCCTTGCCCTGAGCAGCACTCCTTATCCAGTTCTTCACTTGTAAAAGAATAGAGAAATGGTGTACAATTATGAGAAAAACTGAAAGCAACACGACAGCTTACAGGCAATGCTAAAACTCATTATCAATAGGGACAGGAGTGAGTATCAAGAGGGATTCACAATATTTATCAGAGAATGATCAAATACAGTCACAGATAGTTCTCATACAGTAGTAGATAATGTAACCATTTTCTTAATGTTAGTATTTCTCCAGTGGAGTTTAAACTTCCTTGTCACCCAGGAAGGTAAATGTTGCCATGTAAATAAATTAAGGTGAAAGCTATACAAGTGGAAGTCGTGTGTGAACACTCACAGGTCAACACATGAAGGAGTTTCTTTTCTTAGGACTCTCATGAGTCCTTGCTAGACAAAAATCTCCCATTTGGTATAGGTCACTGCTTGAGAAAGAAACTCTGAAACCCCTGAAATTCGTGAACAATACTTGAGTATCCAGAAATGGAACTGTCTGATAAAATACAACAGTTAAAAGAGGTAATACTTATGGACTTTTTACTTGTCAATGTATAGCTAAATATAATGCACACTGAATATAATATCTTAGTTTTAAATATGCTTTGTAATAGCTCTGATAGAGTTATTGTAGTAATTGTAGGTGAACTGTAGGCTGGGGCAAGGACTCTGACCCTGAGCAATAAGAATTTTGTAGTCCAGCAACCTACATAAATTAGAAAAATAGGAAACATTGAGAGCAGAAAAGATGAAAAGTTTTTCACAAAAGAGAAAAGACATCTAAAGACTCCAGGAGCTTGAGAAGCTAGAAAATGTGTACAGAAGATTCAAAGATCTTCCTTTAAAAGAAAGTACATAAAATAAAATAGAATTTTGACCCAGATCCTGAAATCATCAAAATGAAAATTGAATAAGAACATAAAATGTCACTCTGAGTCAGATTCATAAGATCTAATAGCACTCAACTCATAGTCTTATTGTTCAAGTTGAAAATAAAAAGGTTTCTGGTAAAGAATAAGGCCCTTTTTGAATATCTAGCTAGTAAGGTTAAGAAGTCTACTTCCTGTGAGAAGATTCTACTGTGACCACACAGGTAGCAGTCAATATGATCATTTCAACCTAAGCAGGATTAAGAAAGAAATTCTAACCTGCATTAAAATCATCTGAGAAGGGTTATAGGTTTTCTATTAACCATGTCATACATAATTTATAAAATGCATATGGTATATATACATAGATATATATTGCAATGATAGTATTGATTTTTATATGCGTTCTGTACCTATTCAAATGTACATACACATAAAAAGGTTTTATATACATATATATAAATATAACAATATATTGCAATATAAACTTATATATATATATACCATATATTCATACATACAAAAATTTTACATACACAAGGAGAAATAATATCCCATAAAGCTAATTTTGAAATAAGCAGAAGTTCACAGAGAGTAAAGTGTATTTTTTTTTTTTTTTTGCTTCACAGTATGTCTATTTGGATGAGTTTATAACAGATATTAACTAAATGGTCACCAGCAAATAAGAATTCTCAACAGAGAGACTCACATGATGCCAACTCCAGAATTTGGTAAGTCGAGAAATATTCTCTGGCTTGTTTCCTTTATCCTGTGATAGTGGACCTGAGAAACATCAACCCTAAATACCTACTGGTGAGTACAGAGTAATGGTGGCGTCCAAGAAAAGAAAGGGATATGGAGGTGTTAACATACCCATGACCCAATTAGGATTCAGGTGACTTGAGTTTAGATATTGAAAAGAATGAGACCTTACTGCCTCAGTGATTTATTGGCCACAAAATAGCTGTGTTACTCTATTGCCTCCTTTGAAAAGTCTATTGATTTTCTTCAGATTACATCTCTTTTGAATTAAAACAACATGAATACTAGACCCATATTAACATGACTTCATTCTATAGCCTTCCATGTACTCTGACCTGCAAATGTTTATATAATGGCAAAATGGCTCCTAAGAACTAAACAGTGCCAGTATCATCAAAGGCATTCTTGTCAGAACGACCTAAGACAGACTCAGTCTTCTTAATGAAATAAAAATTGGGGAGAAGCAGAGAGCCTTTGGGGCTGCTTGGCAAAAATCTGACATGGGCCAAGGACAAGGAAATAGGCTGCTTGGCAGGAATATGACATTGACCAAGAACAAGGAAGTGGGCTTCAGGCAGGAATCTGACATTAGGCTAGAACAAAGAAGTAATTTCAGGCAGGAATCTAAATCTTAGGCTAGAACAAAGAAGTAATTTCAGGCAGGCATCTAAATATTAAGCTAGAACAAAAAAGTAATTTTAGACAGGAATCTAAATTTTAGGCTAGAACAAGGTAGTAGGCTTCAGACATGAAAATGACTTTGGGCTAGGACAGGAAATTTGACTCAGACATTTTGGATGTCCTGATAAGCCCTTAGAAACAGTGATCATGGGAGTGTTCACAGAACTTTGTTTATTGTCTGGCTTGTTCTTTGACTTGTTGTATTTATTGCCTTCCTTGTTCCTAGACTATTTGCATCTATTGTATTGCTAGTCCCTCAACTTGGAACTGACCTTAATACTTGCATGTAATTAAAAAGGAGGAGGGGGATGGAATTAGAGTTTCTAGGGACCTGGGGGGGGGTGTTTCTAGGGACAGGAAATATAGAAAGAGGATGACATCTGAAATGTAAATAAATAAAATATCCAATAAAAAAAGAAAAAAACAATAAAAGAACACACTAGTGAAAATATAAGAAATTAACAATCTTCTCAGGGAAAGTCTATGATGTTGACTATAATAAAATATAAGCAATGGGGAGTCAAGAAGCATAGCTCAGTAGCAGCACATACATTTAACATGTGTGGCAACCTGGATTCAATATCCGGAATGTGAGTTCACACACACACAGACACACACACACACACACCCATCCACACAGTCACGTATGCACATAGATACTTAGATACAGACACATAATTATCAACATTTGCAGCATTTGTGTTAGACATATCCTGCGGTGTTTTAAGTAAGAATAGCTACCATAAGATTATACATTTAAAATCTTTTTTCCCCAGTTGGTAAAACTGTCTTCACAGAATTAGAAAATGAGCCTTGTTAGAGTAGACATATCAATGGGGATGGGATTAGAAGGTTTAAATGCCATCTCAAACACCATACCCAGGAAATACTGTCCCTCTGCTTCCTGCTTGTAGATCTAGATGTAAGTTCTCAACTACTGTTTCACTCCCATCCTGCTAACATGTTCCTGGTGTGATGGCCATGGACTTTAACTTACAGAACGATGAAAACCAAGTTAAACACTTTCTTTTATAAGTTGCCTTAGTCAAAGTATCTATCACAACAATAGAAAAGTAACTATGACATCAATTGTTGGGATGGTATTCCTAAACAGAGACTATACATTAGCTATATAAATGTATCCACACTATTAATGATTTCTTAATGCTCCCTAATTTTATGTGGGGTATATACTATTGCAAAGAAAAGTAGTAGAACTCAGCTACTAACCACAGGACAGCACCAGTGAGGAGACTAACAATATGCTAAAGTTATACCTGATACTGAAGATCACAAGACTGCTTACTAATCTAAAAGCTACAGACAACTGAAAGACCTTTTTAATATTCTTTTCATATGTTAAAAACTCAATAACTTTAAGGAATAGAGGACAGAAAGTACAAATACAAGACAACTGTTTTATTGATTCACTAACAAAAGACAATATTACAACTGAAACACCAAGTCTCTGGAGCCCAGAAATGACCCATCAATGTGAACCATCATGTCTCCAATAATCTATACATTCAAAAACTTCAGGTCAGATAGTAAAAAAAAAAAAAAAAAAAGTAGAAAATAAGGGAGGTGTATTTAGTTCTCAATAACCCCATTCAGCTCCCTTTTTATGAAATAAACATATCACAGATAAGCCTCAGATATACTTGAGCCCTTTGAGATAAAGATAAAGTGTCATCAGTACAAAAATACTTTGCCATGTGTGCTCTATTTTTTAGAGATTTGCACATGTCCTTTAATTGTAGGTTAAATTCTTAAATTTAAGTTGAAGATTTTGTTATTGCAAGTGAACATTAACAATTACTTAAGTAGTAGCTATAGACAAAAACTTGGTTGTGGACTTTTTAGCAACATTAATGGAAATCATTTATTGAAACAAGTTAAAAATGAAATCTATGTAATTTTTGAAATATAAATTTAATTCCAAATAAAGCTTAAAGTTTCAGTTTAAAGGTGAAATCTTGACTTTCTTCTATGCTGTAGTAAAATTATAATAGCCATGTGAATTTCTTTTCCTTTGTTTTTATTGTACTTTTTCCAATAAACAATACTTAAAGGTCTCTCATATTTTCTCTTCGTAGTCACTTTAATTAACACAGGTACCTCAACTTGATGACAGTATTACACTATATGTTCCTGAGCTCTTCATTGGTTTACAAATTCTTTACTCACTTAACACAGGAAAAGGGTGTTTTTTAATTGAACTTATGGGACATAAAAGTTTAATATATGTTTTGAGCTAATGCCTCAGTTTCCTCTTTACTGTCTCAATATATATGAAAAGGTAAGATAGGAAATTATTTTTCGGTCTAGCTCTTGGACAAAGCAATAATACTTCCCAAATTCTTCCACTGAGGAAAATTGTGTAAATAATATCACAACCCAACAGTGCTTGAAAAAAAATTTTAAAAAGCATTCATCCGGTATGTCTAACATGCCGTATTAAAATAAGAGTTTTTAAACTTTAAACTTTAATTAACTTTATTTTTCCTCCCTCTCTATTGCCCTCCCCAACCTCTGTGTGTGCGCCTCTTTCTCTCCCTCCCCATTTCTCTCTTCTCTCTCTCTCTCTCTCTCTCTTTCTCTGTGGGTGTGTGTGTATGGGTGTGTGTGTGTGTGTGCCTGAGTCTGTCTTTGTGTGTTAGAGATTCAACTTGGGTCTCTTGCACAGTAGACATGAGACCCCTTATCTCATTTTAAGTTCTCATAAACATTCCTTAAATATGCCATTCAGGTTCTATTTAGTAATTTTTAAGTGTCTTAACTTATGCTAAAATCTTAGATGAATTTAAGCTTTAATTTTCTTCCTAAATCACAGGAATTAAAAACACTGCTAGAATTCCACTCTAAATGATTTTTAAAGAAAGAAAAGTTTCCTGTGCTATAAAATTTTATTTGTATAGGTAAGAAAAGGCAAGGAATATAACAGAATAAAAGTTATCATCCAAATCAACAGGGTAAAGTAGCCAAAAATATTCAATGATTTTCCTTTATTAGTAATATTCATGTTCATCTTTCTTTTAGTTTCATTCTTTCCCTTGATTTTTTACTGAGGAAATTGTTACCAGGGGTGTTCTGTTCCTCATCTTTAAAGATTTACTACAACCTATGATATATATATATATATATACATATATATATATATATATATATATATATATATATATATATATGT
>JANHMN010000015.1:50222621-50241752 GCA_030674055.1 Rhabdomys pumilio | reverse complement strand
ACATATATATATACATATATATATATGTGTGTGTGTTTATATCTATATCTATCTATATCTATATCTATATCTATGTCTATGTCTATGTCTATGTCTATGTCTATGTCTATGTCTATGTCTGTCTATGTCTATGTCTATGTCTATGTCTATGTCTATGTCTATGTCTATGTCTATATCTATATCTATATCATCTATATCTATATCTATATATGTGTGTGTACATATATATACACATATACACATATATACATATATACATATATACATATATACATATATACATATATTTTACATGATATATATATAATATATATACACATATATAATATAGATTTTATGTATGTAGTGTAAATATATATATAATGTAAAAATAAAATGTTAGTTTCTTATATTCAATTATAATTATATATATAAAATAAATTTCTAAATGTAATTCAAATGAGGGCACAGTTGAAACTTCAAAGGGTTACTTGTAAAATAGTATTAGTTTTACAGGAAAAGAAATAAGAATTAATTCTCCTACTAAATTATCTTTGATAATTAATTATGCAGAAGAATTCTGTTTTCCAAATTATGTAATTGTCTTTTTATGAAAGAAGCATAGAAAGAATTTGCCAAAGCTACATTGTGTCTATGAGAAGAGTCTCTGATGTCCTTGTCTGTTTGCCTTTCTCTCATCTGAGCGCAGAAACAGATCATTTTAGATAGGAAGCACAAAGGGAACATTAGACTATAAGTTCTGTCTATAAGACAGAACTCATATTTCAAACAATGCCTATAACCATGTGCTTGCACAAAAAAAAACCCAAAAAACAAAAAAACAAGTCTAAAATATTAGCCCCCTTTGCACTGGTAAAAATGCTAAGGAATGATTTGCCCCAGTGGAAAGAAGCTAGGAAGACACCAGTCTCTCGGGTGGTCTGCACAAGGTTGCTCTGAGTGCTGAACAGAAGCCACACTGGCAACTCTCATTTCATTCTCATCAAACAGCAACAGGTATATAAAGGTAAAATGTAATCCTAGTTTTTTTTACCTCCCTGCCTGCTGACAGTGATGTTCATAAAATGTAACTCTTTTCCTACCATGGCTACTCTAAAATATGACTTAATTTTTTTTAAATAAATCAGTTACATTTTATGTGTTGCATATGTGAAAATGCTATTTTAGTGTGTGTGTGTGTGTGTGTGTGTGTGTGTGTGTGTGTGCGTGTGTGTGTAAATTTAAAGTCTTTAAATTTCTTAATAGACTTTTCTAGGGAAAGCACATAGAACCCCCTGAGCACGATGTGGTAGACATACTCTGTTTCTATTAAAGTTGGGTGCATGAGTCCCAGTCCTAAAAGATTTACATTTATAGTAGGCACCGTAGCTTGTCACCATGCAAATGCTCACACACTGAACAAAAGTCAACTGCTTTCTCTTACTATTAAACCAATTTAACTAAAACCAGAGACCCCCTGGGACATTCAGGATTTCAAATGTATTAGATGTGCCTAAAATTCATTCTAAAATAATTATTCGATAAATAATCTGTCAATATTGGAAGTACTGTTCAAACACTGCCAATTTTTTCAGTATTTCTTTTCTCAAGTAAAGGCATGATAAATGGCAATTCTCTCCTAGTACAAAATATCTGTTTGCTGACTTCTGGATGTACTTAATATCCATGTTATCGGAAAGCAGGTACGTGAGAGCTCTGCATTTACAAGAGTAGAGAACATTCATGTAGCAAAAATAGTGATGCTCACATTTCATTCATAAAGCAAAACTGAGTCCTGCAATAAGAGTGAGCACAGTCATTTCCCTTGCTGTATATTCATGCTGAGTATCATCTGGATTTACATTTAAACCACAGTCATATTTCTACGAAACATTCTGTGAGACTTGCCCTGTCAGTTACTTTACAGAGCCATGATGAGAGAAGTGAATGAGGTATCCAGGATGAGAATTAGTCCAAGCCTCCATTTGTTTTCCTAATCGTGAGAAGCTGAGCTAATCGGAGAAGTTAACTCACAGAGTGGGAAAGCTCTCCTGATTGACTCAGAAAGGCAGTCTCACAAATGTCATTACAACGTTAGACAAGAAATATGACTCACTTTGCCAATTCTGAAAGCCCTGGCTTTCACAGGGTGGGCTAGGGATGGGACTCAGAGGTTAGAATGATCTCCTGGGGCATCCGCCTAGTTCAAGGCTCTGGGCACAGCAGGCATATTCTCATAGGACTCTGTTCAGATCAGGTGTGGGTGACTAGTCCAGGCTATTGGCTCCAGGCAAATAAATGTGGGAGTCTCTAAAGCTGGTAGCTTTTAAAGAGCTCTTTAGAAAACTCCCAAGGGATTCTACAGTTTAACTCTTTCATTGCTGCTCCAATTCCTTCCCATAACCCCAGTACACACAAGACCAAAGTATCCTAGGGTAAGTGAGTGTAGAAATAGAATCTGATGAACAGTTTTTACGTAATCAGTAGCATTTCAACTTCTGCGGACTGACGCTGCCAAACAACCTCCTACCCTGAGCGAGCAGGCATTTATAAATGTTACATCTTTATACCTCCTCCCTCAAATTCCTTAATGGGCCATTAGTAAGGAGATCGATCCTAGTTACTTTATAGCCAGGCAACAGCACAGGCACCCTGCTGTGTTTACTAGTGCCAGAAACACCATTCAAAAGTTGAGAAGGTCAAAGCAAATACTTTGCAAACCTTTGGGGGCGAAAAATTAGGGTAAGGTGAGGTAGAAAGGGGGAAGAGAGGGAACCTGGTGTGACCTAACTCAGAAGCATATGTAACAAGCAAAGCCCTACTTAAGCTATCTGGAGGGGGTGGAGGGTGGAGAGTGCTAAGTTCTACAGTGACAGGATACAAGCTTTATCACCCCAACTCCCCACCCTCTTCGTTCCTTAGAAAACCTAGCCCCTTCCGCACCTCCGGCGACCACGGCAAATGCCAGCTCTGGAGCTAACCGCGCGTGGCTGGGGATGGGTGCGCATCACTTACGTCTCGGAATCTGTTCCACTGTCCGACTTCCTTGTCATACTGAGAGATTGTGGTGAGCCATTGTTTTTCATCCAGAAAATTACCGCCGTCCGACCGCCCCCCGGCCACAGCCACCGCCGCGGCAGCTGCAAGAGTCTGGCTGCACCAAGCCGCTGCACACACACACAATAAGGCTGACACCTTGAGCATCTGGGAAGGAGACACAACCAGAGGTAGGAAGCGGTGTCAGAGACCGAGTGCGAAGATGGGGGCGCCCCTGGAAGGCATGCATCAGCGAGGACAGGTTGGAGAGAAGGGGAGACGAGCAGGGTCAGGGGTGTCCCCTTCCAGGAGGCTTCACCCCCAAACCAGGGCACTCACACACACGCAGACCCAAGGGAGAAGAAGGGGGTCTAAGGGAGGGAGCCCCAAGCAGCGAGAGTCCCAGAGGCCAGATAAAACGCTGGCCGGCGCATCACCTTGTTGGGAGCGGGCACAGAGCTCGCAGCTCCGGATGGAAACGCAGCCCGGCTCTGGCAACTCGCTTCTCGCTGGAGCTGCTGCACGCGCCGCCGTCTCAGCCGTCCACTCAGCTCCCTGCGCCCGGCGCTCCCCCCATCCCACCCTCCCCGCGCCTATCCCTCGCCAGCTCCCCTCGCTTCACCCCTCCCTCCCCCACCTCCTTCCTCCCCTCCTCCTATCCCACCTTCCTCTCCCTGAATCCCAGCTGCAGCAAGTTCCGGATGAGAAGCCTGGCTGGAGCCAGAGGATGCAGTAGGCTCCTCGCCTAGGAGCCTTTGCTTTCTAACCTCTTGCCTCCAGAAAAGGTTTTCATGTTCCAGGCACATCCAGTTCATTCTCTCTTCTCTTGGATTGAACGCCGGCTGAGCACGGTATCTCCCTCTCTGCTGTTCCTGTTCTTCAATTTCAAGGGTGGTCAAGTAGCTATAAGGAAAGAGATCAGAAGAAAACTTTACGCATCACAGAGTGAGAATCCGTGGGACTTTGCTCTGAACCTGAACTCAGCTCCTCCTTCCTGAAGACCACCATAAGCCCTTGGGCAAGCTCTTCAGTATCTGAAAATGTGTGCTCTGAACTTCTGGATTACTTCAGAGCCAAACTCTGTCTTAAGATTTGGCAGGCAAAGTGTTTGATTTCACCAACATGCCAGGCTCGGTGCACACAACCCATTTCTCCTCTAAAATCTCTCCAACAACTGTGGTGTATTCTACAGTCCTTAAAGCAAAGTTAAACTACATAAATAAGCCATCTATGCCAGCCTTCTAAATATAAGCAAACAGCTTTGAGGCCCTAGCCAGGATGTCATACTTCAAACTTCCACTGATGACAAAAACATTTGCTTGCCCAAATCTATTCTCCACGTACTAAACAGAAGGGAAAATACTACAGTTCATAACCTGTGCAGAGCCCAACGAAGAAATTCCTTTCTTTGTACTTAGAGGAAGCCGGTTAACCAAGCAGGGTATGTAAATCGAGAGATTTCTAGAAACCAAAAGACAACAAGACTCTAGCCATCTGTATCCGAATTGTACATGTCAGGCAAACTACGCCTTCCCAAACCACAACCTCTGTAAAGTTTTGTACCTTCTAAAATTAGGAGATAGGCATTTGAGCAGTAACGACAGCTATGCCCCATATTCTGAACGCTTTGTTCTCCCTCGTGCCATAACTTTTAGATCATATTTTAAAGAAATTAAACTCATCGGTATTCATTTCTAACTTTAAATACAGAATCCAAGCAAGGGTAAGCGGTTAGCATAAATGGAAAAAAAAGGTGAAAATTTTAACGTACAAAATGAAGGGAGAAAGTTATTACAAATCTACAATTGCAATTGACGCAAGTGTTGTCTGATACCAAAGATGCATCAAAGAATGTTGAGAACAGCACCATGTAGCATTTCTATATACTATTCTAGATACTTAGTTTGCTTTTCACAGACAAGCTCGGCATGTGTTATAGCCTTTCTGAGTTTTCATTTTCTATATCATGAAGACTTGGCTGACCTGCCCTCCAATGCCTCTTCTCTCCATCCCCAACTTCATCTCTCTACTTCAAAATTTGAAGACTTACATATTGTCCTCTTAATTCAGTAAAAATGTGTCATCATGATTTAATACGCCATTTTTGTTTTTGTTTTTGTTTTTGTTTTTTTTTACAAAAAAATTTAAGATGATGACCTTAAAACCCAGGTTCAACGCTGATACACAGAGAAGTCAGGAATCTTTAAAAACAAACTGATCTTTTAAAATTTGTAGCCTTTCTCTAAATAAGGGGTATTATACAGGCTCATCCTTAGCATCATGCTTGTTAATATGTATGAAAACATACATAACATGCATGATATAGCATGTTAACATAGAACGTCACGTTAATGTGTAGAAGCACATTTATTTTATGACATCTTCATGCATATATATATGTATGTATATATATATATATATATATATATATATATATATGAATTTGTATTACATATGTATATATAGTTCATTGCCAATTGGAACACATTTATGAAACTTATCAAGCAAGCCTAGCTTTTAGTGAGAGCTTCCTAAGACACTGAACAGGGTGAAAAAAATGCTGAATGAAAAGCAATGATAGGGGCTGGTGAGATGGCTCAGCAGTTAAGAGCATCAACTGCTCTTCAGGAGGTCATGAGTTCAAATCCCAGCAATCACATGGTGACTCACAACCATCTTTAATGAGATCTGATGCCCTAATATAGGTGTCTGAAGACAGCTGTAGTATACTTTGGGCCAGAGGGAATGGGTCCTGAAGTGAGCAGAGCCTGGAGCTACCTAGCGTTTCCAAAAAAAAAAAGAAGAAAGAAAAGAAAAGAGAAAAGAAAAGAAAAAAAGCAATGATAGCTGTGTACATCTTGAAATGAAGCTTCTGAGAATGCTACATTCTAGATCTGACAGTGAAATAGTGTTTCTAGGAAATTATAAATTTGCTATGCTTAACTCGCCACCTTCTTAGACTTGGCCTTTGCGCTGATCTGGCTTCTCCTTCCTTCCCCATCACTAGCAGAGCCTCTTAAACATCTGCCAGTCACTGATACTGTCTACCCTCACAGTGAGAATGAAAGTCCACTAAGTGTGATTTTATTAATCACAGCAAACTCTTTCCCTCAGTTCTCTGTATTACTGAGTATCTGGGTCTTCAAAGAGCCTGCTTTCAACATTTAATAGTCCTAGGAGTATTCACACTCCAGTTAACACTGTAGTTATCAGCTAACACCTCTGTGGGGATTAATTGAAAGCTTGCTAGGAGCAAAACACAGCAGGGAACCAGAGGGGAGGGGTGGAAAATGGGAGGTAGGATGTCAAGAAGACAGTTAGGAGACCTGCAAGTTAAGGTGGGTGGGGACATAGGGGAGTACTTTAGGAATTGCTTGCCAGTTTTATGGAGAGCTTGTTTCGGATATCAGAGAGCTAAAAATAAAACTCAACCCGGAGTACCACATGGAGAGTGAGGTACATTAAGTGAGAGGGCAAGGACTTGATTTTTGTATTTATTATCACACTTTTCAAAACTATAACCCACAGGAAGGCAAGGTTATCAAGCTCCCAGCCCCTTATTCTGCCATTCTGATACCTCATTTATATAGATAATGTAAAGCTATTACTGGAGTCACTAAGAATTTAAGGCTTGCATAAGTTTTTCTTGAGAATTTTATTCTTTCACTGGTAAATGTCTAGTTGCTTAATCTGGAAGTATCTGTTACTGAATATTTCAGTATTTTAAAAATTCATTAAGTCCTCTTCTTCCTTGTGTTTTCCATACCTTGTTTTGGGATTTACTACAAATCTTCAAAGGCTGCAATGGCATAGGGTCCATTTCAAATGTGTTTGAATCTGTGAAGAGGTTAAGTGAATACCATTTGTGTAAGGTGCACTCAGACACACACAATCTGACATAAAAGTTATTTATTTTTTGTCAGTTACTATTCAAAGATGTATCTGTGGCTATGTGTAGCTGCCATTAAAACGTGTAGGAACAACACACTTACTCTGTGTATTCTCTGTGTCAGGCACTTCATATACCTGGCAGCTTTTGGTCTTAGGATCTGCCCTAGAGCCACCAGTAGTGTTATGGTATTAGCTATACATACAGACTCTTGTGCAGAAATTTTTGAATCCAACAGTTAGAGCTACATGGAGGTAATATAAATGTTTGGAGGTAAGACCCAGTTGGCAAAATCAGTTGTTAGAGATATTCTCTTTGAAGGTTATTTTAGAAATCCCGCCCATTCTTTTTTTTTTCTCTCTTTGCATCATGTTTACCATGAGGTGAGTCTCTTCCTCTGACCCCATGATTTCATTGCCATGCGGTCTAGATCTAAAGGTCACTAGGCCCTCTCTGAGCTGAAACTTCTGAAACCATGAGCCAGACTAGATCATTTCTCCTTTAAGTTGAGTCCTTTATGTGTGGTATTTGTCACAGGAACAGAGAGCTAACACCACTAGCAAATTCGGAACTTTGATATTTAAGTATTTGTAAAAGTCTCAAGAACAAACAGGCTTCACTAGATTTTTATTTCCTTCTATGTAGACACATTTCTGAATCATGCAGTGTTTCTGTTTTTTGGTTCTACTGCCTCCTTGCTTTTGCTTTCTCCTTGGTAGTTATTGCTAGCTCAGCACAAGAGAGAACTCACCTGTAATTAAAATCAAGATGAGGGAATGGTTAATTCAGGAATTCTGCTACTTCAAGTGAAAGTCACTCTTCCCAGGCTACTTTAGACGGTTACTTGTCCACACACCATTCTCAAGATGACCAAAGAGAGGCCTAGAAGACCACACAGCTGCTTGGTGGAGAAGGGAAGTGGCTAACTGTAGCATTATCTCCTGAGGTGTGAATGTTTGCTGGCCAAACTAGAATCCATTATATTATTAAAAGGCTGTTGGAAGATGAGGAGTAATGAACATTAAGGGACTTCTAGAAAGTCAAACATTACCAACATAGATGGCTTGATATTAAGTAAAATGTGCTGAAGTTACACTTTGGTCATTTCAATGTGACCTATGTTGTTGATGGGCCTGGTACTGTTTGTATTTTGATGTAAATTCCGTTCACCTGGGAGGAGCTGTGGACAAGGAGTGAGTTACATACTTAGTTGATTTCTTGTGAACCAATCCACTAATGAATAAAGGAGCCAATCACTGGGCAAGTAGAAGGGCCTTCCAGGTTGCACGGATGGAGAGAGGAAGCAGAAGTAAGAGAAGGCTTTTGGATCGAGGTTAGCATAAGTGCAAGATGTGCTAGTGTCTCCACATTTCATGAAGGATCCGCCAGGATTCACCACCAGAGGAATTGGATTTATATGATTTACAAGATTAGGATTCTAGTTGTTGTGCCAAGAGATTGAATTACCATTGTTTCTAAACTAAGTATGTGTGGTGTTTTTCTTCTTTCAGCGACTCAACTGTATTCAAGAGAGAAAGGTACAGCAGCAAAGCATGAGTCTGCCTCATGTGTACCACAAAGGTCATGGGGGATTTGAAGCACAGGCCTGGTGTGGTAGATCCTGCCAAGGGAAATTAGCAAGTTGGGTGTAGAAGTCTGGGGGACCCGAGACAAAGAATCTTCGAAGATGAGGAACACCCCACGGCGGCCTTGGGTCCTATCAGTGCCTGCCATAATGATCATTTTTTTTTAAATATTTTCCACAACAGACCAATATTTGGTCAATAGTATACGATCAAGCCAGGGAAACAATGCTTTAGACAATTCAACCATTTAGAATTGTGTCTTACTCCAACTCTATCCATGAGCTTAAATTAAATATATATATATATATATATATATATATATATATATATATATATATAGTAAAACAAGATCCAGGATATTAGAGATTCAGGACTAAATTAAAGCCCTATAGATACCATAGTGGAAATTCTTGTTAGAAAGTTCTTTGTCTTCATTTTGGGATTTCATTACTTATAAGCCTTATAAACAAATAATTACATACCAATTCAGTAGTAATTATTAAGAATTTACTTTGAGAACCTGAAAAAACAAATATCAAAGCAGAAGAGAAGTGGAATGGAGAATGTTGACAGACTTCTGCTGCTCTTACCAATTTGGTAGTTATTTTTTTCTTTGTTTGGGTATTATTTTTGCATTTGTTGTGTTCTGCTATTTTTTTGAGGTATCCCTGATTAAGCAAACTAATAATATGTTTGATATATAATTTGATAAATAGGTTCTCTTGTGACTTCAGCTAAAACATTCAGTAGATAAACAGACTAAAAGCTGTGTAAGTATGAGAAACATCAATCAGTTCAATTACTGTAATTCTCAAGAACACATTTTTCAACATTTAAACTGGAGGGTGAATCTGATTAAATAAATTGATTGCTGAGCTGATGATCCTGGGAAGTGGCCAATGAGGCAATGTAAATCTGTCTCTTTTTCTAAGCAACTTTTATTGATGATATTTTTTTTAAAAAGAACTTTTTGAAAATTTCAGTAAACATTCATTGCAAACTTGTAAATATTAATGGGTACAAGTTACTGACTCAAAATAATAAAATAGACTGTTTTAGAATATATTTTAAAGTAATTTTACTTAAATTACTATATAGGTGCACTAAATTAAAGAATGATTTTATTAAAGTAAGTACATTAAAAATAAGTATGACAATGGTTTATAAAAGCTCATAGTCCTTGAGATATATACCAATAAGCATTTAAATTTAATCATTATATGTGTATATTTAATCAACTTAATGTAAGATTGTATTTGTAGTCAATTTATTATGTGACTTAGAATGATATTTGTTCTCAAAGATTTTTATTTATGCACAGGGAAATTATTCATGCATGTAAAAAGTAAAATAAATAAATCTTTTAAAAAATACGTGTTTTGATCCTTCTCCTCCCACAATCCTTCCTCTATTTCCCCAGCCCCTTTTCTTCTGATTGGGTGGCAGTCCAATGATATTCTCTCCCACACCCCCTGCACATCAAGTGTCTGCAAGGCTACGCATATCCTCTCCCATTAGACCCAGACAAGAGAACCCAGCTAGAAGAACATATCCCACATACAGGCAACAACTTTTGCTATAGCATCCCCCCCGACTCTAGCTTTTGGGGATCCACATGAAGACCAAGCTGCACATCTGCTACATATGTCGGGAGGTCTAGGTCCATCTTGTGCATGCTCTTTGGTTGGTAGTTCAGTCTCTGAGAGCCCCAAGGGTTCAAGTTCGTTGACTCTGTCTTTCTTTCTGTGGAAGACTCATCTCCATTAAATGCTGCAATCCTTCCTCCGATTTGTCCATAAAAGTCCCCAAGTTTCATCTACTGTTTCTCTGCATCTGTGTAAGACAACATAATGGAGTATCATAAATAGGCTTAGGATTGGTGCTTGTCGATTGGATGGGTCTCAAGTTGGGCTGGTTACTGGTTGGCTGTCCCTCAGTCTCTGTTCCATTCTCAAGTGCTTGTATTTCTTGTAGAAATGATAACTTTTGGGTTGAAAGTTCTGTGGGTGGGTTGGTGTTCCAATAGCTCCGTTGGGGTTCCTGTCTGGCCAGAAGAGGCAACCTCTTCAGACTCCATAATGCCAATGTTGTACTAAGAATTACCCTCATTGATTCTTGGGGATCTCCTCTATTCCAAGTCTCTGTCTCTTCCTGGAGATGCCACTTATTTCCCCCTTCTGTCAGTTGCAGATTTCCATTCATTATCATAGGTATCTAACCATAGCCTCTGCCTCTCCCCACACCTGATCATGTACCCTCTCAGCCCTCTTCCTCTCACCCAGTGTTTTCCCTTCTTCTGCTTTCCAGATTTATTCGTTTGCCCCTTCCTACTGAAACTCAAGTATTCTTCCTTGCTTGTGGCCTCCTTCCTTTCCAGCCTCCTTACGTCTGTGCCATATAATACGGACATCCTTATTTTATGACTAATATCCACTGACAAGTTAATACATACTGTGCATATCATTTTGACTTGGAATTAACATCACTCAAGATGATATTCTCAGTATCCATTAGCTTGCCTGAAAAATTGATGTCTTTGTTTTCAATAGCTGGATAGTATTTCATTGCATACATGTACCATATTCTTTTTATCCATTCTTCAGTTGAGGGACATTTAGGTTACTCCCAGTTTGTGGCTATTACAAATAAAGCTGCTATGAGCATAGTTAAGCAAATGTCTTCATGGGATGTTGGAGCATCTTTTGGGTGTACGCCTAGGAGTGTTATAGCTGAGTCTTGAAGTGTAACTATTCTCAGTTTTCTGAGAAACTGCTAAATTGATTTCCAAAATAGTTGTATAAATTTGCCCACCCACCAGCAATGAAGGAGTGTTCCCCTTGCTCCAAATCCTCTCCAACATGTGCTATCTCTTAAGTTTTTGATTTTAGCCATTCTGATGGGTGTTAAGATGGAATCTCAGAGTTGCTTTGATTTGCATTCCTTTGATGACTAAGGACTTTGAACATTTCTTTACGTACTTCTCAATCATTTGAGATTCCTCTGTTGAGAATTCTCTTTTTAGCTTTGTGCCCATATTTTAATTGGTTTATTTGCGTTGTTAGTTAGTGTTTAACTTCTTGAGTCCTTCTTAAATTTTGGATATTAGCTTTCTGTCAGATGGAGGGTGAATAAAGATACTTTCTCAATTGGTAAGCTACCATTTTGTCTCTTTGATAGTGTTCTTAGAAGTTTTGAAGTTCTAAAAGGTCTTATTTATTAATTGTTGATCGTAGAGGCTGATCCATTGGTGCTCTTCAAAAAATTGTCTCCTGTAGCAATGTGTTCAAGGGTATCTCCCATTTTCTCTTCTATTAGATTTAATTTATCAATTTTTACATTGAAAAAAATTCTCTTTCATTGATGAGTCTTTGTATGGTTTAGGTATCAGAGTGACTGTGGCTTCATAGAAATAAGTTTCACAGTGTCCTTCTGTTGCTATTTTATGGAATAGTTTAAGGAGTATTGGTATTAGCTCTTCTTGGATAAAAAAATCTGCACTAAAATAATCTGGCACTAGACTTTTTCTTTTCTTTTCTCTTTCTATCTGTCTTCTTTCTTTTTTTCTTTCTTTCTTTCTTTCTTTCTTTTTTTGCTTGTGACTTTCAATGACTGATTCTATTTCTTCGGGGGTTATAGGACTCTTCAATATTCAGATAGTTTACCTGATCTTGATTTAACTTAAATAAGTGAAATCAGTCTCAAAATAATCTATAACCTTAAGATTTTCCAATTTTGTACAATAGAGAATTTTGAAGTAAGACTTAATGATTCCTTGAATTTCCTCAATGTTAGTTGTTATGTCTCCCTTTTCGTTACTGATTTTGTTTATTTGAATACTCTCTCTGTGTCTTTGGTTAGTTTGGCTAACAGTTTGTCTAGCTTGTTGATTCTTGAAGAACCAGTTCTTATTGTTGTTGATTCTTTGTTTCTGATTGATGTCAGCCCTGATTTTGATTCTTTCTTGCCTTCTACTCCCCTTTGGTGTGCTTTCTTCTTTCTTTTTTAGAGATTTCAGGTATAGTTTTAAATTGGCATGAGAACTTTCTAATTTGTTATGGAGGTACTTAGTTCTATGACCTTTCTTTCCGTCTACCACTGCTTTCATTGTGTCCCATAAATTTGGGTATGTTGTACCTTCATTTTTATTGACTTCTAGAAAGTCTTTAATTACTTTCTTTATTTCTTCCCTAAACCAGAAATCATTGAGTAGAGAGTTTTTCATTTTCAATTGTGTGTAGACTTTCTGTTTCTGATTTTGCTGATGTCCTGCTGTAATCTACAGTGGTCTGATTAAGTATAAGGCATTATTTCGGTTTTCTTGTATCTGTTGAGGCTTGTGTTACGACTGACTATATGGAGAAGAATCCATGAAGTGCTGAAAGAAATGTATATTCTTTTGTGTTTGGGTGAAATATTCTATAGATGTCTGCTAGGTTCATTTGATTCATACTATCCAACAGTTTTGTTATTTGTCTGTTTAGTTTTTGTCTTAATGACCTGTCAATTGGTGGGAGTGGGATGTTAATGAATCCCAGTATTAACGTCTGGGTTCTGATCGTGATTTAAGCTTTAGCAATTTTTCTTTTAAAAATATTGGTGCTTTTGTGTTTGGTGCATAGATAATGAGAATTAAGGTATCATCTTGATAGATATTTCCTTTGATGAGTTTCAAGTCTCCTTTGTGTCTGTTTTAAATGATTGTGGTTGAAAGATATTGAATATTCAAATGGGTACTCCAGCTTGCTTCTTGGTTCCATTTGCTTACAAAACATTTTTCCAACTCTTACTTTAGGATGTCTCTCTTTATTGCTAATATGTGTTTCTTGTACGCAGCAGAATGATGAATCCTGTTTTCTCATCCATCCTGTTATTGCCTGTATTTTTATTGGAGAATTGAGTCCATTGATGTTAAGAGATATTAATGGTTAGTGACTGTTATTTTCTGTTATTTTGATATTGATAGTGTTACTATGTATGTGTTATGTGTTTGTCTTTTGTTTTTGTTTGTATGAAATTACTTATTTCCTGTGTTTTCTTGTATTTAGTTATCCCTGTTGATTTGGAATTTTCCTTCTAGTATTTTCCATAGGGTTGGATTTGTGGATAGACATTGTTTGAATGTGGATTTGTCATGAAATATTTTGTTTTCTCCATCTTTGGTGATTGAAGTTTTCTTGAATATAGTAGTCCAGGTTGGCGTCTGTTGTTGCTTGGAGGTTGCGAGATACCTGTTCAGGCCCTTGTAGCTTTTAGAGGCTTTGCTGAGAAGTCAAGAGTAATTCTGATAGGTTTGCTTTGCATGTTTCCTACTCTTTTCCGTTTGCTGCTTTTAATATTCTTTCTTTGTTCTGTAGATTTTGTGCTTTGATTATTATGTGCCAGGAGCATTTTATTTTCTGGTGAAGTCTAATTAGTGTTCTGTAAGCTTCTTGTATTTTTATAGGCATCTCTTTCTTTAGGTTGGGAAAGTTTTCTTCTATGATTTTGTTGAAAATATTTTCTAGGCCTTGGAGGTGGGATTCTTCACCTTCTTCTATTCTTAGGTTAGGTATTTTCATGGTATCCCATATTTCCTGGATATTTTGTGTCAGAACATTTTCAGATTTAACATTTTTTGACTGATGTAGTACTTTCTTTTTTACTTTTTTCTTTTCTGTACTACTTTCTTTAATTGTAGCTCCTATACCTGAAATTCTCTCATCCATCTCCTGTACTCTGTTGGTGATGCTTGCATCTGTTGTTCCTGCTTTCTTCCCTAGGTTTTTCAGGATTCCCTCAGCTTTTGTTTTCTTTATTGCTTCTATTTCCACTTTTTAGTCTTGCAGTTTTATGTAATTTCTTCATCTGTTTATTGTATTTTTCTTTATGTCTTTAATATACTTAAATCTTTCCTCTTTAAAGACCTCTACCTTTTTTTCTTTTTTAATTTCATTTTCCTGCATTTCTTTAAGGGATTTATTCACTTCCTCTTTAAAGGACTCTGTCATCTTTATGAGATTGGATTTAAAGTCATTTTCTGGTGGTTCAGTTGTGTTAGGATATCCAGGGCTTTCTGTGGTTAGCTATGCTCAGAGGCCTCATATCCTCCTGGGTTTTGTTCATTGTGTTCTTTCAAGGACCTTTAGCCATCTGGATGACTTTGGTCCCTGGATGTTCCTGTTTTTGTAGGTATTGGGAAGTTGAGTTAACCTTGATGGTCCTGGTGCGGCAGACCTCTGATGAGTATCCTTGGGTTTTATGGTTCTGGTTCTATATGTCTGTATAGTTCAGGAGCTGTAGATCCATTGAAAGTGAGCAGAATGGTAGAGAGAGAAAATGTATGTCCCCCTGGGCTATCAGGCTACTTAGGACAGCTTAGTTTGCTTCAGAGGACTCACCAAGCAGGAATGATGGGTTGGAGAAGAGAAGCTTACCTGTATGGTTTAGGCTAAGCAGATCTGAAGAAGGTAGAAGGAGCGATGGGTGTTGGGGGATATGGAGGGTCCCCTAGGAAAATAGACTACTCAGGGCAGCTCAGCTTGCTCCAGAGGACTCAGCAAGCAGAAAAAATGGGTAAGAGAAGGCACATTTAATTTTCTTTTTACAATTATTTGACTTGAAGAATATTTTGAAATATGTCATTTACTTTATAAATGCTTGTGCTATTTTTTTTTTTTTTTTATATTCCAGATGGTCACGTTATTCTCTGATATGGCCAAGGATAAGCTATTAATCATGTAAGTCCCTCTTAGGTTGAAAATTTTGTCTTTAACTTATTTCTTTTATTTTTGAGATTATAATATCATTACATTATTTTTCCCTTTCTTTTCCTTCCTCAAAACCCTAAAACTATACTACTCTTTCCTCTCTTTCATATTCAAGAATTCCTTTTAAACTTAACTTTTTTTGCATTTATATATGTATGCACACACATATCTATGTGTGTGTGTGTGTGTGTGTGTATATATTCCAAGATATACAAATAAAACTTTTTCAGTACAGGAAGATTTGCTTTTATGACTAAATGATAGTATCTTTTTATTTATTTGGACATACTTGTGATAACATATTAATATTACTCCTACTGCCTTGCTTAACCTTTTGAAGATAAAAGTTGAGACTCAATTTCTTATTCAACCAAAGATAATGAAGTTATAATTTACATAAGAATGCTTGGTTTCCATAGGGTTGCTATTGCAAAAATATTTTTATTGTTTTGCCTAGAAAGAAAATTATTAAAACTGCTTTTGTTTAATATTTTTTAAAATTAGCACATAATGACACATTTTTCTTCCTTTCTTCTAGACATCCCAAACTATCTCAAATTTATGACTCTAAAAATTATTATACATATTATACATAGATTAATATGAATGTATATAAATAAAACCTGATGGAATTGAGTGTACAAATAATGGATTATCCTGGCGATAACCTAGTCTCCTTTTTTGATAATCCTAGTTGCCTCTAGTTCTTTGTCTAAATATGAGTTCCCATGAGATTTACTCTTCAACACTAATATGTCTAATTTTAGAGATCCATATATGAATATACCATGGATGTAGCTTCCTTATAATTTCTAGGAGATAAAAATCTCACATTAGGATTCTTGGCCTTCAGTATTTATAATATTTCTTCTCTGATTCCACTATATTTTCTGAGACTTGAGTGTGAGAGTTATGTTGTAGATAGATTAATCATAGCTATAATTCATATGTATCATGGATCTTGATAACCTGTGATCAGTTGTTATTTTTTCTTTGACTAGGTGTGGTGCATTGTCATGGTAGTGAGAGTTAAGAGTTATACTGACCAGGATACAACTTTGGAATTCAGTTAAAAATTATGCTGGTGTAGTAAAATAGGAGTAGGTTGTTCTCCTTTAAGATAAATGACCTTAACAGCCTGAAGGAGTTGGATAGGGTTATAGTATTAGGCATGATATTCCTTCTACTGAATGAGACTTAATTTCAATGTGACTGCTTTTGGTTACTGTTAGGGTATTATTCAGTGTGACAGCTCTTGGGTACTGTTAGGGTATACATGGCACTGTTGAACTGTTGAGCCTTTTTGTCCTGCTGGTTCTTACTGTGGTTCATAAACCCCACAGTTACGTAGGACTATTAGATGCTTCACTTGCTGATGTACTATGAAGTGATTCAAGTTGGAAAAAAATTGTAAAATTTGACATTTAAAATATGGCTACAGATACTTTGGCTATAGTGACTCACACTCAAAAATTGATTGTGACAGAAATAATGCTTTGAATCTTCTGAGGTAAGCAAAAATAACATTTCTTCTATCTATATCTACTGTTATCTATTTATGTATCATATATGTACATATATAAAATATATCTATCATTTATCATCCATCTAACATCTATTTGTCTATCCATCTATCATCTGTCAACTTTTTATCATTTGCTGACATCCATATCTTAACCAAGAATTATTTGGAAAGGTTAGTTGTAAGAACACTTATGAGACATTCATTGAAAATTATTGAGACTCACTCACACAAAGTGAGTGCTACTTTTCATGCTAATAAGTATGACCCATGGTAAACCAATCCACTTAGTTTCCTTTGATTTTTGTGTGCCTTTGCTTGGTCCAGGATCTAGACTAAATGGCATGTGCCATAAGCATCTGTTTCTGAGTCTGAATCAGGTATGCAACTGCTCCTAAATTCCTGAAATCTTCCACTCCACACACTGTGAATACTAATAAATAATGTTGCTTAAACTTTAAAATTGCCCAGCTTTAAAATTTGATATAGACAGTAATAACATATATACCCTACCTTATTTGATAACCATTGATTTGTGGTATGTGTAGATGTGTCTGTGTGTGTGTGTGTGTGTGTGTGTGTGTGTGTGTGTGTGTGTATGTGTGTGTGATGGTTTCTGGATCTAACATGAATGAGTAGGATTAGTCAAAGGAGTGGAAGAATACATTTTATGAAGCACAGAGAAGGAGGCAAAACAATGAACTGAAGCTTGACTGCCACCAAAAGTGTGAAGAGGTTTTCATTGTTTTTATATCCATTCGTGTAAGTTTCTCTGACTACAGGCAGCATCCTCCTATTGTTGAAAATAATTGGAACCTTCAGTTGGATTGAATGCAGTTTTATGTACAGGCTAGATCCTTTCTATTAAAGAATTAGGTTACAGTTTCCTTTTGGACTGGAAAGGGAAAAAATGTTCTCCAGGTAGCTGAGGGAGGCAGCCTTAGAAGTCTATAATTAGATACAGAAAGGTATAACGAATATACTAGTTCTTTATATTTGTTGTTATTGGTATTTAGAAAGAACTTCTTAAGTCAGTATGGTTTTGTCAGTTCAAACTTAACCAATAACATATGTAAATAGAGGATATTTAAATAAATGATGTTTTTAATTAATATTTTAGTTAATTTTTAATTACATTTAAATTAATGTTTTAATTAAATAAATATGTTATTTAACATGATATTTAAATAACATATTTAAGTAAATAAATACGTTATTTAAATGAAGGATATTTAAATAACACATTTAAGTAAATAAATACATTATTAAATAAAGGATATTTAAATAACATATTTAAGTAAATAAATTTATTTATTTACTTAACATATTTATTTACTTAAATATGTTGTTTAAATAAAGGATATTTAAATAACATATTTAAATAAAGGATGTTTTGAGGGGGGATTTTCTTTTCTTAATATTTTGGTTGATTATTTGGAAATTTCACATAAAATCACATTCAGTTTCCAGTACTAAATCCCCTTCCTAGTGACTCTCTTCCAATAAAGATGAAGAGGAGGAGGAGGAGCATGAGAGAGAGAAAGAGAGAAGACAAGTCAAAAAGATAAGATTGAACCTATAGGAGATAAAGACAAACCAGATACATATGGCTTGAAGTAGCCACAGATAACTATGGATATCATAAAAGAGCCATAGAGTAATGTAAGGCGATTTGTCCAATTTAGGTAGCCAGCTTATATCAATATCAATTGAGTTTTGAGTTCCTTGTGTGAGCATTTTGGGGGTTAAGAATTATCTGTTATAAACCTGACTGATAAATTACAAGTCTCTGAGTTTTTTTTTTTTTTTTTTAATTTGGGGTTTGGGGGTTTAGAGCCAGTCCTGGCAGGCTAGCCTCAGGGGAAGGACAACTAGGAATGTGAGTGGGTTTGGTGGCAAGCGAACCTTGAGAAGTTTGGTAGACCATCGCAATGCATCAGGTACAAGTTCGGGCCAATCATATCACCATTGCCTGTGCTGCACTATGGCCAGCAGACATCAACATGGCTTCAGGTGGCAGCGCACACCACAGACATCTATATGGCCTTTCGTGGTAACATGGCCCATGGGCATCAACATAGCCCCAGCTACTGGAAGATCACATATATCCACATGAACTTTGGGCTTCAGTAATGTTATGTTTTATAAAAAGATAGAAAAGGAATGCATTTTGGTAGATGTGTAGTCAGGTATGAGGGAAAGAGTGCCTTTCCAGACCCATGCTGAGGCATCCCTTCCCCAGAGAAACGAGCCACAGGACAGTAGAGTATAGAATAGAGTTTATTCAGGAAATGGGGTGTTGAGAGTATAGTAGAGATAGAGAAAGGCAGAGAGAGAGAGAGAGAGAGAGAGAGAGAGAGAGAGAGAGAGAGA
>JANHMN010000015.1:50203239-50222521 GCA_030674055.1 Rhabdomys pumilio | reverse complement strand
GAGGAGGAGGAGGAGGAGGAGGAGGAGGAGGAGGAGGAGTAATAGAGGCCGGTCATGAGATGAGCACCTGGAGACCTGGAGAGAGAAGTGGGAGGGGAATGTGGAGAGAGGGAAAGTAGGAGGAAGAGGACAGAGCTAGAGCAAGAAGGCTGGAGAGAGAGAGGATGAAGTGAGCAGCCCCTTTTATTGTGAGTCAGGCATACCTGGCCATTGCGAGGTAACTGTGGGCAGAGCCTGGACAAAATGCTAACATTCCTCTGTTTTGGTTTTATTGAAAAAAAAATTAGAAAGAGTTGATGGTGGAGCAGGAGTATGGTCATTGTGATCTTTAGCTATTTCCTGTTGACTTTGTGGAGATGTATCTCTAGGAAACCTAGGAAAGTGGGTATGGAGATGTTGGTCCAGTCTCAGGAGAGTTGGCTGTTCTCTGTTTCCAGGGTCTGTGAAATCGTCTGTGAATATATCAGAAGGAACATGTCCAGTAGAAGCATCTGTGTCTGTGAGAGAAGATTGAAGCACCTGCAGGTTACTTCTCTGGAGCTGTCCTGGATGTAGTAAACACCTGGACTTGACAAGATACTGAAACACATATGGCAGAGACTGGGGATACCAAAGTGGCCTCCAGAGGCAGCATGGACCATGGTGGTCATTAGAGGTGGTCCAAATCAGAACATGGACCATTCTTCACCCCGGACATCCTGTGGTTGCCCAGAAACAGAACAATCCTGTGGCTGCATTGAGACTGTGAAAGCAACATTTTTCCTAGTACACTGTATCCTTCTCCCACAGGAGTCACAGCCTTCTAGTCTCTAGTTCTGCTGTTTTACTCCCCACACTCTCTGCTCCATCCCTCTGTCTTTTTCACCTCTTCATTTTATATTCCTTCTTCATAGTAACATAGTAACTACAGTATGTCACACAATATTTTTTCCATGCAGATTTCCATAGAAATATTTAGTGTAAAAATTCATTGGTCTAGTTCAAGTTTTCTGGCTTCTGAAGCACTAAAAGTACTGGATCATTGTAGAGATTCATCTAGGATATCTTGCTATTGCCCAGAGTCAGGGTAATGTTGTGGCTAAGCAGGGCATCTGTGGGTAGGTTCTGTGCAAGCTCCTAGCTGCCACATCCCTTCTTGTACTTAATGCCTGCTGTTCTGAGGCTCACCAGTTTCAACCTTAATGTTTGTAGGCTAGAGGCTGGGTTGCTTTCCTGTGTTCTTGGTCTCCCAATAGGGAAAGCAACACAGTATGCTGCTGTAGGGCTCCGTCCTTGGTACCTGGGGGCTGACTTAAGACTGACCCTATTCAGTAAGGACGCGTTTCCAATGAGAGATTCAGGCTGTTACACATCACCTTGTTCTTGGTGCCAGCTACTCTGAGGATTACCAGACATGACTTTAGAGCTTGTAGGCTGCTGGCAGCGACACTATCCCAAGCTTTCTGTCTTCTTTCAGGACAAGCAGCACAGGCTGCAGCTTCAGGGGCTCTTTGTTGGCAGCAGGCCACAAGGATCAGCCTTACTCAGCAATGACATTTCTGTGGAGTTTGAGGCCTCTGTACATCACCCTGTCCTTGGTGCCAGCTGCTAGGCACACCTAAGGCGCTGATCTGCCATCTTTCTTTCCAATTTCATGAGTCCACTTTTAAAAAGCATCTTCCCAAAATACTTGTCTTTCTTTTTTTTATAGTTGTCTAGAATTTATTGAGAGCTCTGCAGACTCCTCTCCTGCCACCACCACTGGCTAGTTGCCCTTTGGAGCCTCTATGGCTCTCCCAGACTTCACAGAGCTCCCTGGTGAGTGCCGGCAACCTCCATCATCTTTGTTTGCTCAATTTAGGAAATTTTAATTTATTTTTATTTTTTTTAGTGTTTTCAGCTTTCTTATTTTTCTTTTTTCATTTTTATTGGATATTATATTTACATTTCAGATTTTATCCCCTTACCCCATTCCCCCCACCATCCAGTAACCTCCTATCTCATCCCCCTTCCTCCTGCTTCTACGAGGATGTCCCCCACCTACTCCCCCACTCCTACCTCCCCACCCTCTAATTCTCCCCCACTCGGTGTTCAGCCTTCATGGAACCAAGCATCTCCTCTTCTACCTATGCCCAACTAGGCCATCCTCCCCTACATATACAGATTAATTTTTTTTTTAAATCACACAGAAAGAAGAAGAGATGTGTATTCAACTAGAATTTCCTCTAGAAGATTTTCCATGATTATTTGTACTTGATTAGTATCTGCTATTCTGTTTAGTTCTTCATTCATTGCATGATCTTATTAATTACCAACTTGAAAGGATGTAGAATTATTTGGGATCTGAGAATCTGAGGGTAGGAAGCTGTGTAAGATTATCTTGATTATTTAATTAGGTAGGAATAAAAACATGTATCATGATTAGCACAATTTCTTGTCTTGTCAAGGGAGTCTTGGACTGTATAAAAGCAACTAAATAGAAGTTTGCTTTCATTCATCCCTCTGTGTCCTGGTTTTGGAGGCTCGTGAATAGCTGCTCAAGGTCCTATTGCCTTGAATTCTCTGTCATCATTCATTATATTTTGAACTGTAGCTAAAATTAACCTTTTCTCCTGAAACTAATTTTGCCATAGTACTTTTTATCAGAAAAACTTTGACAAAATTTATTACCAAGAGTGGGGTCATGGTGATAAAGTTGAATGTCTAATTTTTTTTTAATTTTAAGTAACTGAAAATATTTTCAAGGAGTAATATAGAACAATTTGGAACTTAGGGATAAAATTCCCTGGGTTATTACATACAGACCTTACTTGGTTATTCTGTTATAAAAATACAGAGAAAGATGTTGATAGCAGATTTTTTGCTCATGAGGGTCAGATCAGAGAGGAATAAAGATTATATCAAGGACTGAGTTTCTGGTGATGTATGAAAAATTTTGGACAAGAATCTGGCTTCATTTAGCTTATATCCTGAGGATCTTAATTAAGTTGAATTAAGATGATGAATTAATTTGGTAATTTCAAGATGGAAAAATCATTCAAGCTGATGCTAAGAAACAACTAAAATTGGTAAAAATAATCAGTGTGAGATAAAATAATCATGACAAGAACACTCATGTGCTTCACTGGGAGAATAAAAGGTATCCCAGGGGCACAAGCCTGCCTCTTGAAGACTCCATCCTGTAAAGCTCTAAATTTGTTCGAAGGAAAAGTCTAGGATGAATAGATTTGCTGATCCTTCATGTGTAATGAAACAGTTCATGGGAGAATCTATGCATATTCCAGGTACCCCATATAGATCACAGTTTAGAGACTTTAAACGTTTGAAATTTTAAAATTGTTAAAAAAATTATAGAGAATTTTGAAATTATATTGAATAAATTATATGTTTGTGAGCCATAGAGACAATAGGTAGAAGATTGCATCTGAGAAGAGACATGTTTGTATATCACTGACAGTGGGTTGAGATATAAAGGTAATTAGTAATTGTCAACTTGACAGGATATAGAATCCCAAGGGAGCTGGATTAACAGCTGTGTTTGTATAAGATTATCTTGGGTGTTTTAACTGAGGTGTGAAGAACCATCTCTACAAGTGAACTATGTGTGAACCAAATGCACCTGGGAGTATTAAAGAATTCAGTGAGATCAAGACTGAATTTAAACAAAGAGAAAGCCATATAAAAAATAAGATGAAGCTAACCAGTACTTCATTTACATTATTAAATGCTCTTCAAAAGAACTGAGAGCACTCACAGATCTTTGGAAGGTCCTAAAGTCAGTTCTAGATCCTAAACTTATTGAAACACTGGACAGCTCCTACAAAGATAATATCACTCTTGTCCCCCCTGCTTGACATGCTAGAAAACACTTAATTCTACTTGCTGCCTGACATTGATAAATTGTCACAGTTGTCTGACCTCAGGGAGCCTATGTAAGTAAGGTTCTGGCTTCGACTTTCACAAAGGGCTTGCAAAAATCCTTCAAATTTAAGTTTGAGAAAAAAACATACTATAAAACATGCCAAATGTTCTCCAGAGGAAATGGAAAGAAAGAAACTATTCAGCATAACTGTTTGTTGAATTTCAGCCATTTCATGAGATCAGGTAGTAACTGGAAAAAATACTTAACAGATAACTGTAGGAAAAAAGCTGACTTGTTTGAACAGGCAGAAGCATATTTTATAGAATGTAGCTTGTAGATCTATGTAATTTGAAACCTGTTTGGCATCTCATTAGCATATTTCAGCTCCAAACACAGAATTTCTTTTATCACTTTATCTCTCTCTTTGGCAGGATTTTCCATTAATGGCATTTTATTTTTCACGTGTCACAAAACAACTCTTGCTGCACCATACTTGTGCCCTCACCCTTCTCTTACATATTTGTTCCAGCAACAAAGTTGCTTTGGGCTCCCAAGTTTCATCAAGAAAATAAATATTCATTAAAAAAAAAGAAAAGAAAAATTGATTTTTCTCTAAGTGATAAAAGTGATATAAATATGACTAGTAAGTTTAAACCTATAAATTGCTAGACAGAAGATAAATAGGTATGTCTATGAATACATATGCACATGAATAGATATAGCTATATAAAAAAGTGTAGGAATTATTTCTCGAGTAATACATACCTGTTCACTAGAAGTCAATAAAACCCAGAATATGGCACATGATCAAGGGTTTGATTCGAACAACATGAACAATTGTCAGCTTCAGATTTTAATGATATAGTAAGAAACTTGTAGTTCAGAATTTCTGCTTTTGATTCACACAAAAAAATCTTATATTTTCATAGTATTGATGATGCTGGCCAGGTGGTGGTGGCTAACTCCTTTAATCCCAGC
Organism: Rhabdomys pumilio; assembly: GCA_030674055.1. Taxonomy (NCBI): domain Eukaryota; kingdom Metazoa; phylum Chordata; class Mammalia; order Rodentia; family Muridae; genus Rhabdomys; species Rhabdomys pumilio. Next base: position 50,217,702 of record JANHMN010000015.1, on the reverse strand, counting down.
ACTTGGGAGGCAGAGGCAGGTGGATTTCTGAGTTCCAGGCCAGCCTGATCTACAGAGTGAGTTCCAGGATAGCCAGGACTACACAGAGAAACTCTGTCTCGAACCCCCCCCAAAAGATAATGTTGGTCATATTTATATTGAGTATATTCATTTATCCTAAAGGTTTAAAGATAGATAAACTTTAAAACATAATTGTTACTGTTTAAATGTTGAAACATGATGTATTTCTATATGATGATTTTTTTTTTTAAATCATACTTAAATAAGCATTTTGTGAGTCTAGGTCAAGAGGGTCACTGGTAATACTACAAGCATTTTGTCATTTATTTATCATTACATTACAATTTCACTATTTTATGTGCCTGAATATATATATATATATATATATATATATATATATATATATATACACACACACACACACACACACACACACACACACACACATATATATATATATATATATATATATATATATATATATATATGCATGCCAGGTGTGTTTCTGGTGCCAATAGAGGTTAAAAGATGTCATATTCCTTAGAAATAGAGTTACAAACAGTTGTGAGACACCATTGGTCCTAGGAATTAAACCTAGGTACTCTGCTAAAACAGCGCGTGGTGAATTGTCTCTCTAGCCTCTTGTGTAAATATTTTAAAGCTATGAAGATGTGCCCAGCTCAGAGTGCCTACCATAATCAGCTTTCTTGTTATGGTCACTATGATCTTGAGATTGGAGAAACTGACTCTATTTCAGATGCTTCTCCAACTAAGTGTGGCTAAGCACAATTTAAGGACTTCATATATGGTATTCCTCTCCCAGATCGGAATTGCAGTTGGCCCTGATGGTTGCCCACTAATGTTCACCTCTTTTATTCAATGTTAAAATTGAAACAGGGAAAAAATGGAAATTCAATCACCATTTACAAATCATGGAAAAACAAAGATTGTATACTTAGACAGAGAAATAAAATGTAGCATTAAGGAAGCTTTCAAAATGAAACATTATGTCAAACTAAAGCCAGATAGCAAACTTAAATCTACATTTACGACATTGCAACTCATGTATGAATGAATGATGATTTTTGACAGGGGCTTAAATCACAAGCTTCATACAAGTACTGCCAAAAAAAGAAAATGATTTTAAACAGATTAAAACTTAAAAGTGAAGAGAAGAGGTAAATTCAAAGAGTGTCATTTTGGCATTTTATGCTCATAGGTAATTGTCCATCAGATAACGGTGTATCTGGATATTTCACTTATCTTATAAATTATCCATACCTTGAAAATAATTTAAATACATTTACCCTTCAGCTTTTAAGACTTCTAGGCAATGTTTTATTCTATCTGATGGCACATGCATGACTATTCCTATCCAAGCAATTAACCAACAGAGAGACATCTGCCCTCAACACACGTAATGTACAATGCTGGTGACTGACATAAGCAGTTGTAAAAGGCAAACATACAGTAAACAGTGCTGGTCTGTTAAGGATTGCCAACTCTCTTCCCAAAGGAAATAAACACAACTAGTCTGTATGTCTTTTGTCATCTTCTGTCTGAAAGACAATATCTTCTTCAATCCCTAAGTTTCTTTTTTCTTCATATTCCTTAATTTTTAACATCATACATAGCACCTTTAAAACCTGAACATATTTGTCATTCATTTCAATTTATTTTTTTTGTGTTCTGTTATCTTGAATATCGGTCACTCTCTTAGGCCGTCTGATGAGACAAGCTTCTAAGAAATGTTGTTTCCTATCTTTGAGATAGAACTGTTATCAGAGGTTATGAGAGATATGCAATCTTTGTTTTTGTAAAGTTGGTAGGCACACTACAGTTTTCACTTACTTTGTTTTATTGATTACAATGCTCCCACCTTGCAACCCCGTGTGGTTCTCGATTACCAGACTCTCAGCCTACTGAAATTGCTAAAAGAAGTTGGTAAAGCTGGGAATCAAAAAAGAAAAAAAATTCTAGGGACAATTGAGAAATTGAGATAGATTGTCTGTCAAAAGAATAACTGTGCTGGTGTTTACAATTTGATAGTGTCCTGCTTATCTACCCTCACTTTTATTGCTTGTGTTTCTCAAGTCTTATCCAAAACATCTTTGCCAAGCCAAGGAAATGAAGACAGTTCATATCTTTACTCTTATGAGTTTTAAAATTTTAGCAATTTTAATCTCATTTAAATCCATTGTTTGTTAATTTTGGGATGTTACTTAAGGTATAGACTTACTTAAATTAAGTTTTTTTTTTAAGCCTATACTAATTTTTCCCAATATCATTTAATGATGGAACTGTTCTTTCTCCACTGTGTATTATTCTAAAAATATATTTACAGGGTATATATGGGCTTGCTTATGAACGCTTTATTCTGTTCACTGCATCATAAGAGAGGCAAATGGCAGGATCCAATGATGCTATGGAGTTTGGAACAACGCATCTTATAAACGGCTAATTACTGAAATGTTTGTACAATTTAGAGAAGTGGGGAGATGCGGAGATTGAAGGAGACTATTTCTAGGCTGAGAGATGAGAGGGGAGTATTTAATAGGTATTAAAAGATATCCATGATCATAAATGTATATATTGTTGTACTATATAGTTTTTCAATGATTTAAATTGACATATAGCTCAGAAAATATCACAAGTTATATAAAAACATGTCACAGAAATAAATTCAACTAGAAAATTAAAAACACAAATTTAGAAAACTAAGAGTAAAGTTTTTAAAAAAATGATCCATTAGGTAACCTGAAGAAAAAATATATATTACATCAAACTTGGCCTTTTGTTAAATAAATGGGTACTAAAAAAAGAAAAATTTTTAATAGCACAAAGTTATTAGCTAAGCATGAAAGAAACATATAAGCATATAAAGAAAAATGATTGAGACCTCTAACTTCTGGCTCAGAGCTCTTCCTACTTCCCAGGGAAGATCTATGGAGACTGCAAATATATCCAGTTTAGAAATGCTCCCCCCACCACACACACACAAATTTCCTGCAAGTTAGGTACACCTATGGCACAGCCAGCAGGGATGAGCTTCACACTCTTTACTGACTTAAATATTCTGGCCTATAATCTTCCTGCATTCTTAAGGAAACTTGTGTGTTTGGTGATGGGGAAACGGTTGCCCAGAAGCATCTGGCTTAGACTCCTCACCAGCTAGTTCCCTGCTAGTTGGGTCCATCTGGGGCACAGCCAGCAGAGGTAAACTACCCACTATCAGTCAACGTCCATCTTGTGGCACAAGGATCTCTCTGTCTTCCCAGAGAAGTCGCCTGAGGAACATCTAGCCCCACAGGTCTGCCTGCCTTATAAGGAAGTCATATTGACATCAGGAACATCTAATAAACACCAGGGACAACCAGGTGACTAAACCACAGCATAAGAACACATTCAACAAAAGCCAGGGCAATATGGAACTACAAAGTCCAGCTATCTTGCAACAGCAGTCCCTATATATCCTTACACAGCCAAAGCACAAGATTACTTAAATCTAATCTTATAAAGATGATACAGTTATTTAACAAGGAAATGAATAAGTACCTTAAAGAAATATACAAAAATACAATCAAATATCGGCAAGACATTAATTAAACTGATCAAGAACTGGAAATGGACTTGGAAGCATTAAAGAAAATACAAACTGAGGGACTTCTAGAAATGGAAAACTTAGTAAAAAGAACAGGAACTACAGATGCAAGGATTACCAATAAAGCACAGGAGATGGAAGAGAGAATCTCAAGCATAGCACATACATTTAAAGAAATTGATATATAGCCAAAGAAAAGGCTAAATACAAAAATATCACAACAAAAAAATCCAAGAAATCTGGGACACTATGAAAAGACCAAGCCTAAAATAATAGTAATAGAAAAAAGTGAAGAGTCCCAATTCCAAGGATAGGAATATATTTTCAATAAAATCATAGAAGAAAACTTTGCCAACCAAAAGAAAGGTATGTTTCTATAAATACAAGAAGCTTACAGAACAGCAAGTAAATTGAACCAGAAATGAAAATCCTCGTGCTACATAGTAATCAAAACACTAAATGTATAAAACAAAGAAAGAATGTTAAAAGCTGCAATGGAAAAAGGACAAGTAACATAAACACAAACCTATCAGAGTTATACCAGATGTCTAAATAAATCTCTAAATCACAGAAGGGGCTGGGCAGACTCTAAGACACCACACTTATAAGTCTAGACAACTATAACCAGCCCAACTTTTAATCATCATAGATGGAGAAAACAAGATATTCCATGACAAAACCAATTAAAACATTATCTATTCTCCAAGCAAATTCTACAGAAGATTCTAGATGAAAAATTCCAACTTAAGAAGGCTAACTACATCCAAGAAAACATAGGAAGTAATAACTCCACATTAGCAAGCAAAAGAAAAGAAGGCACATCTGTGCACACTCATACACACCACCACCACCACTACCAGCACCATCAAAGTAACAGGAATGAGCAATCACTTATCATTAATATCTTGCAACGTCAGTGGACTCAATTCCACAATAAAAAGACAGAGGCTACACAATATATGTGAAAACAGAATCCATCATTTTGATGAATACAAGAAACACAACTCAGTAACAAAGAAAGATAACATTGCCTCAGAGTAAAGAGTTTGAAAAAGGTTTCCAAGCAAATGGACACAAGAAGCAAGCTTAGGTAGCCATTCTAATACCTAACAAAATAATCTTTCAACCAAAATTAATCAAAAGAGATGAGGAAGGACACTTCATACATATCAAAGGAAAAAATCCAGCAGGATGATGTCTTAATTCTGAACATCTATATCCCCTGTACAAGGATACCCATATTACTAAAGGAAATACTGCTAAAGCTTAAATTATACATCAAATCCACACATTCAAAGTGGGAGACTTCAACACCTTGCTTTCACCAATAGACAGATCATCAAGACAAAACAATTAAACAGAGAAATAATGAAAATATCAGAGGTTATGAATCAAATGGATCTAACAGATATCTACAGAACCTTTTACCCAAACAGAAAATAATATACCTTTTTCTCAGTACCTAATAGAAGTTTCTTAAAAATTGATCATATTGTTGTTTACAAAGCAAACCTCAACAGGTACAACAAAATTGGAATAACTCTTCGTATCTTAAAAGAACACAATGGATTAAAGACGGAATTCAACAGCAACAGACATAACAGAAGTCTACAAACTCATTGAAAATGAACGATTCTCTACTGAATTGTTCAGAGTAGAAATAAAGAAATTAATGACTTTCTGGATAGAACTCTAGGAAAATGAAAACACAAGAAACACAAATATAGGACACAAAGAAACTTGTGCTAAGAGGAAAGTCTGTAACATTGAACGCCTTCATAAAGAAATTGGAGACATCTCATATTAACTACTTAAAAGCACACCTGAAATCTCTAGAACACCATCACCATAACCAAACCAAACCAAACCAAATCAAACCAAACCAAAACAAAACAAAACAAAACAAAACAAAACAAAACAAAACAGAACAAAAACCAAAAACTCACATGAGAAGTTGATCTCAGAAAATAATCAAATTTAGTGCTCAAATCAATAAATTAGAAACAAGGACAATAGAACAATACAAAGAATCAATAAAACCAAGACATGTTTTTTGTTGTTTTGTTTTAAGAAATCAACAAGGTAGACAAACAGTTAGCCAAACTAAAAGGCATAAAGATTGAATCCAAATCAACAAAGTCAGAATAAAAAGGGAGACATAGCAACAGACAATAAAGAAACGATTAAGTCTTTTTTTTTGTAACCTGTGCTTCACAAAATTGAAAAATCTAAATGAAATGGATAACTTTCTTCACAGATACCACTTAGCAAAGTTAAATCCAGATCAAGTAAATGACAAACTAAATAGTCCTATAACTCCTAAGAAAATAGGAGCATTCATTAAAAGTTTCTCAACAAAAAATAACCCTTGGCCAGATGGTTTATCTGAGAATTCCAGATACAAAATTAACAAAATTAACAAACAAACAAACACATAAAAAGTAGCCTTCCTTTATACAAACAATGACTAGTCTGAGAAGAAAATTAGAAAACTAAACACTTTATAATAGGCACAGATAATATAAAATATCTTTATGTAATTAAACCTAGAAAGTGACAGAGCTATTTGACAAGAATTTCAAGTCTCTGAAGAAAGAAACTGAGGAAGTTATCAGAAGATGGAAAGATCTTTCATGCTTATGGATTGGTAGGACTAACAGAGTAAAAATGATCATGTTACCAATTGCCATCTACAGATCCGATGCAATTCTTATCAAAATCACAGCTCAATTCTTTAAAGATTTTAAGAAAAAAATACTCAACTTCATATGGAAAAACAGATGACTCAGAAGAGCTAAATAATCTTGTACAATAAAAGAACTTCTGGGCATACCAACATCCCTGATTTCAAGAAATATCATATTGTTTTACAAAGAAATCATAACAAAAATAGCACAGTATTGCTGTACATCTATACAATAAAACATACAGCCATGAAAAACAAAGATATCATGAAATTTGCAGGCTAATAGGTGGAACTAGAGCGTATCATCCTGACTGAGGCAATCCAGACCCAGAAAAACACACTTGACATGGACTCACTTATATGTGAAGGTTAGTTTTAAAGTGCAGGATAACCATGCTATATTCCACAGACCTTAAGAAACTAAGTAATAAGGAGATGCCAAAGGAGGACACTTGAATTTCACTCAGAAGGGGAAATAAAATAGACAATGCTGAGTAGATGGAGGGAGGGAACTGGGTGGAAGTTAGGGTGAGGAGGGGAACTGGGATAGGAAACAGGTTTGGGAATGATGGCCAGAGAAGGCTGGTATAAAGAATGGATATCAGTAGGGAGCATCTCAGGGACCAACCTGAGACCAGGAACAAGGGAGGCTCCCAGAAGTCTATGCGATTGCCATAGTAGACACTCCTATCAGCTGGGGATATGAAGACTGAAGTGGCTACCTCCTGTAGCTAGGTGAGACTTCCATTAGACGGACAGGGACATCAACCCACCCACAAAAATCTTCTACCCAAAATTTGTTCTGCCTAAAAGATGTGCAGGGATGAAGATGGAACAAAGATTAAGGAAATGGCCAACTAATGGCTGGCCCAAATTGAGACCCATCCAATGGGAGGAAGCCAAGCCCCTGACACTATTAATGATACTCTGCTTCGTTGCAGACAGGAGCCTGGCATAACTGTCTCCTAAGACTACTCTTCCAGAAGCTGATGGATACAGATGTGGACACCCACAGTCAAACATCAGACAGAGCTTGAAATATCTTGTGGAAGAGTCAGAAATGGGACTGAGTGAGCCAGAAGGGACACCACAATTAGACCCATGAAGTCTACTAACCTGAGCTCATGGGAGCTCACAGAGACTGAACCACCAATCAAAGAGTGTGGGGGAGCTCAACCTAGACCCCTTACCCATTTGTGCTGCTTGGTCTTTATATGAATTCCCCTAGCAATTGGTGCGGAGGCTTTCTTTAACTGTGCTGCCTCCCATTGGCTCCCCTTCCCCATGGTGGACTGCCTTGTAGGACCTCGGTGAAAGAGGATGTGCTTTATCTTGCTGAGACTTGATGTCCCAGGTTGGAGTGGTACCTAAGTGGACTTCTTTTTGTCTGAGGAAAAGAGGAGGGGTTAATGGGGAGAGGGGTTTGAGAGGGAGGTACTGGGAGGAAAAGAGGAAGGCTGGCTGCAATCGTTATGCAAAGTGAATAAAATATAAATTAATGAGAAAAAATAGAATAAAAATAAGAAAGAAACTTGGAAAATGTAAAAATAGTTTTATCATTCATATGTAAAAAGACTGTACAGTGGTATTTATGAATTTATGTTTGTGGTTAGAAGATTCATACATGATCGATAAATATTATACAACTGGACCACATGTCTGGGCCTTTCAGGATTGATTTGATATGGGCAATCTAAAACTATCAATCTTCTACAGACAGGAGTAGAAGGGTGATTCTCAGAAGCTAGGATTTGAAAATAAATTGACAAATGGTGGTGAGAGTTATATTAATGATATAACTGGATTATTCTGTATTTTATTCATAATCATTAAATTATGTTGTATCATATTAATCTATGCAATTATGATTTGTCATTTATTTATGTAAAAGAAATGGTGATTGTGCATTTTTTTATTGAAGTAAGGTTGAGTTTTGAATTATTTAAAATTTAGTCACTTCTTTTCTGCATTTTTAAAAATACCTTTTCTCATAAAACAAGCTGGGATTAAACAGAGTAGAGAACCAAGCAGCTGAGGACTACCTTGAATTGATCCACATGCCTGAGTCAGCTATGTGCTGGAATTAAAGGTATATACTGTCATATCCAGTCTCGAATTGTTTTGTTTCAAAGTTTAACTAAAAATGTACCATCCACTTGAACTATCAGAAAAGTTAGCAGTTCTTTCCCTCAGTGTTGCTTATCTATGGAGGAATAGGTGATATGAGATGACTTCTAAAGGTCCTTCCAAATGGAACATTCTGTGACATCAATTTGCAATGAATTTTATTCAAAGGACCTTTGAAAACCAATTATTCACAGTGAGTTCTTTATTATTTTCAAATCTAGGGGATACATAAAAGAGATAAAGATCACAATATTGTTTCTAGTAGTGGAAAACATTACTTTCTGCCATTTGAATTGAACTTAAATGCTAGCTTAATAGCAAGGCCTGCAGAGCCAGTGTGTGCCGTGGAACTGTTGAGAAAGATGTACAAATTACATTTGACCTTAAAAGCATGGATAGGATGGAATCTCAGAGTCGTTTTGGTTGACATTTCCCTGGTTACTAAGGAAAGTGAACATTTCTTTAAGTGTTTCTTGGCCATAAAGATTCCCCAGTGGAGAATTCTTGGGCTAGTTCTGTAGCCCATTTTTAAATTGGATTGTTTGCTTTATTGATTTGTAATTTCTGGAGTTCTTTATATATTTTGGATATTAGCCCTCTGTCAGATGTGGGTTTGGTGAAGGTCTTTTCCCAGTTTGTAGGCTGCTGTTTTGTCCTATTTACAATGTCCTTTGCCTTACAGAAGCTTTTCAGTTTCATGAGGTCCCATTTATCAATTGTTGATCTTAGAGTCTGAACCACTGGTGGTTCTGTTCAGGAAGTAGTTTCCTGTGACAATTTGTTCAAAGCTATTCCCCACTTTCTGTTCTATCAGACTTAGTGTATCCAGTTTTATGTTGAGGTCTTTGATCGACTTGGAGTTTAGTTTTGTGCAGAGTGAAACATAAGGTTCAATTTGTATTTTTCTACATGCAGACATCCAGTTAGGGAAATATTTGTTGAAGATGTTTTATTTTCCCACTGTATTGTTATGAACACTGTCCATAAATGTGGATTAAATTCTTGGTATTCTATTTTATTCCATTTATCAACTTGTCTGTTTTTATTCCAATACCATGTGGGTTTTATTACTATTTCTCTGTAGTACAGTTTGAAATCAGGGATGATGGTGCCTGAAGGCATTCTTTTATTATACAGGATTGTTTTCGCTATCCTGGGTCTTTTGTTTTTCCAAATGAAGTTGAGTATTTTTTCTTTCAAGGTCTTTAAAGAATTGACTTGGAATTTTGATAGGAATTACATTGAATCTGTAGATTACTTTTGGTAACATAGCCATTTTTACTATGTTAATCCTACTAATTCATGAGTGTGGACAATCTTTCCATCCTCGGATATCTTCCTTACTTTTTTTCTTCAGATACTTGAAGTTTTTGTCATATATGCCTTTCACTTGCTTGGTTAGTTACATCAAGATATTTTATAGTATTTGTGGCTATTATAAAAGGTGTTGTTTTCCCGTTTTCTGTCTTAGCCTACTTACCATTTCTATAAAGAAAGGCTACTCTTTTTTTTTTTTTTTAGTTAATGTTGTATACAACCCCACTGCCTGGTTGTCAAGGTGACAACCAGAAATAACCATCACAGAAGGGGACTCTAGATAAGACTCCTACAAATAGGAGATATTTAACTTTAAACAGCTACCTCCTGTAATCAGGCAAGATTTGCTATGGAGGGATGCAAACACTAATATAGCCTCAAAGCCTGAGATCCACTATTTTTTCTGCCAATAAGATAAGCAGTGATAAAATTGGAGCAGAAACCAAGGGAATGGCTAACCGATTATCGGCCTAACTTGAAACCCATGCCATGAAAGAGAGCCCACCACTAACACTACTAATGACATTCTGCTATAATTGCACACAGGATCCTAACATACCTGTAATCTGAGTGCCTTTACCCAGAAGCTGAAGGGAAGATATGCAGAAACCCACAGCTAAATATTTGGTGGAGTGTGCAGAATTCTTTGGTTGAGGGGAGGAAGGATTGAAGGGCTCAGCAAGGTCAAAGACACCACAAGAAAACTTACAGAATCAACTGAACTGGGCCCAAAAGGGCACACAGAGACTATACCACTAACCAGAGGGCATTTATGGGACAGACTGAGGCCTTCTACACATATGTAGCAGATATTCAGCTAGGTCTTCACGTGGGACACTTAACAGGAGCAGGTGCTGTCTCTGACTCTGTTGCCTTCCTTTGGATTCCTTTCCCTACATGGACTGCCTTTACTACCCCCAATAGGAGAAGATACACCAAGTCCTACTGCAGCTTGATAGGCCAAGGAGGGTTGATATCCATGGGAGGCCTCCCCATCTCTGATTAGAAAGGACGGGGCAATGCGGGTTAGAGGAAGGAACTGTGAGGAGAAGATGAAGAAGAAGCTGCAATCAGGATGCAAAGTAAATAAATAAATTAATTAATGAACAAATGGGTACTTCATTTGCCTACAGAACAGGTGAATTAGATCTCTGAATCTCTGAGCTCACTCACAATGTTGATCTCTGCCTTTTGCTTTCTTATTTAGTGTGTTTTTACGTGGTGTGGGTATTTGTGTATGTATGTTTACATGCGTAGGTATCTGGAAACCTGAGGCTGATGTAAAGAGTCTTATGGATCACACTTCTACCTTAATATTTTGAGGCCCACTGTCTTAATTACATTAGCTATTCTACAATATGAATAGATGCATTAGCAAGCTTTCTTAGGGGTCTAATATCTGCCTGCCAAGTTTGAAGTCAAGGCGTAGTACCTTGATAACTTCCATGTACATGGGTTCTGGGGAACCAGACACTGTTCCTAATATGTGCCTAGCAAACACATCTCTATTTATCTCTTTTATATCTTCATAATTCTAAACATATCATTTTAATAATTGATTAATATTCTAAATAAACATATCTAATGTTATATAGTTAAACCAACCAATTACATAGATTTTATATATACATGCTAGTAAATGTTACCACATTATCATAACTACTTTTGCTTTATTTCCTAGTTATTATTTGTCCTAGCCTAAATTGAAAATGCCCACATATTCTACCATTATTATTAATCATTTTGTATCAGTGAATTCTAAGTCAAAATGTCAATGCAGTTATACTAGCTTGGAATCCTGTTAGGTACCTCACTGTGCCATAAAAATCTCAGTGTTAAAGAAAATTTAGTGACTCACAAGGTTGTCCTTTGAGACTTTTCTAATTGCTTTATATAACAATTGAAGAAATGATATATATTCTTATGTGTGTATTTGCTAGGTCTTATTCTATACCAACAGAAAATAAAGAGTTAGGGCTGAAGAGATTTCTTAAGGTTAAGAACATTTGTTGATCTGAGAGACAATCAGAGTTCGGTTCTCAGTCTAAGTGTCAGTGACATACAACTATCTATAACTCCTGGGGACATAACTCTTGTAGCCTCTGTAGGCATCTTCACACAGACATAGACACACACAGATACACACAAACACACACACAAACACACACACGTGCAAATATAAAGAAATCATTCCATTTCACTAACAGAATGTACTAATTAATTAAAAAGGAAACACCTAAATATAGCATGAACACAGACATAGAACTAAGACATACTTTGAAACAACCAAAGCACACTAGGGGCCAAAGAAATGGATCAGCAGTTAAACTGCCAAGCAGGACAACCTAAGTTTAATCTCTGAACCAATATTGGGAAAAATTGAGGACTAACTGCTACACCTTGTCCTGTGACCTTCATATGTATGCTGCATCATATGCAAATACATACCCATACACTGGTATACATACATACATACATACATACATACATACATACATACATACATACACACATATATCCATACACACACATACATATATACATATATAAATATATACATACACTGATTCAAAGAAATAATAAACATAAAAATTGGAAAAACTGAGAAGTTCTTTGTGTGTGGTTAAGAAGTTATACCGTTTCTTTCTTTATCCATTAATTCAGTCATTCATCACTGTAATAATATAATGGTCCATCATAAGAAAACATTTGAGAGCCATGTAAAAATTCTAGACAAAGCAATGTGATCCACTTTCAAATGACTGAAATACTCATTGTAATTACTGTTCAATATAATTAAGAAACAGCTGACCAATAAATACCTTTATGTGATCAATATGTCATTTTAAATCTGAATATAGAGTTTTCAAAAATATTTCTTCTTAGACATAGGCATGGACTATAAATTCGAGATCTGTGAGAATATTGCTATGTCTCCAAAGGATTCATTGTAACTTCCAGGCCAAAAATTTTACTTATCACTACAAAGACCAAGTTGTTGCTAAATATGCTGTGACAAACAGTCTTTTATTTATTAATATACACAATTTGGACATTCTAGAGCTCTACTGAATATCATATGTACTGTAGCTACAATATGGAAATGTCATAAAAGCCCAAGTCATCCACATTAACCACTGTATAACTCAGCTTCCTTTAAATTTTCAGAATGGTTACTAGTCTCCCTTTTGTGACTTCACTACACAATTCCAAAGATTATCCCACTCTTGCACTTTTATTTCCCAAATCTTTTCCTCATTCATGTAAGTATATGATGGTTGACACCCTTGCCACATTGTTTTAAAATAGGAGCCTAGGCTTCACATTCATTAGCAGCATTCCTAGCAACCCACAGAATTCGACAGAACAGAAACACTCTCCTTGGCTAACGGTCTTTTTCTTCTCCACTCTTGGTGATCTAATTCAATGCCCAGTTTTGCTTTCCTCAAATTATTCCTAAATCCTCTCATTTCTTAGACTCATGATATAGTTGTGAAGATTTTGCTCATTTTGTGCAGATGATTTCCATTTCTTATTATATCTTGACAGTCCTTGCTGCTCGTTTTCCACATGACTTGAAAACATGCTCCTACACACCAGACAACCAGTATCATCTGAAGTCATGGTTTTGTTGTTGTTGTTGTTGTTGTTTTTGGTAATCTTTTTCAAAATTGATTCTTAGTGATCAAAAAGTTTAGTACACTTTATTTAGGGGAATCTTTAAGTTACAAAAGCCATGGATAGAAAGCTCCAGAGAAGGTTAAAAATCACTTCCAAACTTTTGTCTTTTGTCGTGTGTGTGTGTGTGTGTGTGTGTGTGTGTGTGTGTGTGTGTGTGTGATGCACTTGTATTAGTTGAGAAACTAAGCCTATTGTGTCATTACTGGCTGGAGTCGCTGTGTACACTGGAATCTCTGGTAATTTGACAAATGCATGATGACAACATTCAAATATGATACAAGAGAATTCGTGGCCCATATGTTCCCTCTGCTTCCTCTCTTCTCATCTTTCTAACTCTGGTGACCCCTGATTGCTTCAGAATATCATGCAGTTAGAATTATGCTATCCTTTTTCATTTGCCATTATTTTTGTTGTTCATTTGTTTTTTGAGCTTCATGTCTCATTTTTTTTTCAGCATGCATAGTAATCCAATTGTCTGGATGCACTTACATTTATTTCTTTACACTGAAGTTTCAAGCTTCAGCAGTTATGCTGAGTGGTCGAAGTTTTTATATGAACATCACATTGCAACCAAAGAGTATGACTGTTCAGTTGATAGTAAAACAATGTTCAGACTTCTGAAAATTTACCTAATTACCTCCTCCATTCATTTTATCTATTTAAAATATTATCTTATATTTTCTTAGTGTGTGTTTATGTGTATGTGCCTATGTGTAGGTCTCTGTGTGTTTCTGTGTATGTGTATCTGTGTTTGTGTGTGTATGTTTGTGTGTGTATGTATGTGTGTATCTGTTTGTGTATTCCTGTGTCTGTCTTGTGTATGGCTCTGGTTATGTGTCTTTTTGTATCTGTGAGTATGTGTCTTTGTGTGTGTTTGATCTTGCATTGGTGTGTGTGTGCCTGTGTTTTTCTGTGTGTATGTGCCTGTTTGTGTGTTTCTTTCTGTGTATATGTGTCTTTATGTGTCATTACATGTGTATGTGTGTGCACATGTGTATGCCTGCGTGTATGAGTGTGTGTTTCTTTGTGTATGTATGTATGTGTCTGTGTG
>JANHMN010000015.1:50185112-50203229 GCA_030674055.1 Rhabdomys pumilio | reverse complement strand
TATGAGCATATCTTTGTGTGTGTGTGTGTGTGTGTGTGTGTGTGTGTGTGTGTGTGTGTTTACATGAGCATTCCTCCATGTACTTGTAGAAGTTAGAGAACAGTGTGGTGGAATTCTTCTCTCCTTCAGTCATGGTTGTCCTGGAACTGATTTTAGATTGTCAGGCTTAACCACATGCCCCTTTCCCTACTGAGCACTCACTGGCCCTTCATTTGTCTTCATAATGTGAATGATTATGGGAATGTTAAAGTTTTAATAAAACTCAAGTTATTGATATTGTTATTGATATCTTAGGTGTGTCTGAGCAACCACTGGTCATGGTCATGTGCACATGTTCTGTTAATTTTAACAATTGTATAATTTGTGGGTTTGTGTTAGTACCCTGCTCTATTTAAGGTCATTGATAATGAAAGGTGTGTGTGTGTGTGTGTGTGTGTGTGTGTGTGTGTGTGTGTGCATTCTTTGGCATGTGAATATCTCTTTATTTCTGCATCATTTATTAAGAGAATTTCAATTTCTGCATTTATTTGATGACTTGTCAAGTATTAGTTGACTATGTTTAAGTATGTTTTCCTGAATGATCTGGTATGTCTCAATGACCTCTGACACTTCTCTCCTGGATGCCATTATATGGTTGCCACTGTGGTATTAGAATCAATAATGAAGAGTAGCAGACTTAATCCTTCTATTTTTTAATTTTTCTAGCCATTCTTGATCATTCACTAGTTTTGTGGAGTTATTATTTCTACTGTTAACGACAACACTAAAACTCAATTATTTTTATTTTCTTCTGTTGTTCCTCAGTATGACGAGGGTTCCCTCTTCCTTAGAAATATCTCTGAAATCATCCTGACTTTATTAGGATTGACTCATTTTTAAAGATTTATTTTCCTACAATAACGTATTCTTCTCTATACTGCTACCCTATCTCTCTTTCTAGAGGACCTCTAAGCTTTTTACACAGATATTCTATTTTTTTTAAAGGAGGAAGCAGTTACCTCAGTTACAAATATTTATTAAAATCTATGGAACATAAATGTTCAGTGAGTTTTAATAAATGCACACTCCATGTAGTCTTGATTTCAATCAAGAAAATTTGAGCTCTCCAAAGATTGCTGACACCCACTTCCAGTCAATCCTCATCTCTCAGAACAAGCCACGGTCACACTTATGTAATAATGAATTTGTTTGATTTTTCCATGAATTCCACGTGAACGGTTTTATGTAGTTAGCCATTTTTTTTCTTCAGCATTCTGAGATTTATTCATGTTGCCACATGTAAAAATACATTACAAATTCATTAGTTTTATGGTGAGCAGTGATCTATTGAGTATGTACATCACAATTAGTTTACCTAATCCTCTGTCTCTGAGTTTTTGGATTATATCAATTTTATCTGCAGTAAATAGTGTTGATTCGGACATTCGCGTACAATTTACAACTCTCAGGAGGAGTAGGTAAGACTTGAATTCTGATTAGATTTTTTTTGTGTGGTGTTTTTTAACATTATAAAAAAAGTTGTCAGAGACTTTTGCAAAGTGATGGCACGTTTTGCACTCCCACGAGTTGAGGAATTTGGAGTGTGCCAGTCACTCCCCAATCCTCATCTTTTCCTGTCATTAGTCCTTTTAGGTTTTGACATCCAGTGGGTGTTTAATGGTATCTAGCTCTGTTGTCAGAATGACAACTTAAAAATTAGATGACTTCATGCCATTCCTTCTTTTGGCACCTCAAGTGACTTAGTCTTCTGCTCCTTTACAAATGAAAGATATTATTCTCATCCAAGCCCTTCTCAAGCCTTCTAATACACACAGCACATGTGTCCATACTTGGACATCATGTTCGTCTGATTTCTCAGTCATTTGTTGGTTTATCATCCATTTCTGGATCAAGGTTGCCTGAATTAACAGTGCTCGCTCATATCTCTGTGCTGTGATGAACATCTTTTCTTTTAACCTGTCTAGGGCAATAATCTACTTATTTATTTGTTTTTTGTTGCTGTTGTTGTGTGTTTGTTTTGAAGCAGGATCTCACTGTGTAGCCTTGGCTGCTCTGAAGCTTGCTATCTGTATCAGACTGATCAAGAACTCACAGAGACCCTCCTCCCCTGCTTTTCAAATGCTGGAATTAGAGATGTGTACCACCATTCCTGGTTAGAAAATTAATTTTTATTTGACCAGTTCAAATGACATTTAAATGTAACCTTCCTCTATTTTTCTACCTAATACTAGCTTTTTCTTTTCTATGTTATATGTCTTAATGCATATTCTGATTTTCTATTTGAAAATTTACAAGTTTACAAGTATTTTATATAAATTTCTTTACTGACGATTGTGATATCCCTAAGAGCAGAATGTATGTGTGGATGATTTATCATTGCGCCCTGTGTTCAAGCATTGTAAACATCAATAAAAATATTTTAGAAAATATAAAGAATGTGGCTTCTGTCATAATTATTCTTCATTTTAAGAAATGTTTGTGTTTCACAAAGAAGGAGGGAAGAATTGTTTCTTCTTATTATATATGATTTCTGAGCATTTATTCTAGAGCTAATAAAGAAAAGAAAAAAAATATTTGCACACGTCCCAAGATTTTACAAGATTACAAGCTGTTGCTGTAGACTCAATATGAAGAAGTTTTGTCTCACTTAAAATTAATGTTAGATATAAAACCATGTTTTAAAGTTTTTTAGAGATAATTAGGTCATGTTGAATAAGATGACTCATAATGCTTTATTCGATTATGATGGATTTAAGCTTTTAGATACTTTATGTATCACCTCTACCTTGTATGCCACATATTTAATTGTTATTCTCATGACATTTATATTCAAATTTAAAAGCTACATAATTTTTATATGTCAATTTATTCAAATGAGTGTTTCTAATAAAGTTTTATAGAAGCACTGCTTTTAACTCTTCTATAAAGGTTAATAAATAACTCTTAATAAAATATATTATCTAAGTAAGTACTTTGGTGACTTGTCTAAATACATTTTACTGTGATACAATCAGATTGCATGGGTTGCATAAATCTTCTACTCCTTTTCATCATATTATATCATACTTCTAAAACAAAAGGGTTATAATTCTAGATACCAATTCCTCAATTTAGTCACCTATTCCTAACCAAAGAGTTCTGAAGTTCAAAGAATGTCTGGGAAAATCCAGATATATCTGATGAAAGAACTTTATTCATGGAATTCTCATATTTTTGGCTGGCCACTCAGATGCAGTAGATTCCCTCAGACTCTGGTGAGTGGTACGTGGAAGCCATTGAACAATTATGACCTGGAGGATAATAAGCCAAGGAGCTTCATGCATGTATGAAACGTCCTTATTGTCCATGAGAACTTCTCCAGGTGGCACCTGAGTCCCCAAATGAACACTAATACATCATAATCATCGTTGGTCTACTGCTAACTCTAACTCAAACTCAGGGTAGAACAGTCAGGTTTCTCCTAAAGGAATTGGGAACTGGCATGGAGAAATACCTCCCAGCCTATGCCAATCAACAAAACAGGACAATAAATATAGAGCTTAATAGTGAGAATGCCAATTTTGTAGAAATAGGTCATCAGAGGAAGTAGAACAAATAAGAGAGATATGCCAGTTCTTAACCTGCTATAATGTTACCTGTGTTCATGGCTCTCTAATGTCATACATGCTACTGAACATATTCCCAGTGCTATTCTGTTTGTCTCTAGCAACAAAAACCTGATTCCATTTTTGTTAGTGTTTTCTTCTTTTCAGTGGTATATGCAATATGCTAAAATAGTGTACAGAATATAGAAAATATTTAATGACTAATTATCAAATAAGTGACTAAATCTTAGTTTCAAATTGGGCTCAGTTCAAACACCACATTTAATTCAAGAGATGTGAGTTTTGTCGTAGATTTATTCTACCATTTCTCCACAGTCTTTAAAAAAAAACTGGCAAATAACTAGATCTTAACGTTTCAATAAAAGACATACTTATGACAGGAAATTAAGCAGAGCTATATTATATTTGCATTCAGAAATGGTTTGAAAATATTCAGAACAATATGTCAACTAAGTTTTTTATTCAAATGTCAAAACATAGTTATAGCAAGCAAACCAAAAGAAAATGCTATTTAAGAAAACTATGACAAAACATTTTCAGATATCAAATTGCTCTTTACATCTGCAACTTTGAATGAGCAGAAAGATCATACCAAACACCATAAATTGAATATGTTTGGAACAGTATATGATATGTAAGTTGAGGAGGGTTATTTAATTTAAATATGACTTTGTCAGAGGGATCAGAGAAAACATATTAGCAGGAATATTAAAATAAACATGATTTTGCTCTGAATGTATTTATGATTTCTGATTCAATCGCTCTGTGTCTTTTGGTTTCCAATCTGGGTTGCACCTACTTTCAAATGTAAATAAATAAATACAAAAAATGATAAAACAATACTTGTGTGGTTTTCTGTTTGATCAAGTGTAATATTTATCTCAAAGTTTTGCTTTCAAATTCCTATGGTATTTATGGTCTCTGCATATTGAAAGAAGAATACATAGTTGACCATGATAAATCAACTATTTTTATTTATGGTTGTTAATAAAAAGCTATGGAAATTTGGATGTCACTAAAATCAAAACCAATACCACTAAGTCATATTTCATACAAATATATGTGCCTTTGTGGGTTTTCACAAAGAAAATTATTGTGGCATATTTTTTCCTAGTCTTTTTAATATCAGAATAAATTCTGGGAAACTAGATCTTGCCAACTACAATTTATCAAACTGGACTAGAATGGCACCAATCAAATGTCTCATAGTTTCAACAAAGTTGGTAAGTGGCTGATTTAACCCAAAGAGCAAGTCAGCAAGAAGTAAGGAGGTTATTTTTGTTAACCCATTTCACAGTTGAAAAATGGAGACTTATAAATATTAACTAGCATTTTTAGATTCACAATATGTAATGTTATTAAGAAAATGCAGCAAACATCAAAACTCCTTTACAATTGTACCTGGTAATCCCTAAAACATACTCACACAAGCAACACTGAATCAATAGGCTTAACTAGTTGTATTTACAAATTCATTCACACTTGTGTGTGTGTGTGTGTATGTGTGTGTGTGTGTGTGTGTGTGTTTGTGTGTGTATGCACATATAATAAATAAATAAATTTTAAAAATGAGGTCATAAATTTGAATGGAACACAGGGCTGGTATGGTGGTGTGTATGGGAGAGAATGAAGAGAGTAAGGGTAGAGATTGAAATGATGTAATTGTATTTTAAGTAAAAATAAAATTAATAAAATTTTTTTTTCTACAGTGTGGTACCTTTACCTATAACCCTTGGCAACTCTCATTGGTTGCTCCATTGTCACATGTTTAATACTCTATGCAAGTACACACAAGCATATAGACATAAGCAAAGAGTGTCAACATGTGACAAAAAAGATATATATCCTTTGTGTATGTGTGTGTGTGTGTGTGTGTGTGTGTGTGTATGCTATGTTTCTTACTTATTTAAGACTTTGTCAGTTCTGAATTCCTTTTGCATGTCTCTCTGTGGCATACCTGCTAAGCACCCCTTACATCATGCTAGCTTTTCTCTCCATCAGTCATTACTCACTGACATCACTTCTGTTCCTCTCAAATAATATGCTCTGAACAAATTCAGATCCTTTACATAGGTTTGTCCTTTTTTTCTAATGATCTTCCATCAGGCATTTTTGGATTGGTCTGATATTCAGTAATTAAACTGTATATGAAATGCTTTTCCCATGTAAGGACTTTCCTAACCTCCATGATTACATTAGCATACTCAGCATCTCTGTCCAGTGGCTAACTCGCATGCCATCTTGTTTCATACCTTTGGTGAATCTGTTTATTCCTCACATAACTTTATTTGCAATGCAGATGTAAAGACTAAATAAATATTTCCCTAGGAATGAAATCCACAAAGAAGGAGGAGAAAGAGAGAGGGTAATGAGGGTAAGGATTTGGAGAGACTGGAGGAGAGAGGGAGGGAGTGCTATGATTAGGATGTAAAGGAAATAAAAAATAAATTACTAAGAAAAAATGAAATTCAGCAAGCAGAGAACAGAAATTCTCTCTTGTTTTCTACTACAATTTTAAAATTCAAATGGACCATACAGATGAGTTACTAACAAACAACAACACAGAACAAACACCATCAACAAAGCTTTCTTTAAATTTCCATTATTTAGCTCTGGAGCTGAAGTGCTTTTCATTGGCACTATTGTCTGTATTCTCTCACCTCCTCCTCACTGCTGCTGACAACATCTGGATATGTTTTTAAACCAAAACAGCTATGATTCTCATCCTAATGCCACAAATATCCTTTCTTCACTCTTGACATATCTGTGATGAAACAATAACACTTCTCTTCTCACCCCGTCCCCCTTGTATTTCCATAACAAACACAGATACTTATACAATACTCAACATACACTTTTTTCCATTATGACACTCACATACTTGAAAACCTCAATATTTTGATAAAATGTCCAAAAGCCTCTCAAGTTTCTTCAGGCAATTTTTATTGTTTATTCTTATAGATTCCAACTGTTTATTACGTGTGAAATGATCTCTATTGTAGCAATTATTTGTCTGCCTTATTATTTATATCTACTGTAAACTCTTTGAAGGTAGAAAAAATTTTCTACTAATGGTTTCGCTGATAAATGTTTTGCTCTTGGCTACGAAATTACATATTCATCTCTTACATTAAAGATTATGATTTCATTTGAAAGGATCTAGAGAACTAGCAAAGATTGTAGACCAAGCTGTTGTGTCTGGGTTCGTGTTAACATTTATCTGTTGATAGCCTGGAGAGTTTTTTTCATGTATCAAATACACTATAATGTGGAGGTGAAAGTTCTGTGTAGGCACCTGCTCAACCTGCTCATGTTCAATGAATGATCTGGGTGTTATAGGGCTTTCCTGTCCCTTCAGGAAAAGCAACTTTTTATCTTGGCACCTGCCAAGGTTGTTTGGGGGATGTCCATGGGATCTCTTACAACCCCATTGAATGTAACCAAGTTTCAGTACTGGCAGTTTCATTTGATGTCTAGAGATAGCCAGTTGGGACTCTGTCTCCTTCATTTTTGGAGACTTTAGGATTACCTTTATATATTTTAGGAACATTCTATTGCATTAAGTTTCCATATCACTAAACAAATGCCCTTTTACTCTAGCACCCACCACCACATTCCATCCTACAAGCCTATCTCTGTTTCCTCTTCGCGCCTGCTCTTCCCATTCCTGTCCCATCAATCTCATTCTACTAATAAAATCTATTCTATTTCTGCCTCCCAGGGAAACTTATGTGTTCCTGTCTAGTCTCTTATTGTATATCTGGCCCTTTTTCGGACTATGGCTTATAGCTTGGTTATCATTTATTTAAAGGCTAATATCTATATGTAGGTGAATACATATTATATTTATCTTTCTGGGGTCTGGGTATTTCTTTCTAGTTTGGGGTCTGTATGATCTCTTTCTAGTTTTATCAGTTGAACTATAAATTCCATGATGTCATTTCTTTTTTAAGAGCTGAGTATTACTACATTGTATAAATTTACCACCTTTTTTTATCTTTTCTTTTGTTTATGGATATCTATGTTGTTTCTAGTTAATGGATATTGAAAATAATAGCAATGAACATGGTTGAGCAATTGTCCTTGTGGTAAAAGAAAGCATTCTTTGAGTATATTTCACAATAGTGGCAAACAATGTAAAATATTGGGGTAACAAAAATGGAAAGTTCTCCCATGCTCATGGAACTGTAGGATTAACATAGGAAAAAAAGAAGGAAAAAAAGAAAGAAAGAGAGAAGAGAGGTCATGCTACTAAAATTATTCTAAAAGATTTACTGAAATTTCCCACCAAAATTCTAACACAATTCTTTATAAATCTTGAAAAGACAATTCTTATTGTCATATAAAAAAACCAAAAAATCAATAAAAAACCTAGAAAAACTAAACCAATTCTGAATCATAAAAAAATCAAGTTGTGCTACAAAGTTATAGTTAAAAAGCAAAGCATTTGCATAAGTAAAAACATGCTATGACCCAGACATGAATCCACACATCTGTTTATTTTTTTATAAAAGTTAGAAATAAACTGACCTCTGAATGTATCAAGACATCAACAGAAAATCAGATACCCTAAACCTGAGAGAAGTGAAGGTAGGAATAGCATATTGGCACAGCATTCGGCTTTATGTGCAAAGCACTGTTAACACAGGCACTAACATCAACATTTAGTAAATGGCACATTGTGAAACTGAAAAGTTCTATAAGACAAAGGACACTGTCTTTTGGACAAAATGGAAGCCTACAGAATGGGGAAGGATTGTTATCACCTTCACATCTGCAGGAAACTAATATCCAAAATATATAAAGAACTCAAGAGACTAGATATCAAATGAATAAATAAAACTGATAATCTGATTAAAAGTGGGATACAGATCTGAAGAGTTCTCAACAGAGGAATTTAAATGACTGAGAAACAAAGAAATGGTCAATATCCTTATCCACCATGGAAATGTAAATTATAATTTCTTCTTTTTCTAGAATTACTTTTATTTTTTATTATTTGCCCTCCTACAGTTCCTCAACCCATTTTTCTCCCCACTGTCTCTAAGAGAATATCCCCACCCCCACACCACCACCACCCTTGCCAGGCCTTCCCACTCCCTGGGGCCTTAAGTCTTTCAAGGATTAGGTATATCTTCTCTCACTGATGCCAGACAAGGCATATGCTGCCTGGTTGGTGGCTCAGTGCCTGAGAGATCTCAGGGGTTTGGGTTAGTTGAGAGTCCTGGTCTTCTTATGGCATTGCCCTCCACAGCTTCTTCCCCCATTTCCCTAATTCAACCACAGGGGCTCCCAACTTCAGTGTATTGGTTTGGTGTAAGTATCTGTCTGTCTCAGTCAGCAGCTTGTTGGACCTCTTGAAGGACAGCCATGCTAGGCAAGTTTCCTGTCTATAAGCACACCAGTAACAAAGTCAAGCCTTGGAGCCTCCAGTTGAGATGCATCTCAAGTTGGGCCAGTCACTGGACCTATTTTCCCTCAGTCTCTTCTCCATTTTTGTTTCTGTAAAAGTTATTCCATTTTTAGACAAGAACAATCCTGGGTCATAGTTTTTTGTTTGTTTGTTTGTTTTTGTTTGTTTGTTTGTTTGTTTTTTCTGTTGGATGGCAACCCCATCCCTCCACTTGATGCCCTGTCTTTTCACTAGAGGTGAATTCTACAAGTTCCTTCTCTCCACTGTTGGGCTTTTCATCTAAGGTTCCTAGCTTTGATTCCTGAGAGTCTCTTACCTCCCAGGTCTCTTGTACTTTCTAGATGTTCCCCCAACCTCTTACCACCCAAGGTTTCATATTTTCAGTCTTTCTGCTGGTCCTTAATTGCTTCTCTTTTGTCCCTCCACCTCAATACATGATCATGTTCCCCCTTTCCCCTCCCCAACTCCTCTCACATCCAGGTCTCTCCCTCCCTTTGCCTCCAATGACTGCTTTTTTCTCCTTCCCAAGTGGGATTGAAGCATCCTTACCTGGACCTTTCAGCTTGTTAACCTTTTTGAGTTCTGTGATATCCTAGGTATTCTGTACTTTTCTGTCTAATATCCACTTATTAGTGAGTACATACCATTCATGTCCTTTTGAATCTGGGTTACCTCTCTCAGGGAGATATTTCCAAGTTCCATCCATTTGCCTGCAAAACTCATGATGTTGTCATTCATAGTACCTGAATAGTATTCCAAAGTGTAAATGAACTGCATTTTCTGTACCAACACTTCTGGTAAATCACTTCTTTGTGATTCCGTCTCACACCTGTAAGAATAGCCTAGGTAAGAAATACAAGTGACAGCTCATCCATTGATTCTGGAGTGTAAACTTATACAGTAACTATGGAAATCTGGTGAGTCCTCAGAAGGTTGAAGATAAATTGACCTTAATATCCATCTGATCAAAAATATCAATCTTTAGGTTGGAGTACAGACAGTTTGATTTGGAGAGTTTAAAAAAAAAAAAAAAGATCTAAGCACCAAATGGATGCTTGACATTGAGAGAAATTGAATCAATATAAATTATTATGTCAGTCTTAAAATGAGTTTTACAATATTTTTATTACTTTTATTGTGTATGCTATCTAGTAAAATTTTGATTTAGAATAAAAAACAAAAATATCCATTATTAAAGTTTTCAAAAGTAAAATATTGAATCTTTGGCTAAAGTTGAATTATTTGTTATAGAAAAAAGATATTTCTTTTACAATATGGGAGATTTAATCACATTTGATTACATTTAAGTTCATGAATTAACCATTTATAGTGAAGAGAAGCAGCTGTGTAGAGCATTTCAAGTGTATCATTGGTAGTGTTATATGTGTACCAGTATAACTCCTGATGTATGACAAAAATATTTCATAAAAGATATTGGAACAAACAGGAGTAAACTGTAAGCAACATGAGGAAGGACAGAGCTATAAACGGGGGTGAGGACAGTTGAAAGCAGGCACTATAAAAAAAAAACATGAAAAAAGAAAACAAAACAAAAAGCAATGGGTGAGTACTTTCTCTGAACAGACAGGATGAAGAGAGGAATAAGTGTTATAGAACATGATGGTGATTTTAAAAGGCATGAGAAATTAATTGCTTCTTGTTTTCATAGAATCATACGTACATATATACACGTATATTTATATATATATGTGTAGATATATATACCTATATATCTAAAAATATGCATATATGTAGATATATGATTATGTGTGTATGCATGCATGCATGTATTCACATATACATATATACATGTATACATATATACATGTATACATATATACATACATGCTAATATATTTGTACACACATGCATATGTTTATGTATATATGCATATATATGTAAATATGTACACATTTAATATTTATATATACATGTATACACATACATATATATACATATATGCATATATGAATGTTTACATACATACACATATACACATGAGCATATGCATATATACATATATAATTAAATACATATGTTACATTTATGTACAAAGCTATATTTGTGTATTTACATATAAATTATTTATAAAACGTTATAATACTTGGGATAATAAGGGTTCCTCCAGGAGCCATAAAGTATGTAATAAATCTCTGGTAGACCAGGAACTAGACATGATAAACCCTCCTTAAGTAATTTGTCAGAGTACAAGTGTCTCCCAAATTAATTTTGAATGTGAATTGAACAAGGAAGATAGAAATAGCAATGAACATGTCAAACCTCACAGAGAAAGCTCACAAAACCTCCACTCTGCTCAAAGAAATATAGGTAACTGAGGAAAGATGAAACATACATATCCGATGACTCTTTAGGTTCTGTAGAAGGGAGAATTAAGGCAGAAGTGCTACAGATACAGATATTATTCTCATTTATGAAGTTTCTCAAATAAGTACTATTAGTAAATTAAAATTTGTTTTCTAGGAATGTTGTCCTTTTTTCATGGTGTAATTAGAGAAAGAGTGCCCCCTTGTGATTTATATATTTTGAACAGCAGTAGGGGCTACTGACTAAAATTAAAAACCAACGCAACAAACCTGTCACTCATAAGATGTAATGATAATTCTGGGTCTATAATACTAACTACTTAGTAGCCAATGATGGAGATTATAAGCCACAGGCAATATGAAGTGTAGATTGACTTTAAGGCCAGTCTGGGCAACTTAGAGATACACTTTCTAAAACTAAGACATAGAAAGAGTCTAGGGAAATTAGTTTAGTGGTAAAACTTGGCTGCCTGAAGCTTGTATTCAATTACCAGTACCAAATAATTAAATTAAATTAATAAGAAAAAAGAAAAATACACAGATATAATCATTTGTCTGTGCTCAACTCATGCAAACTAAATGTAGCACAGTATTCTTTATAATTCTTGTTTTGGTTTTGTATTGCAAAATTTGCAGACTAAGTTCTTTCATATATAAAATCATATCCACCTTTGCTAAAGACAAAAACTGTAAAATCAGGACTAGAAAACTTCTAGAATAAAAAAAATCTCAGTAAATGTCTGTGATTTTGTTTTAGGTATTTTGTGAATCAAATGCCAAGAGCACAGTTGTCACAGTAAACATCTAAATGTCAATCTAGTTTGCAACTTATTGGTTGAGCAAAACAATGGTAACAGCTGTGGTTTTCTGCACAGCATTGGGCACACTGACATTTCATCCTGGATTAGAGACTCATGAGGTTACACCCCTCTCTGGAGAGACACTTGACAGTTAATGCTTCTCTGGATAGTATCATTTTCTTGAGTGGTATAGTCAGTCACGTGCTGTACTAAATAGCTTCCACTGAAGCTTGACAAGAAACTAATTGATCTCAGTGAGACATACAGAAGAGAAGGCCACAAAAGTAGAAGGAAGTTTGTACAGAAGATTCAATTTATGAGAAAAGAAGGGGCAAGAATTTTTGCAAATTGCCCATCTGTTGAAGAACTTCTGGATATATTAAAACATCAAAAAAAAAGATAAAAATAATTTTGTACAGGGACTGAATCAAAATTTTTTACACAGTTCATCAAGGCACGTGGTAACTAAGTATGCTGTTAGTCATTTGAGAAACTCCCACTAGGATTCAGTAAGTCATTTGAGAAATACACACTGGGATACTGTGATATACTACTCTGCCCCTTGATGATGCTCACCAAACTCACAACTCGAATGGTCATGTGAACATGAAAATGCATACATCTGAAACTCAACACCTTCCTGGAGGAAGGCTTTGAAATTGTAATATTCTTTGGAAAATGTTTTGATCAGGAGTTACTTAGCAACCACTGTGGTAATGTGATCAGAAATCACACAATTTATCATTTTATATATAGACTATTATTGTGTCAAGGTAGATCACAAATGACTTGACAAGTTGATAGATGGCAGATAGATCAATTCGAGGTAGATCGATAATAGGTAGATGCATGATAGAAACACACACATCTATAAGACAGAAATACTCTGATTCAGGAAATAGGTGCATCACTATGATTATTTAATTTGAGAACACAAATAACCAATGAATATATGTGGAGATTGAAATTAAATTCATTTTCATAGTATTAATCCTGTACAATTTTTTTTAAAAAATTTGCTACTTTGTTTAAACTAATTTTTACCAGCATTTTTCTGAAAAAGGGCGTGATTAATTTCTGTTAGAATATTAGAAAATAGCAGCGTGCAGAAAGTTAATGTTAAAATAAATACATTCTTTATGTGCAAATGTACAGATATTTTTAGGACTTCTCAAATCAATACTCTTGAAAAGTAATAAAGTAACGTGAGGGTTTTCCTCAGAGTCATAAATAATGTTACAACAGTATTACTGGTTTGTACAGAGAGAGTTCTGCAGCTGATTCTGTTTCACAGTAATTTCATAGTTAAGACCTGACAATGTTTAGTAAGCAGAGGAGAATAGATTCCTGTTCTGGTTTTTTCTTTCTTCTAATAGTTGTTGAGATTACAAGAGCATAATTTACCCCATATTTTTACTCCCTACAATATGTTTCATATGATCTTTCTTGATCTCTTTCAAATGTATAGCCTCTATTCTTTTTCTATTAATTATAACACACACACACACACACACACACACACACACACACACACACACTCATACACACAGACAAAGAGAAAGAGAGAGAGATACAGACATACAGACAGCGAGAGACAGATAGAGAGACAGGGAGACAAAGAGACAGAATGACACAGAGAGATACACACAGAGAGACACACAGATACACATAAGAGAGAGAAGGGCAGAGGAAGGCGGGACAGAGACAGAGAGACAGAATAGTATCTACAGGACAGACAAACAGATATTTTGGCATTGGATAACCAAGTGATATACTTTTTCATAGAGAATATATCTTTTGCTCTCAGTCATCATTACATAGTTGCCTGTTATTCATTGTGCTGAATTGGATTATTGTTTTTGCTGTTGTTGCTGTTGTTGTTGTTGTTGTTGTTGTTTAAGCTCAGACTGAGGCCTCTTTAACACTTTAGTTTTAAACTCAATTTTGAGTAAAACACATACACTGCATGTTTGAATCTTTTTCTCCTGGCTGTGACAGTTCATAAGCCTTGTCAATGACACCCTCTAAGAATTTGTCAGCTCAAATCTCATTTTTGAGTCAGTGCTGAAAGCTGGGATCTTTAGTAATGTAACTGTTACAGTCTACATAAGAAACATTGTTCACTCCAGCAAAAGTTTGTTGAATGGAAGATAAGTTAGGCTGGCCTCTATTTCCCCAATTGATGGTTATCAAGAATGCCATCATTTCTTAGCCGATTTCTCATGGCAGCCATTGGTCCTCTTGTTCCACTTCACTGTTTTCACACGGTACCTATTTTTACATAGGGTAGATTTTTTTCAAGTGGATAATATGCCCAAAATCCTTTGGAGATTTAATATTAATTAATTTTGTATCCAGACCGAAATTATAAACTTAATTCAATTAACAATAAGATTAGAAGAAATGAAAGATGAAGCTGTTAAGCATGTTAATGAGACAGAGCTATTTATAATTCAGGATCTCTATTACCTGTCTACTTTTCTATGTGTACTCTCCTTCATATGCTAGTGTATAAAAAGAAAGAAAAATAGAACAATGCAAAAGCAGTCATTAATTTGAGGGTTAAAAATCATTAATTTGAGAGTTAAAAAGATGCCTCAGTGGGCAATGGCACTTTAAGCTTCTGACCTACTTTCCATCCCTGGAACTGAAATAAAGGGGAAAACCAAATCCATGAGTTTTACCCCTCTCTTACATACCCAAGCCATGGTACACATGTCCCCACATATGCTATGACACATATACATACATACATACTTACATAAATACAGAGGGAAAGAAAGACAAGGAGATAGAGAGAGAGAGACAGAGTCAGAGAGAGACAGAGAGAGAAGGAGAGAGGGAAGGGAGAGATAGAGGAAGAGATAAAGAGAGAGGGAGAAAGAAAAAGAGAAAGAAAAAGAGACATTGAGAGACAGAAAGAGCACATGTGTCAAAAACAATACAATCACAAATATTTTCCTTTTTATTAGTTGTTTGAGAATTTATTAAGATGTATTTTAATAATTCATTCCCCTGACTTGTAATATACTTCCTTTTTCTATATACCTAATCCTCTCTCTCTCTCTTTCTCTCTGTCTCTCTGTCTCTCTCTCTCTCTGTGTGTGTGTGTGTGTGTGTGTGTGTGTGTGTCTCAATGAGCTTTAAACCCATCAAATAAACTTGGTCCTGCCTTGTATCACATTCCACTGTAGCTTGCCCAACTCATAAGTAGTCACCCATTAAAGGCAACTGTCAGTAACGTCTTAGCCAGGAGTAGGGCTTCATGCCTATCCCCACTAAACATTTTGTGAGTTTGGTGTGAGCTTGCACAAGTCTGATGCATAGTGTCTCAATCAATTGCTATGAATTCATATGTGCAAACTCCTTCCTGTGTCCTTGAAACATGTTTTCCTTGGATGTTACCCACTAATTTTGGCTCTTAAAATCTTTCTACTATTATTCTGTGACATGAGAGAGGCTTCTCTGATGAGTGTTGAGAAAGTTAATAATCTTTGGTGTTAATTATTAGAAGTCGGGTGAATACTGTATCTACTTGTCAAAGTAATAATAGTAAGGTTTCTAGGGACTGAGATCTGCCAATTTGGTGCCAGATATATACTTCAACTTTTGAAACAGAACTTAACTCCATACAGAAAATGGTTGTTTACTCTCACAGTATCTGTGCCACTATGTCTCCAGTGGGCATATGTTTCCAGTTGCTTCATTGTAGCCTGAAGGGTTCACATCTGGATGAGACGAGTAATGACTTCTCTCCTCATGCATAGCATCTTCCAGCACTATGAAAGCTAGCCATTAGAAATGGAGTTTCCAGGTTAGTAGCAGCTTGATTTCCTCATGTTCTATGATTCAAGTACGAGGTGTCATCAGCAACAGTCTTGCTGTCAAAGTACCTGTAATGTTGAAATACAACACTGGCAAAGAACTCATTTTTGGTCATGATTTTTGCATCAAAGAATGATATAGAATTGAATGGTAGATCCTTTTATCCAAATATATTTAGATACCAGGATGGTTGACATTTGTTCCCAAACACTGCTAACTTAGAATCTTCTGTGAAATCAGAATAGATCTATACGTACATCAACATATCTGTAATATCAAGTGACTACTATATCCATTTTGCTGAAGGGAATACTGAAAATTTCTAAAGTTTACCTTTAATTCTCATTTCAAAAGGAGACAATGTCTCCCCATCCCTGCGTATTATTATGCTATATATGTAATAATCTTCTTATGGAAATGCTTATGGACAGAAACAGTGATTCAAATTTAACGTAACACTACCTGAATATTCAAATCTTTTTGAGCTCCTAGGAAGAGAAATATCCTGTTTCCAGAAAAATAGGAAGTTAATTGTCCCACATGAAGAGATTTTCCATGCCATCACTACCGATAAAATAAAGATACAAAAGTATGTTTTACTATGAGACAATTAGAGAACCTAATTTGTAACCCACAATAGTTTTAAAACATTGCATTTTACTCAGTAAAAGTTGATAAACTGCTATATTTCTATTAAAGCTGTTCTCACTATGCAAAGTCATTTAAAAGAAATAATTTTTTCTAGTAAAAATTTAAAGCATTTTCAGAATTTACTGACAATTATTCTTGATTCAGATGATCAAAATGTCTATTTATTTCAAAATTTAAGTACATTAAAAGACACTTTGCATATTCCTGTAAGAAATTGTAATAATTTGTCAATTTTTTATTGTGCAACTCATAATTATCAGCTAGAATTTATTGAATAGATTATGAAATTTAAAGATTAAC
Source organism: Rhabdomys pumilio (assembly GCA_030674055.1). NCBI lineage: Eukaryota > Metazoa > Chordata > Mammalia > Rodentia > Muridae > Rhabdomys > Rhabdomys pumilio. The sequence goes on along the minus strand of JANHMN010000015.1, from coordinate 50,186,310 downwards.
ATATACATATGTTTATGCTAACATAAAGAATACAAATAGTTTGATTTGAGGTTGTGTATATGTTACTGAGTGTTTTCATATGGTTTTAGAACACAAACCCCATTGCTAATCATTCTGTGCCCTTTCTGGTAAAAGCAAACATTTTTCCAATAGTGTAAATGACACGTGGATAAGAATAAGTGTTGGACAAAATATTTTTGTTACTTTAAATTTCTGTTCAGTGCTTTCTGCAGTTCTGTAGTATAAAAATCTGATCTAGAGATTTTACTAATTACAAATTATTCTGTTTGAATTTCTATTTTATTTTCATTAAAATTTTTCTTATTGTGCATGTGTAAGTATGTATGTGAGTGTGTCTATGTGCATACAAGTATATGTGTTTGTGGGTGAATATGTGTATGGAAGTAGGTATAGGTATGGAGTTTATATATGTGCATGAATATATATGTATATATATATATGTATATGCATATTTGTGTGTGTACATGTAAGTGTGTGTATGTGATTTATATGTGTGTGTGTGTATGTGTGTGTGTGTGGAGGGTGTGTGTGTGTGTGTGTGTGTGTGTGTGTGTGTGTCTGTGTGTGTGTGTGTATCTCAGAATGTTTCATGGTAACTATGTGAAAACTCCAGAGGACAGAGAAGACTTTTTTTTGTATTTATTCATTTCTCCATCCTGATTTTTACTCCTCATATAAGATTTGTAGTTAATGAGTATTTGAAATATCACTAAAACAAACATAATAAGAGAATTTTGGCTTATGATATTTGATTTCATCAACACCCACATAATATATTGATATTAGTTTCTAGTTTAAAACAGCCCTTACTATAATAATTATAGCAAAAAGAAGTTCATAGCTTTAATAGACATAGTGACTCAATAATAAAATCCTAAATCTTGGGTTACAGCAGCAAATCATGGTAAGTCTGAAGCCAGCTGAGTTTACATAGCTAATGCTAAGACAGGCTTGCTAGAGCATTAGATCCTGTCAAGGAATAGAGGAAGGAAAAGAGATAAAAGAAAAGGAAGAAGGAGAAAAAAGAGATGGAGATAGATGAGGAAAGAGAAAAGGTAAAAAATAAAAAGGAGAGGAGAGAACAAGAATGGAGAGTAGAGGAGGTGTGAGGAGAGGAGAGGAGAGGAGAGGAGAGGAGAGGAGAGGAGAGGAGAGGAGAGGAGAGGAGAGGAGAGGA